>VXBA01002511.1:72608-85252 GCA_013399895.1 Serilophus lunatus
CCCCCCACGACTGCAGGGACAGCTAGGGGCCCAGGGCGTGCTCGCTCCTGCCCGCGGCAGCGCAGAGGCCCGCCATGCCCTCAGGCGGCAGCGGCGGAGGCGGTGGGACCGCTGCGCATGTGGCAGGAGCGGGGCCGGCCGTGGGCCCTGCGAGCGGAGCCGAGCCAAGCTCGCCCGGCCTGGGCCGTGCCGCACACCCTGCCCGGCCCTCCGCCACCCGCCATACGGGCTGGTGGACAGGGGGAGGCGCTGGGGCTGCCCAGGGTCTGCCGGGGAGCCGAGGAGTGTTCCCGGGGGGGTTGGAGGGATCTGAGGTGTGGCATGCCGCCGCTGTGGGCTCTGGGACTGCAGGGATGCCGACGCGGCTCTGCGAGATTCCGACCCGCTGGGCCAGGGGCGGTCTTGGTCCTGTTCCTGGTCCGTGTCCCCGTGCTGGCGGGAGTCGAAGGCTCTGCTTTGTGTCCCAGGGCCTCCGGTGCCCTGCAGCTGCCCGGGCTGGGAGGAGCGGTAGTCACGCAGTGGCATTCAGCACGATGGCAGGTGGCAGTGCTGGCGGGGGCTTGGGGCTCGGAGGACGGAGCTCGCGGGAGCCGTAGCCATTCGGATTGCCAGTGGCAGGCGGCGTGGCACGCAGCACCGCCGTGTTTTTTCGGCCAGCAGCGGCCAGATGCAGAGTTGGGATGCAGGTGGGGGCGGAACGCCACCAGGACCGATGGGGATTCAGCGAGGAGCGAATGGGGGAGGAGTGTAGGGCGGAGATTCGTAAGACTACTTAAGGAGACAACTCGCTAACCTCTCCCTTCTTCTGGCCTGGGAGCTCGTTGTGAGAAGGACTGCTGTCAGTGCCCATGCTCTTCCGCCGTCTTGGAAATCACCACATGGTCGACTGGTCTTTGCTTCGCACCGGTGACGTGCTTCCAGAGAATTGCATACCTTCCATCCCCCACTCCTGCTGCCCTCCACAGCCATGAGCGCCCCCTGCCATCTACCTCGAATCAACTGCACTTTCAGACACTGAAATGGGGAATAAGTTTTTGTTTGTTCGTTCGTTTGTGGAATTGGCTAGGGGAGGTGGAATTGGTGTGAGGGTTGTTGGTGGATCGTTTTTGGGAGGTGGTTATTGGGTTCTCTTCAGAGGGTTTTTGGTATTTTAATATTTTTAAGATTTTTTTTTCCTACCTCATCATAAATTCTTATTTCTTTAATACTTCTGTATCCATAATTTATTAATCAATAATCTGTCCACCAAACCTGGACACTAAGTAGCCCAATAATCCTTAGCATACTACAATGAAAGTAGTCATGGCTTCCAGCTCAATTTTTTAAGGAACTCCATGTTTCTGGCCTGGTGTGGGATCCTTGAGTACAATTTGTTAACGATACAAGAAAACTGTATAACAGGATTTAAGCAAACTATGGTTTCTAAATGGTACTTTTTTTTGTAGATAAAATGTCTAGCTTCATTAACCAGGAGGACTATTAGACAAATCACATCAGCAAATTTTAAGGTTTCTATGTCCCTCCAAGGATGGCTTTTTAGATTTCTGTTCTGGACAAAAGCACCTAAATTCTGTCTATATCTCAATTTAGAAAATTTGGATCACTGGAAGAGCATTGACTTGCTGGAGCAAGTCCAGAGAAGAGCTACCAAGATGCTTAGAGAAATGGAACACCTTTCCTATGAGGAAAAGTTGAGAGAATTGGGATTGTTCAGCCTGGAGACTAGAAGGCTTCAGAGTTACCTAATTGGGGCCTACCTGAAGGAAGCCTACAAGAAAGATGGAGAGGGAATATCTATAAGGGCATTAGTAACAGGACAAGATGTAATGGCTTTAGAGTGAAAGAGAGTAGGTTTAGACTAGTGTCACATGAAGAGAAACAGAAAAAGGAGAATTTCTGTTATGTTGGTATTAATACATTTTTTGGGCTATCAATGACCCTGTCCCCAGGAGATCAAAGGTCTTTAATATCCAAAACAATCACTTAGTGTCTCCTTAAGTGAGACCTTTCACTAATAAATTCACTGAATTTTTCCTGGGCGTCCGATGCTTTTTTTTGCAGAGACTAAAATAGCAAGAAAAAGAGCAAGACCCCTCAGCGAGCACACCCCCCAGGTGTTACTTCACTGTCAACAAGAACCATCTATCAACAGCACAATACCACAAACTGTGAACAGTTCACAAAATAACATGCTTATTGACACCAACTTGTGACACTTTAACAGGGTTCAATACATCTTTAATAACATTTAGCCTACAAAAATACACTGAGACTATATATTTCTAGTGTGCAGGCAATCCACCAGCAGAATATACCCACAGGCACAAAGCAACTTTATAGCAAAATTTTGTATACTAGAGCAAAGTAACTAAAGTATCTTACTAGCAGAAAATATTCACACTAGAGCAAAATACCTACACTAGAGAATTTAAAAGCAAAACAAACTTAACAGTAAAACTAACATTAAAACAAAACTAAACAGTGATACACCCACCCTAGAGCAAAGAAAAGTATCAAGTATAAAAAAGAAAGATGGCAAAACTAGTTAATGATTGTTCAGTTACCTCTGCAAATAGGGGTGGAACTTCTCCCCAAATTTTCCCCTAGGTTCCAGTCTCTTTTTATACCTTTTTTTTTTTTTTTTCTCTTAGGCAAGTCTGAGTGACAGTCAGGCAAATAAACAAATTTTTTTGGGTTTTAGACTATTGCTTTCGGATAGACAAAGGACAAGACAGAGGTCCAAGGATTGTGTCTGGCTTCTTGCTTCCAGGATGTCTTGGAAGAAAGGCTGGCAGCTTCTCCATATCATCCCATTCCTGTTTCACACAGAACCTTATCAGTTTCTAGCAGTTTCTAGGAATGTCTCCCAGGTGCTGGTATCTTCTAGGAAATCAGCAAGACCTTATTGTAGCAGTGTTTGCCTTGCCTTTTAAAACAGGGCTTTGCAGTTTGGCACCATTGGATAGGACCCTCTGAAATCATAGCCACTACAAAAAGGATAGGGCCTTGTGTCACATGGTCCTTCAGAGGATCCAGGAAAGAAAGACTATATACAAGACTGTACGGTGGGCAAACAAACTCCCAAGATGGAGTCTCTCGTTTATTGCAAATTCACAATCTTTTATAGTCCATAATTTTTTTGGTTTAAGACAGACAATAGATAAAAGGAATAATGGTCATATGTTGTGCAGGCGTTACTTCTACCAATGTCTTAGAGCCATGGCAGATCATGTGATGTTCTGGTATCTAATGTTTACATTCTCTGGACATTGTATCATAGTCTGGACATGCTCTATTAATAATTTAATAACACTACACTTATTTCTCCATTATGACCTTATCTATCACCCCATACCTACATATTTGGAAGAAATTCTTTACCGTGAGGGGGGTGAGGAAATGTGAGAGTGGCGAGGCCCAGAGAAGTTTGTGCATGCCCCATCCCTGGGGGTGGAGTTGAGGTTGGCTGAGGCTCTGAACAATGTAGTCTAGTGAAAAGTGTCCCTGTCCATGACAGGAGTGTGGGAACGAGGTGATCTGTAAGATCTCTTCCAACCCAAGACATTCTATGATTGTATGATTCTTAGAAGACAGGTTTTATAAGCATTTCCTTCAGTTTCTGGGAACAATTTAACATACATATAACATTGCAATCCATTTTTGTCCCACTCGAAAAAACCATCATGTGTTCAAGAGAATCTCAAAACCTTTAAAAGAAGGTTACCTTTTTATCTGAAAGAATAGAAAACAATAGGAACCATGGAATGGGCATTTTTTGTGGAATGACCACAATAGTCTATCCATTTCTGGAACTTAAATTAATTTCCAGTGGACTTTAACACATCATTGAGGGTGTAGCAATTCCTGTAGATTAAATAAAATAATTAACCTTTAGGTCTTCAGATCAGTACAGTTTTCCTTAGGCTTCTTATGTATATAACATGAGCCTTGATGCACAGCTTTGTTCCAGGGTAAAACCTCTAGATGCTGGGATGATATCAACTAAGAAATACAAACACTGATGAGATTGTTATTACCAATCATATCGTTATTGTCTCGACATGGAAAAGATTCATACAATTAATTATCACATTCCTATATCAAATTCCAGTTGATATATCTAAGACATACATCATGCCCCTATACTAAATTTTTACTTTTAATAGCATGCAGTAGGAATGTATTTCAAAAAGAGTTTGAAAAATTAGTTCAGCCTCACTGATTTAAAAAAAGGTCAAAAGATAATTTTATATTATGTATTCAGAGGATTTTTATTCTGTGAAGGAATGTTAGCTAAAACTAGAATTACATCTGAATGTCTGATTTCTTTTGACTTGCATTTATATTTTCACATGAAAATGCCTTTCAAGTATTCTCAATACTCCTCTTTCTAATCCTTAGTAAACGAATATGGAGTTGGTTACTATTCCTTATCTCCAAGCTGAATTAGCAAAATTAACTTTTTCAGCCACCATCAAATACGATTATAAATATGCATACTTTACTGGTACTAATTTCAAATCAAACTGTCTTTGTCTTATTTAGAATTTACTAATTGCCACTTTATAGAAACAGTATTTGTAAAATAAATAGTTCTGCTCAATTTAACTTCATTAATTTTGCACCACATAATTATTCCTTTCTCCCTTGAAAGAAGCAACAAAGGTAGAAAGCAGAAATCACAAGTCACAAGCAGTGCTGACTTAACCATTAACAGATTTTTTAAACTATTTGTATTCAAAACAAAAAAATGCATTTAATTAATTTCCATTTTGTTTGACCTAGAACTATTTTCTTCATGAAGACATAAAGATTTTGAGTTTATGTTTCAAAATACCTTCCAGCAACCAAAAAGTGTTATTCGAAATTTGTTGGCTTTCAGCTTTCTGGTCACCACACATATGCATTTAAATAGTTTTTAATTACAAAATATAATCTAATGAAAAATTACTCTGTTAACTATTTGCAGATATAAAGAGATGAAATTGTGAGTAGCTTGAAAGTGCATTATGAAGATGTTTTTCAGATGAAGAGCAGTGAATTCACCTGATGCATATTTCAGTGATATTTTGAAATGTGTGAAAATTACAAGGATCATTTAATTTAAATGAAAATCTCATTAATTAGTCTAGGTGTTGAGATATTATTTTCGCAGATATAAAGGAAAGACATATCACATTTGATAATTCTATGAACCGATATATGAGCATGTTTGTTCTTCCTTCGTATATGAAACAGATTGTGATGAAATTATAGCACATCAGAATGCCTTAGCTAACTATTTAGCAGGTAGTAAATAAATAACTTCCTTCCTGATTTGCTAAAACTTATCACAAGTTTGTGAAAGAAAAAAAAAAAGCTTTATTTGTGTATGCAGAAAACTATTTCTTTTTTTTTTCTTTTTTTTTTTTTTCCAATGGAACTAATTATTCTCAGACAGAATTTATACCTGTGTTCTGTGTATGAAGAAGAGGCATGGAGTCCACAAAAGGAATAGCTGTCAAAACATGTGTTCAACTGATTTGTGTGGTTTTTTCTTTATCCAGCTGAGCTGTATCTCCAAAAACAAAGGACAGAGAAATGGGTGGGTGGAAGTGTCAACGGGCAAGAGAAAAAAGTCAGAGTCACTTCAACAGAGATATCTAAAGTCAGCACACTGAACTTTAGAACAAAAAGATCAGTTTTTACCTTCTGGGATCATTTCTACCCAGAGAGCATAATGAAAAGAACTAATTGCTCTGTTGGTGCACTGGATTACTGGATTAGTTTTAAATAACAAGGGTTTGGGGAAGTGAGGCCTTTGGGAATGGCCTCTTTAGAAAAGGCCGTAGGCTCCTCTGTGCTTCTGAATCATTGAATTCTCTTGATTTCTATTCTTAGTTGATGCTTAGAGATGCAATAAAATCATTTTCTCAGCCAAGTCTCTTTATCCATTATGATTATTGGCAAGTTATTTCCTTAACTTTGTCTTGACTCATTAGGGTTTTTTATCTTATTTTCTCACCTTCTCTTGTTGAGAAAAGGGCACGAAATATCAGGTGGATAAGTATTTGTCAGCCAGCCAAAGTCAACCTGCCACATGCACTTTGAAGTAAAAGGTCTGCAGTATAATCACAATCTTTTTTTCTACCACATTAAGTTACGACATGATCGTATATTACATACCATTCATGTTTACCATGCATAACTATATGGCTACCTTTTGCAATTTCCCAACATCCTCAAATCACAAATAATAATAAAGTTTACTATGAACCTAAAATTGAGCATAAGGAAGGAGACTTCAATCCAGAATCATCTTGACAAAACAGAAAGTGTACCTCAGGGTCGAGTAGTAGACTTGATGGTAAAATCTGTCATGCACACACAAATAGAACTTTCTGGTACTATCTTCATCGCCCAAAGCCAGTCCCACTATGGACTCATTCTTGGAAACACCAAGGTATTATAGATCTTGTTTCATTTTGTTTCTCTTTTCTTTTGGTTTTCCCTTTCCCTACAGGCAGCCAGGGCTGCCCTGGACTCTCCTCGCTCTCAGGAGCAGTGCAGGCTGAGACAAGTCCCTGCATGCATGGCCACAGATGCTGCTTAGGCAGCAGTGTTGCTATGGAGACAGAGGCTGTGGCGTGGGATTGGGGCAGCCTGCAGCAGTGTGGCTTGTTCATGGGAGTGCCAGGGCTGGGCGTGTTGTGCCGGGCACTTTTTTTTCCCCACCTCTGGCTTTGGCCATGCATGCTCACAGGCCCATGCATGGCCACCACACGGCCAATGCTGGTGGTGGCAGCAGGGCAGAGGTGACAAGAAACTTTTAGAATTTTTGGGGTACAGGGGCTGATGGACCAGTGGAACCAGAACTGGTGTGTGTGCTGAGTCACGGCACTCTCTCTGAAAAGTTGGTGCCACACAGTAAGGACATGAGAGACTGAGCTCTTGGCACAGAATGTAGCAAGTGATGTAACAGCCCCCAGCTTAGAGATGTGCCGCAGCCCTTGTGAGCCCAGTTTGAACCCCCCCCTCGGAAAGGAGACTGCATCACAGAGGTTTTTCTTTTCCTCCTTTTTGTTCAACGGGAATATTGGTGAGAACACACCTGCCTGCAGTCCCTGCCCAGGTTGCATCTCGGCGCGAGTTATGCCCGAAATCTTCATTGTGGCAGCCACAGCCATGGATTGAAATGAGTTTTGGACAAAAAGAGAGGTTTTTTTTTCTTTGTTTTGTTTCAGTATCATTGTTTTGTGTTCTAATATATAATTTAATTAAAGAGCTGTTCTCTTTTTTCTATATCTTTTACTGTTTGATTTTTGTCCCATTTTTGCTTTTTTTGTGCCCCTTTTTGCTTTAAGTTTTTAATTGCATAGTTGTCTTCAAAACAAGACTCAAGGGTCTTCTCAAACAGCTCTGGAACCAGCCCAGACACACTGCCTGATCCTCTGAGTCTTTAAACTGGGTTCTTACCTGCCCCTCATGTCTTCTGGAGATGGGCCTTTGATGGTCTGATGATTCCTGAGATGTGTCTGGGAGGAGATGAGGAAGGGTATTTTTTGTATCTCCACACCACTCATTTTCTCTGTGTGCTCCTTTGTGAGTGTTCAGATGACTGTTTTGTCACATACCTTAATAGAAAATATGAAAGTTACACGTGAAAAAATTATATAGCTATGATCTTACTTTCATTAAATTCAATAAAAGTTTTGCTCTAGCTTTAGTGAAAGAAATTTTTTTCCTCTATGCTGTATGGCTGAGATGAAAGCATAAGTAATATAAATTTTGAAATGGATAAAAGAAATTGTTGGCATATGAAATTATCTTCTATACCTAGAATTGCTTTAATTATTTTTCTTTTTTCTTAATTTGGAGTGCCAAACAGAAGTATAATAGTTAAATTACTTAATTATCATTTTGGGGGGATAATTTATTGCAAAACATGAATGTCTATTAAGGAACAGTTCATTTAATATCAGAGCAGTGTGCTTATTAGGACATTTAATTGTCTCTTATATAAAAATTTGTAGAGGATATTATGAGACGTTTATGAGCAAAATGCCAGATTTTTTTCTGATCATTTTCACATATATAGAAAGAATTATTTTCTTCCAAGTAAGAAAAGACATGAAGTGATACACAGAGAAAAAAAATGTAGTGATAGGATCTAAATTCCATTGCAGAATATTATTTACATACTTTCTGACTGGCTGGTGGTTTGTTGTGTTACATAACACAGCTTTTTACTGCAGGTTAATGCATAATCCCAGAATTTAGAAAGCTATAAAGTATGAAAAAATTTAATAGGTAGCCTTGTAAGACAAGAGGGAGAAATACATGGTCTACTTAATCATTTTGCTTGCTTATTCATCATATGATGAAATGTTTTAGCTGGTCAGGAATTAATTTTCTAGCCCTTAGTCACAGGACACAAGTAATTAGAATGGAATTAATACAGTACTTTGCAATGTGAATAAGAATTAGAGAACGGGAACTCTGAAGTCTTCATCCTGTGTTCATACAACTGATATTATCTGACATATAACATATAACTGACATATAACAGACTGGGACAGCCTAAATGCTTTAATGGGTATATCCTCTAGACAGCACCACAGAACAGGTTGGTGCTCTGTTCTTTCTTTATGGTTGGGCAATTAAGCTCAAAAAGAATAAGCTATTTCTAGCTCTCAAGAGTACAGAAGTAGTGATGTACCATACTTTCTGGAGTACCCCTAGAACTAGATAATACAATGCAATCCTTTCTCGGCAGGTCTCCCTTGAGGATCAAGGATTAAGGTTTTCTGTCTGACTGTGCAGGCGAGTGACATGGCACAACCCACAACCACACAGTGCTTTTCTTCCTCAAAGTAAATAAGTTTTGTTTATAGGACATTTTCCCCGATATTTAATTATTTAATACACTATTCAGACATTGGCTGGCACGATGCTTCCTGTCTGAGTCAAAATCATCCCTGGTGCTGGCCTACAAACTAAATGATGTAGACAATCCTGTGTCAGTGCATGCACCCATTTTTCTGGACTTGGTATACTGTGCTAAATTAATTTCATGAGTAAAACAAATACAGGTTTGTTGTTTGTTTTTGTGTCTGAATGAATCAATATTACTAAAATAGATGTTTCTATGACACATATAATTATCTGAGATGCTCTTTTATAAACAGAACATTACCTGTGCGTAAATTAGTGTAATTTAAACAGTTAAGTTTAAAACTTACTTACTTAGGGAAAGGGATTGTATTTCTTAAAAGTGTTTAAATATTATCAGCCTCTCACAGGTCCTCAAGAGTGTTCCATGCCTAGATTTTGGAAAAAAAAAAAAAAAAAAGCACTTGGTATGCTGTTTCTTATACTCAAATCTGTTGCTTTTCTCATTTTAAGGTACTTGATATCATTAAGGTGAGACTACCACCAGATTTTTAATTTGATAGGTTTTTTGGTCAGTATTATAAGTATCTTAACCATAATTTGGCACAGTATTACACAGTATGACAGTATCAACAAGGTTGGAAGAGACCTTCAAGATCATCAAATCTAACCTATAATCTAACAGCCCATCGTCTAAACCATGGTACCAAGTGCCTCATCCAGCCTACTCTTGAACACCTGTAGGGTTGATGACTCCACCACTTCCCTGGGCAGCCCATTCCAATGGTGGATGACCCTTTGTGTGAAAAATTTCTTCCTAATATCGAGTCTAGCACCATGTGATATTTCTGTTCTTCATCTGTGCAATTCATTTTCAATGTACTTATTTGTCTGTTTCTCTTTTTCTGTTTCTCTTATTTTGAACCATATTTAGCTATAAATCTGCAGGAAAAAGTTATATTTCAGTTTCATGTTCTTATAGTTAGTTTTAGGTGTTTAATTCCTGTGGTCTACACACAGTGCTACTGACTTCATTTGTAGTTTAATCAATAACAAAAAAAATCCAGGAAAATGTTAAATTATTTGATTTCTCAGGTTTAATTTCAATAAAGATGTTTTTATCAGGCACGTACTAGTTTCCTATTTTTGTCAATATTTTTCACCAGTTATTTTATTTGATTTATTTGTCTGTGCCTAAGAATGTAACCCTTCAGGTGTTGCCAATGCACACAGGATAAAAATTTTGTTAATTTGCAGTTAGACATGTCTACTGTATGTCTAAGATTACATTTCACATGTAGTACCATTTGAATAACTGCAGTCTTTCTTGTGTAATTTATTTAAATATCCTACATAATTAGGGTGTCCAAACTTGTCAGTGTTTTATTCTGAAGCATCTTGAAAATGTTAGAGACAATTTATAGTAAATATTGTGTGATTGATTGTAGTAGTTTAAACCAGGCTGAGTGCCAGGGACCCACTACAGCCACTCTCTCACTCCCCCTTGCCCAACTATAGAGGAGAGAATATAACGAGAGGTTTCGTTATTCATGATAAGGACTACAACAGATTCTTTCTTAATCACCGTCACAGGCAAAACAAGACTCCATGTGGGAATAATAGTCAGGTTTATTACTAACAAGATCAGAGCTAAGAGTGAGAGACAATAAGAGACACCTTTTACCCCCCACTCCCCTCCTTCTTACATCCAACCTTCTCTCCCGCAGTGGTCAAGGGAAAAGGTGAGGTGAGTGGGGGAGGTGTTGCTTTGGTCAGCTGCTGTTCTCAGCCGCTGCTTGGGGAGAAGAGTCCTTCCAACCACATTCCATGAGTCCCATCCCTCACAGGATACAGTTCCTCTCACAAACTGCTCCAGCGAGAGTCCATCCCATAGGCAGCAGCCCTTCACCTACAGCTGCCACATGGCTCACATTCTACAGGGTGCAGTCCCTCAGGCTCAGGCTTCTCCAGCGAGCCACGAGTCCTAACAGGAGAATCCTACTCCAGGTGGGCTCCTCTCCCCACAGGCTACAGGCCCCTGCCAGGATCCAGCTCCACCTTGGGTCTCCCACGGGCTACAGCCTTCCCCCAGCATCCACCTGCTCCGGCGTGGCTCCTTCACGGGCTACAGGTGGATCTCCGCACTCCTGTGGTCCTCCATGGGCTGCAGGGGGTCACTGCTTCACCATGGTCTTCCCCATGGGCTGCAGCTGGATCTCAGCTCCGGCGCCAGGAGCATCTCCTCCCCCTCCTTCTCCACTGACCTTGGTGTCTGCGTTGTTGTTCACAGGCTCTCACCCTGCTCCTCTCCGGCAGACATCTTCATCTCCCACTACTTTTTTTTTTTCTTCCTTCTTAAATATGTTATCACAGAGATGCTCCTTCAACTACTGATTGGCCTGGCCTTGGTCAGCAGCAGGCCCGGCCTGGGCATGGGGAAACTTCCAGGAGCCTCTCGAAGAAGCCTCTCCCTCAGCCCCCCCCAATGCCACCAAAACCTGGTCACAGAGAAACCAATACATTGATCTTAGACTAGTCTTTTCATTCCTTATATTTTTTTCAGGATTTGAAATTTTAAAAGTTTCAATGCTGTTTCTAGGATAAATCCAAACACAGCTCAATACTAGTCACTGTGAAGAATATTATTTCTACCCCAGCGCAGATACAAAGCAGTGCATATACTTTAATGTATTATTCCTCTTTATTGTTCTCTATGAACCTAAAAATACATTGTGGTGGAATAATAGATAAAGTCAAAAGTTAAAATACAATAAAAATTACAGAGGAAAGACTCCAGGTGTCAGATGATAAAAGGTCCCATTGTTTCACCAAGTTCCCAAGCCCTGATAAGAACCTGTGTGAAGATATCACAGCCTCTTTTTGTAAACATTCTGCAGGAAGGGAGTGTGGTGACCCTTTTGACCCGCATCATTTATCTATCAAGAAATGAATAGATGCCCATCACACTAACCAAATTTAGCTTTTATGACTAAAGTCGCACAAACTCCACCTAAACCTAAAGTAAAAAGTATAAAAAGTGATTGGAAATGAGTAGAAAATCAAAGGAAAATTTCCATTGAAACTGCTGGGTTAACTGACTAGTTGAATCTGCCTTCCTTCCTCGCCCTGAGATGCCCGTGTTGGGTAAGAAAATTAAGCTATGCATGCTAATTTTTGCTTTAAGGACTAGAGTTTGATTTTGCTTCATAACATTTTAGTAGATTATTTTGTTTTACAGTATATTATTATTACGGGATTCTAAGTGTGTTTTTAGAGTTGGACTCTATTGTCAATGATCACAAACCTTTATTGACTGTGGTGGTTTAAGCACCACAATATTAACTAGGGGGCACTCTTAGTAATGACGAGAAGAATGACAGAATGTGACAACAGCGAAACACTTTATTTGTCTGGAGCTCAAAGAAAACACAGTTTAGGGAACCCCAGACTCAACACAAAAAAACAAGCACCCAGCAAAACCACAAAAAGGAAAACCAAGAAAAAAGGAATAAGGGAACTGCTTTCAAAGGCCAGCCAAACTGGCCACAGAGAGGCAGTGGAAAGGAAGAGCCACTTTCTCTTTCTTCTCCCTCTCTGATGGGTAGCCAACTCCCAGCCCTTGGAATCTCTGAAAAAAAACAACACAGTGAAAGGTTCTCCCCCCCCAACCCGGGATGTTATTTGGGGAAGCTTTCAACCTGTGGTTGTGCTCGTGTGGCTCCAATGCCGATGGAGGTGGGCTGAGTCAAGCCACGGGGCCTGGGAGTAGGAGA
>VXBA01002511.1:109053-138814 GCA_013399895.1 Serilophus lunatus
TTCACCATCTTTATATTTTGCAGGGACTTTGAGGGCTGGGAGTATACCATCAGAGACAGAGAGAGGCAGCTTCCCTTTTCTTTCCCCTGCTTTTCTCGGCCAGCCACCTGGCCTTTGAGGAGCAGGGGGTTTTTTTATTTGTTTGTTTTGTTTTTCGCATGACTTTGTCAGTTTTTATAGTTGTGTATTTTGTTTTAAGTCTGGGGGTTCCCATAATGTTTTCCTGGTAGAGCCCCTAGGCAATAAAATATTACCTGCTGTTGGACCTGTTCAATTTTCTGTCATCGTATGTGCCCCTCTAGTGAATATAGTGGTTCAAACCACCACAGCTGTCCAAGAGGAAAAAAAAATTCTATTTTCAAACCACCACAGCTGTCCAAGAGGAAAAAAAAATTCTATTTGCTATCAGCTTGTGATTAATTTAAATCATAGAGATTATGGGACTACATTAATTTTAAATTATTTTATCCTCGACTACATAAATATGAATTTTCTTATATTCTGTATAAAATTCTTGTATGTGCTCCTCTTGATGTCAGTATTATCATTAATCACATTAGTCAATTTTGTGACAAATAAAGTAACATTTTTCAGTTTTAAATGTATTACTGTTGTCTTTCATTGATTGTTCAAATGTCCAATTCAGATTCGAGTCAGTAATATTTTTATACAATGTGGTGTACACATCACAGCATTTTTGTGGTGTATCATCTTAAAATATAGACCACCCACTCTTGTTGACTCTTGGTGACTACTCTTGGTATCAATGTTGTGGTATGACTATGAAAAGGCAGAGAAGTCCAATAGTCCAAAATAGCTACAAGTCTGCCAGGTATGGGTAATATATATATAATAATGTATAACTCATAATATGAAACTCATTTTTCATTATCAAGTGAGGTGACAGATAAATTGAAATAAAAGGTTTTCTTCATTTTTCTTCTTCATTTAAATGTAAATTTGTTTTATTTTTCCTTAAAATTCTAGCCACAACAATAGATGTTTCATCTTCAACCAAATAACATTTTTTCTGAGACATGCTGAGACTTAAAGTTCATGTACTTTGAGGTAATATGCCCAAACAAGGTCTACCTTTAAATGAAGGCAGAACATAGTTGCTAAGGATTTAAGAGTACAATAGATTTTCTGCAGAAGATGGTAGCCTAGCTACAATTTATACTCTTATCTCTCCTTCTTCTCTGCTGTTTAAATAGCATGGCAACAATAGAATTAGAGTTGAGATTTATGGAGTAGAAGTTTCATTTAGGGAATGAATCCAACTTTATTATTGCTACCTTATTTTAGGATGCAACAAATGATTTATTTTTTTTTTAAACAGACATGTAAAATTCTAAGTAAACATAGTCTAGAAGAGTCTTTTCTAGAAATATAATAGAACTTGTATTAGTGATTCCTAGGACATATGTATTCTTATATTTAATGAGAAACAGCTAGAATAGATAAATTTGTATATTTAAACTAGGCAAAATCTATTTACTGCTTGATTATTGCTACAGTAACTACTTGTTGCTGCAAAGAAAACTGTGGAGGTTGTCAAAAAAAGTAATGGCTGATTTAGGATAACATGATATATTTTGATTAGAATATGCTGTTAAACATGTGGTTTGAATGAAAGCAAATGATTCTGATCATATTGTTTCTTAATCTGAAGAAACAAAAAAAGATCAAGATATTGAGAATAGACTGTAACAATAAATGAATTCACAACTGAATCACAAAGTCGTTGTTTTTCACCCAAACATACAGATGAATTTCAAAATACTTAATACAGACAATAATTGCAGCATTCTTCAGGAAAAAAAAAAATTATTGTTGAAGATACATTTAAAAATCTACTTTATTACATCTCTTATTTTCATTTCTTTCAGTGAAGTTTATCATCATCATGGCTAGGCTTCACAAACGAAGATATGAGAAGGGCTCTACCCATGCTTGCTGCAAGCGCACTGATGGCTAAAAAGGCCGATGTGGGACAGGCAAGTCTGGTTGCAAAAGGCACAGTGGAAAGTCTCCACTGTTTCTCATAGTGTAAACCTAACATCTTCAATGGTTTAGTCCACTGGAAGACAAAGAATTACATAGCAGGTGTCACCAAATAATGCCAATAGCAACAATGGCACATAGTTCTGTACTTGAAAGAACGGTGTATGTTATCACACATGAATAATTGCTCGTGCAATATAATATATTTTATAAAGAGTGATAGATTTTAACTTTCATATAATGGTGTAGCTTAAATCTGATATTATATAGGTTTTTAGCAACTTTGTATAAGTTTTCTAGTTTTCACATGTTTACTAGTTTTATAAAATATAGCTTTTTACCTTTGTTAAAAGTTTTCCATAAATGGGAATGTAGCAAGATAAAGGACCACAATTGTTTGTGAAGATTAGACTAAAAAGGAGATATAACATCCTGTAACAGTAGGCAAAGCTGGTCCAAAGATGCCTTAAAAATGTTCCAGAGGATGTGGTGCTACGCCAAGAACCAAAGGTCAACCAGGAAGAAGATAGGATGATGATGGAGGTCTTCTCTGGAACCGTTGACTCAAAACAGGAGGCATGCCAGAGACTTGGCAAAGGTGGTACCATGGGACAGATGTTTTGGAAAGGGGGTTGTAATGGTGATGTAATGGCTAGATAATCTAATTAGATAATCGTATAAAATAGTTGAATCCAAGCACTCTGCCTGGAAATTATTCCTGGGGCACCTGGTGCTGCAATAAAGAGTGTTTTTTAACTTTTAATACTCAAAAGTATTTTGGCAACTTACTTTTAGGCATCAGTCTAGTCATACAAAATTGGAAATAATATTGTCAAGACTTCTGTATTCAGCCTATAGATTGAAGTCTTCAATACCAATTGCTCTTTCTTTTTATGTGAAACATGCTGCATTCAGTGGCAGAAAGCAATGGGACAATTATTTTTGCTTTACAATCCATGAGCATCAGCTCAGCACTTGAGCACACTCTTTCTTTCCCTGTCCTTTTTGGTTTTTTTTCTACTTTTTAATGCCATGTTATTCTTTTTCATGTCAACATAGATCTCCTCAATCTCTGATCTGTTGAGTAGGATCACTGGTAATTTTCTGATAAAACATGCTTTCATATTAAAAAAATTTCCTATACGTAAAACTAATGTCTTGACAGTAGAGTCCTTCCAAGCATTTATGGTCTAAAAAAACCCCTGAGCAATTAGAGAAATCATTTAGGTTTGAAAGACAGCTTCAGAGTCTGTTCCTTCTTCTTCTAGTCAAGCATTTGAGTGTCAAATTTCCACACTTCCAAATCCTAGCCTGGATTTCCACCAGCTGTTATTCCATGAGGATCTTTAATACCATTGACTCCCTATAGAGGGAGATTAAACTTTGACTTGAGTGTCTCCTACCCATAATTATCTATGTGATTAATAAATTCAGGGGAATGAAAATTCTGACTCTGTCCCTCTCAGACCTTCTAAAAATATGCAATTTTTTGCAGAGATGTTTTTCAGACATGAAAGGAACACATAAACAAATTCAAACAAATTGCTATAAAGTAGGAAAAACTGATACAGACTTGCGCTTTTAACCCATTGTGAAAAGAGCTTTCTCATTCTTTCAGTGAAAGGAAGCGATAAACATCTCATTTTTCCTGTTTACAGACACACATAGTAATTACGATGGAGTAGTTGAAACAGCGTAAATTGGCACCCTTATTCATTTATTGTGCCCTGAAATTATGACTGGACAGGTGGCTACAAAAATGTCAACACAGTATTGTATTTCATAAATGTTGTCTAAATCAGTATATTTCAAAACTTAATACTATTATTACTGCAAGATTAGATGTTACTAAACTAAAACACCCAGACCCT
This sequence comes from Serilophus lunatus, assembly GCA_013399895.1. Taxonomy (NCBI): domain Eukaryota; kingdom Metazoa; phylum Chordata; class Aves; order Passeriformes; family Eurylaimidae; genus Serilophus; species Serilophus lunatus. The sequence goes on from VXBA01002511.1 coordinate 112,929, forward strand.
TCAATTAGGAAGCAAAAAAACCTACAAAATAGATATGTTGCAAGATACTGTGTTAACTAAAGTAAAAATAAAACTGACAGCTGCTAATCTGGTGTTCTTTGTAATACACAGTTTCTCTACCAGCTCCCAGCTCCATAGGGAACACTGAAGAACCTTGAGAAGGTTCAGACTGCATTCTGAACTGTAAAGAAAACTAGAAAGTACTTATTTATTTAGAGACCACATGCTGTCTGAAAAGAACTGTACTGCCTGAGTTGTTTTTGAGTTAAAAGAACACATGTGGTTAGAAATATTGATATAATATAGATCAGACTGACTTTCAGAGACATGGGGCAGAAAGGCAACACTGTTTTGAGGAGCACAGGACTATATCATGAGCTTCTAAGTTTACCTTATTGATGATTACTGTTACCTCAGCAACTTCCAAGACCCTTGCTCTCAGAAAGATTGTCCTTGAATCCTTTCATCTCTCAAGGGTGATAAAACAAACAGACTGGATTTATCTCAATTTTATGCATATTTTATTTAGATTTCTATTTATAACTTAGTGATCCCTCCTTGTCAACTGAAATAAATTAGTATTTCATGAAAGTCCTTTGAAAAGTGTCATCCTGTAGTGAGCACTCATTTTATGGACCCATCTGAACTGAAGGGCACTGATATACATGATGGGTAATCAAATTCAGTGGCTTAAAGCATCCTAATTATCTTCTTTTCAAAATACTGAAAGGTCAAAAGGCTAGATCTATGGTAAGGTCATAATTTTTTTTCTTTATTTATTAAAAGATTAGAAACAGTACTCTTATTAAGAGTAAAGGCAACCTCTTATCAAGTTGGTTTTTTTCCTTGTGATTTACTGAACAGCAATTCTGATATATTTTGTTAATGATTATTCATCATAATACAAATTTGCAAATTAAACATGTGATGGAACATTTACATTTGATGCTTTTAAAAAACAAAAACTAGTGTAATCTTGATTTATCAATTTACTTATATTTTCATTTCACTAGTTACAACAACCAGTAAATCAAGGAGCATAACTCATCATGAGCTGAGAGTCCTCCCATTTAAAAAATATCAGGAACTGTGTTTCTAGATCTATCAACTAATATTGTCTCTTAGTCTACAAAATTCCAGTATAAATCATATTGCAGAAGTCAGGAGACCACAGTACTCTTTTCAATGTTAATATAATGTTTTGAAAAGTCCCAACAGAATGTGAAGAGGGAATCAAAACCCTAATACAGGAATCAAGGACATATTAGTCACTGGGACCTGTACACTCCTATGACCCTATTATAGCAGAACAGTGTTTTGCTGAACATGGTACTTGTTGTTATCTGTTCCAAACTAGCCTTCAGTGTTCAAAGAGAACTTTATTATTCTACTTGACTGCATTTAAAGAGACAGAACCAAGATGTTCTGAGTGCAAAAAGGAACTTAGTTAAAACAGTTGAGCCTCTAGGGAGGAATTTGTATGGACTGCAATCTTCAGACTTGTATTTTCTCTTTCTAGAATGATACCAGGAATGATGCCACTACACCTTCACAGAAGGACTGCTTATCCTTCTGGTAGGAGTAATCATTGACAGCTTGAACAAAATTTGGATCACACATACACAAGCTTGATCCATGGAGTGAAAACCCTCACTTGTTTTATTTATGCTATTCAGTAACTATAGACAATTCTGCACAGTACACTCTTCCCAGTTGGGAGTGTGTCATGAAAAGACGGTGACTTTGCTTGACCCTTCAAAAGCGGAGATTCTCTCAACCCTTAGTAATTTGTTTGACTGTCAGAGTCCCCAAGAAATTGAAACCCTTTAGTGCCCAATCAGTCTGTCAGCATTCCATATCAGAGGGGATCTTCACTGAACAGATTCACCAATTGGAGCATGAATTCAATTTGCCCTTTCAGGGAGAAACTGAGTCAAAAGAGGAGGGGCCCCCTCAGCAGGTCTTCCCAATGTGTTATTCTGCTGTCAACAAAGCTGTTATCACATTTATAACAGAATCACTCTAACAGTCATGAAATAACACCTTTTATTAGTACAGATTGTGACAAGTGAGGGTTTGTGGTTCAACCTCTTCGTGTATTATTTCTTTAGGTTTAGGTGGAGTTTTAAATTACATTAGTCAGAAATTTTATAGTTGGGTGATGTGACAGGCATCTATTGTTTCTTGATGGATAGCTGGCACAAAAGGGGTCACCACATACCCATCCTGTACCTGGTTTACTGAAGTCTGACTGTGGTGCCTTCCCACCACCCCATTCCTCAGTGTAGAGGTGCTCATCAGTGTTTAGGGAACTTTTGTGGAAGAGCGTGACCTTTATGCTATCGAGAAAATGGCAGCTGGAGTCTCTTTTTGCCATGAGAAAATGGCAGCAGGTCTTTCCTCTGTAAATCTTACTCTGTTTTAACTTCTGACTTTGTCTCTAGTCCACAGGGTGCAATTACTGTGGCAGTAGTTATAAGGCAAGGAGATGAGGGCACTTTGCTCACTTAAATTTGAAAGGCAACTTGGGATAGTGTAACTAAATTTGAAAGAGAACTCCAATTCTGGTGACATCCCATTAATTTCACTTTTGACCCCACTGGCAATAAAATCACAGTGTTTAACAATGCACAGTGCTTTGGTATACACTATATACCCAGTCACTGCAATGAGATAAAATCAACATGGAGCTACACTCTAAATATATTTACACATATTTAAAATGTCACAGGCATAAGACTTGAACTGATCTGTGAGAAGGCAATGTCAAGAAAGCAGAGAAGTCAATTAACTTATGTTAGCTAGTGTTTTGAGGGAAAAAAATATAATTTTTTTGATACATATAGTAACTTTACATTCAGAAAGAAAAGTAAGTTCTACAACATATAAATAATATTTACAAAAAGTTGCAGAGAGAGTGTGTTGAAAGACTGAAGATTGCACTAGAGATTCAGAATTTAGATATATAGAACAAACTGAAATAGGTATTTCCTGCAGAAGAAGAATGGTTAAACCGTCAAGCTATAGACTTCAAATTTTGCAAGACCTAGGTAAGCAGGTAGTATAAGTGATGTCCACTAATTTTAGGAATCATTACCTCAGTGGAAGTCTGAAACGGTAGATGAAATTTAGTTACTTGGACAATAAAAAGACATTGCACCAACTGATTTTATATAGGAGCATCATCAGATTAATATGATCAAACTTATGCAGATTCACATGTATTCCATAGGTCACTTCCACCTGTAGAGCATACTAAAGAAAACAAAGCAAAAAACCTTAAAGTCTAAACAAAACCTTCCAGAAAGACTTTATTTTTTATTATTTTACATGTTTCTAATTTATAGAATCCGCTTGAAGAATTCGAATTACTGCCTCATAGTTATATTGTGGGTTATTATCTTCTCTTTAAAGTTCTAACAAGAAAATGTTTGTGATTTCAGATTTATCAAGCAGTTCCCTGTGGAAAACCAACAGTTCCAGTATGTGTGAACTAATATTGTTTCCAGGAGAGTTGAAGTGCACCTCTGACACAATTTCTGTGAAATGCACTGTATTACTCTCTTTCATCTTATTGGATTGTATTTTAAATGACTTACAAAGTTTTCCATTAAGTACACTAGCAGTATAAACTTTAAAAATCAACAATTGTGCAAGATTTTCTGTATTATGAATAGAGAGGAAGGCGAGTTTATCAGCATTCAGGCCTTTCATCTCTCTCCATAAGGTTAGCATTGCCAAGGAAAATCAAGAGTGATATGCCAGTCATGTATTGTTGAATAGTCAGCAGGCACCATTTTACTACCTCTAGATGGCATCAAGCTTGCCATTTGATATAGAGGGTGGAGGTACACCAAAGTGCCAATAGGCATCGAGCTGATGTTACAGTCTTTATTGTGGGATGACTTTTTCAAAAACAGTAAAAAAGTGTGGATATTGGTTTTCAAAATTATTTTCTTTACGTTAGAAGTCCTTGTCCAGTATTCCTGTATAACATTCTGGACAAGAAGACATGCTTTTGTTCAAATTTTAGATTTCAAGGTATTTAATTTTAGCCAGATTTTTTTTTTTTTTACTGGCATATAAGAAGGGTGGAAGTACAATCTATCCATAGTTTGGTTTTATTTTAGGATATTTTAATGTGTTGTGTTTGAAACAGTGCTGGCAAATAGCATCATTCTAAAAAGTCTTCTAGAAATTAAGTGAGATAGTCACAAAAAGTCTATGTAGATCTGCTTTGATATTGTTCTGATAAGCTTAATGGCATGTTTCACTGTGGAAATCAGAATTAATGGCACTTGATTCTACATGGATTTATGTCTTCTGTTTTGATTTCACCCCAGGAAGAATCAGAGAATCACAGAATTATTTAGGTTGGAAAAGATCTTTGGGATCATCAAGTCCAACCTATTACCTAACACCATCTCATCAACTAAGCCATAGCACTAAGTGCCACATCCAGTCTCCTTTTAAACACTTCCAGGGACAGTGACTCTACCACCTCCCTGGGCAGGCGATTCCAATGGCCAATCACTCTTTCTGTGAAGAATTTTTTCCTAATGTCTAACCTAAACTTTCCCTGGGGCAGCTTGAGATTGTGTCCTCTTATTCAGTCACTGGTTGTTTGGGAGAAGAGGCCGATACCCATCTGGCTACATCATCCTTTCAGGTAGCTGTAGAGATCGATAAGGCTTCCCCTGAGCCTCGTCGTCTCCAGCCTCAACAACCCTAGCTCCCTCAACTGCTATTCACAGGGCTTGTGTTCCAAACCCCTCACCATCTCTTTGCCTTTCTCTGCATATGTTCAAGCATCTCAGCATCTTCCCTACTGGGGTCACTAATTATCAGGGTAATTAATTACTGGCAAAATTAATTATCTATTGGGGATGGAAGAATGAGACTGCACACACATAAATCAAATCGAGGATTTCACACATGCTCTTCTTCTCTTTCTTTTGCATCGAGCTCCTGCTTCATGTCCCCTTTTATTTTGCCATTTGTCAAACAGTACCTGATGTTGCCAAACATATGATTAAGATTCTCACAACTTTGCACTCCATGTTTTGACTTCATGTGCTCACTTTCTCACGCAGTCTGTGACTGCTTTCAGCCAGTTATCTTACATACCACTATCCATGCTTCCTCACACTCTCTGTCAAAACATGGACTTCAAGGAAAAAGCTCTTTGTTCTGTCCTAATGAGCTGGGCAGCTGGTGCAGCCGGGTTAACTTGCTTCCACAATTCCTAAATTGTGGGTCCCAGAACTGGGCATAGTACTAAAGGTGTGACCTAACTGAGTACAGGGGAAGAATAGCTTCCTTAGTCCTTCTATCTCATGTTCACCCAGCTGTTGACCAATATTCCCAGGCCCCTTTCTGTCTGGCTGCTGTCCAGTCACTCTTGTCTCCAGCCTGTAGCACTGCAGGGCATTCTTGTGGCCAAAGTGTAGGACCTGGGACTTGGACTTGTTAAATCAAATAAATTGGAATTAAATACAGGTAGGTTTAAAATACCATCTCTCTGCAAGACCTCAATAGCTCCTCGAGGTATCCTTACTTGACTCAGATTTTGGTACTGATCTTCTGATCTTGAGTTGTCTGATGGCTCTTTCTTCACAATATATAGCTGTTGAAAAGGTAGGAGAGTGTAGTCATTATTTTATTTCTTTGTATTTTTATCCAGTAGATCACTCTTTCTGGATGTGGATAGTTTGATGCTAATTTTATGATGTAGCACACTGTGTTTGAAGCAAGAGTGAGACTCCTTTTCTATTAAATCCAACCATTTCAGTACATTCTTGTAACATAATTTAATATTCTCATGTAGAAATACATTTATATTGAATCAGAAAGTTTGTTCTAGAAGCCATTTTTTATATTTCCTTCCACTCTCAGCTGTGCTTTCAAATTTCCACCAAATCTTTTTCTATTGGACTTTCTTTTATCATGTTTTCAGTGCTCAAACATTACCATCCATATGCATATTTATTTTACTCAAAGTGTAGTCTTACCAAAGAATACCTAAATTATTTAGTCATCTCAGCCTAAGTTAGGAAAACAAAACATAATGAATCTTTCTTCACTGAAAAAACCATTGTTTCCTACTAGAAATCCCTTTTTCTTGTAACATCCAGGGCTTTCATCTTTGTAATAAAACTAGTGCAAATTTTTAATTTGCTGTTCTGGAAATAAAAATTAAATCTTCAAAGGCAACACATAGGGGTTCTGCTTTTTTTTTCAATATGTATAATATATTTTCTGGGTGTAGTTTATCTGAAGCCCTGTTTAACTTGTTGGTTTGGGTTTTTTTTAATTCCTTGCAGGTTCTCCTCCAAGTAATTTTTTTTTTCCTATAAACACGGAAGCTGAATTCACAGGCAGACTACAACAGGACAAAAAGTTTTCATGAATTAGTGGCCAGTGAAGGGCAATTGCAGTTAGCAGCTCTCGGGTACTAAAAGTTAGATAATTGGCCCCAGCTGTGCTGAATTACTGTGAATAAGCACCTGAACAAAGCTGCCAGCTGAGTAAAAAAGCAGTCCTGTGCAAACACTAGAGTAGAACTGAAACTTGTGTAAAGTATGTAAGGTTGTTTTTAATCTTTAAAGTGGATTGTTTAATAGAGATCAAGGTGTGGGAATAAATGCTGAGAATATATTGATTTTTAGTTCTAACTTTTCATGTGGTTTTGCCGTGGTGAATATTCTTTATGGCCTTCCCTGGCATTATGGAAGAATAGTCTTTTTCTCTATGGTACAAAATTACTTTTATGTTCTTCTTTGTACTATTAACTTAAAGGACCTTGTATTTCTTTGCAGATCACTGTTACCTGAGTTTTTGCCATTCTATGTTGAAATCCACAAGCTGGAAAAAACTAAAGTACAGAACTCCTCAGCAAGTTTTCTGATGGCACAAGGCTGGGAGGAATGGCTGATACCCCAGAGTGCTGTGCAGCCCTTCAGAAGGACCTTGACAGATTGGAGACATGAGAAAAGAAGAACAACCTGATATTCAACAAAGGCAAATGCAGCATACTACAGGTAGGGAGGAATAACTCCAGACACTAGTACAGGCTGGAGGCGGACCTGCTGAAAAGCAGCTCTGCAAAGAAGGACCTGCGGGTCCTCATGGATGACACACTGTCCATGAGCCAGCAGTGTGTCCTTGTGGCCGAGAAGGTCCCTGATATCCTGGGGTGCCTTATGAAAAATGTTGCCAGCAGGCTGAGGTGGGTGATTCTGCCCCTCTAGTCAGCCCTAGTGAGAAAAAGGTGGAGTGCTGTGTGTAGTTCCAGGCACCCCAGTACAAGAGACATGTGGAGTTCCTGGAGTGGGTTCAGCAAAGGACAGCAAAGACAATTAAGGGATGGGAGTAACATTCTTACAAGGAAAGGCTGAAGGGCCTGGACATGTTCAAGAAGAGCAGCCTGAGAGGGAACTTCATCATTATATATGAAGTGTTTTAAAGGATGGTATCAAGAGGATAGATCCAGGCTTTTCTTGATAGTGCTAAGCAATAGGACAAGAAACTATGGGAAGAAACTGATGCACAGAAGTTTCACCTGAATATGAGGAAGAACTTTACTGTGCAGGTGACTGACCACACTGGAACCGATTGCCCAGAGAGATTGTGGAGTCTCCCTCACTGGAGATATTCCAGAACCATCTCGACACAAGCCTGTGCAATATGCTCTAGAGATGTTGGACCAGATGACCCACTGTGGTGTCTTCCAACCTTATCCATTCTGTGATTCTTCTGATCTAAAAAACTCCAGTTTCACAGTTTTGATCCCAGTATCTAGATTTATTTTTATATGTGCTGAACAAAAGATTTCTTCTTTTTTTTATCACTTGTTTTCCTCTCTATTCTAGACATTGCTAAAACCCCCCAACAGGTAGTGCAGAGTATATATATGACTAAATCACAGGTTGGTCTACATTTATCAATAGTAGTAAAACGTTTCACAGTGTCAATAGTAATGACATGAAAATTTGTCAGGCAAAAGAAGGATCATGAATATTTGAAAATCAGTGTGTGATTATCACATAAATACGTGTGACTTAATCAGAAACATTATCAGGCATGACTACCAATATGTGGTATTTTCTTTATGCTTGTCTGCTTGACTTCTAGATTATAATAATTTCTGATTTCTAGATTTTGAACAAATTATTTTACTTTTAATTTTTTCCCAGTTTTCCATTTAATTCTTATAAATCCATCCAGAATGCCTTTCAGCAGCAAGTTTCAGAGATCATCTATAGCATGAAGAGTATTTTTTGAAACTGAGTTTTTGAAACCTAGCTCTAGGTACTTCCATTTAGCATCCCCCACGTTTTAGTGGTAAAAACTAAGGAACACTGTTCTCTGTTCAGTTTCTCGGTGTTCCTTTTGATTTTGCATATCTTTGCCATATTTTCCCCTCAGAAGTCATCACGTACTCATCTGGTTTACTGTGCAGAAGCTGTTCTATAGTTTGGAATACTGCTATTATTTTTCTCTGATGCTCTTTCCTTTCTACTCTTTCTTGAGATGGGTGGAACTGGATTGTCAGGTATACAAATTAAGAATCTTTACACCGAATTAATGATTTTTGTTTTCTTATCTCTTTCTTTCCTGATATTCTCAATATATGATGAGATTTGTCACAGTCACTGAGAACTGAGGTGACGTGTCTACTCTTGACTCTAAGATTTTGTTTCTGAGCAGTAAATCAGCTCTGACACAATAATTTTTTATCTGAAATTAAGATTGCTCTTCCTTGTGTTCATTATTTAACTTATGTTTATTGAATTTCACATATGCTTTGATTCTTCAGTCACTCAAATTTAGGTATGTTTTCTGCACATCCTCGCAGTCTGTCCTTATCCTTACTGTTATTAATAATTTGAGATCATCTGCTCACTTCCCCTTCCAGGTCACCTGTGAATATGTTAAACAAAGCTGATCCCACCACAAATCTCCAATGTATTTCACGAGTGATCTTTCCTTAGCAGAAGGCATGACCATTTACTTCTACTTTTTATATCCAAAGTTTTCATCAGCCAATCATTCTTCAATGTATTATTTGACTTTTCTCTGGTATGTTTAGGTTTAACTGAGAAAATACAGAGAACAAAAATGTACAGCTGTATGGCACATATCTACAGAAAACCCCTCAACACCCTACATTCTCCAACAAGAAAACAAACTTAACTATTAAGAGCAATCAAAAACTCACCAAGAATATGTGTGAGGACACATAACTCACTTAAAATTCATGGAGGTCCATGCACAAATGGCAGAAAATTTGCCTAGTTGGTGTGAAAAATAAAAAGGCTGTAGAAGACATTAATATTGGTTTTTGTTGTTGGGTTGGTTTGGTTTTTGTTTTGTGGTTTTGGTGGATGGGTGGTTGGTTTGGTTTTGTGGGGGTTTTGTGTGTTTTTTTTTTTTTTTTTTTTTCTTTTTTAACCAGTTAAGATAATTTTCAAGTATGGAGAACTTCTTCAGATCAATTTTACAACATTTAAAGAAATTCTTTCCAGAGAAGTAGTTACAATAAGAATCTTTCTGATTATTTCTTGCAGTTATTTTCTTCCTTATATATTTAGTTCATAAGACATTTGTATTCAAACATATTCTGGTACTATGGACACGGCAGGTAGACCTAAATGCTCTCTACTACCAATAGGGTTGGACCCTAAGTGCTCCAAGTGGTTTCAGCAGCTGTCAGTGCTATCAGACAGTATGTCAAAGACTTGGAGAATGACAGACATGATATTCTTTGTAAAATCATCCCCAAATGAATATATCGATCTTTACACATATACCTTTCTGTTTCTACAAGCTCATATGTATAAGCTGTAAGTGTTTTCTTCTGTACACAGACAGGTCAATCGGGAGGCTGGGAAGTCAGCATGAAGGGATCTGATGGTGATCTGCACAAGTGATTGAAATGCTCTTCCTTTATGTAGATACCTGAAGAGCTGGGTAGGTATGTCAGGCAGAGATTTTATGTCTTGTGGCCTGATTAATAATTGGAAAAAAAAAAGGAACCTTGTTTTCAAAGCTGATGTTCCATGTTTCCATGGTAACCAGAGCATTCTCTGAGATCAAGGTTTCTATTTTGTTATCTTTTAAAACTCATTATTATTGTTAGTGTATTTTCTGTGTTTTGATTTAAAAGTGATAAATTATAACATTTACTAAATTATATGATATGTGTCTCAAGGGACCACCTTGTAAAGGGAGTTGTTTAGTCACATAACAAGGAGAATGGTGGGGGAAAGGTATGGCTGATGTCTTAAAAAAACACAGCTCTACAATAATTGCAATCTAGTTAGACCATTCATACCGGGAGTCCTATATTTGCGGTGTCTCACAGTTAAACCATTTGATCAAAAGGCCAAACACATTATCATGTTATTACTAGTAACAGGGTCATGGGGAAAAATAAAGTTTCCACTCTTCATTATGTGAAAAATATGTCATTGTTACCTTCCACTGTTACTACAGTCATAAGTGGTTTGTACTACAAACTTTATTTTTCTATCTGTTTCTTAGTGTGTTTGAAGATGTCTAATATTTAATATTGAAAGTCTAAATCACTAGACTTTTTTAGAAAACACATTTAGAAAATACATTGATCTTGATCACATAAGGGGGATTTTGTGACAGAAGGCTGATATGATTTTCAGGATTAATTCAGAGACAATGTGAATAAATCTTGGAAGAGACAGGGGTTTCCTTTGCTCCAAAATATCACAGGTTTCTATAAAACATAACTCCCACTTTTGGTGTTTCCTAGTATTCCTTTCTATTATGAGTGCTTGACTCAGGCATATTCCCTCTCATTCTGCAGTAACAAGATGTTAAAAAACATTTAGATATCCTATGACATTGGGCATTCTAGTTAAACATTGAAATGCTAAATTTTAATTAATGTTTTAGACTAGCTTACATTTTCTTTATAAAATCACTACTGGCTTATTCAGCAATAGGAAAAAAAAAATCAGAAAACTGAAGAAAATATTTATTAGAAAAATATAAATCCTCTTGATATACATTGGATCCAGAGATAAGCAAACTTTCATTGTATATTTTTCTTGGTATTAGATTGTCCCTAATAGATTGTTCCACTTTATTCCTCTTCCACAATGTTTTCAAATACAACTCCTTTCCAAGGAGATCAGATGTGAGTAATTCCTACAAGCAAACTGTGCAGCCAATCAAGTCACTCACATTCTTTTTCTACACAGAATATATGCTATGATAGCTGCTATTCTTCTTTATGCTTAATGAAGCACTGTTCATCTGTTTTCACTCATGCTTTTTTTTTGAGAAACAAGGGTTGTTTTTTTAAGTGGCTATGTCAGTGTTTACACTAAGAAACCTGAAAATAATATACATGAACTCGCAATGACCATGTCTGAGTACAAAGCATTATAGTAGTAGTAGTAGTAGCAGAGGTAGTAATTATTACTAATAATAGTAATAATAGTAGTAATAATTATTACTACTCTGCTATTGTTGTTGTTATTTTTGCTAGTATTAATATTTTCTATTTAGGCCAGATGTTACCATCAGATTATGTCTGTTATGATACTGGGATTGCTGAGGAGACCTTCAATTTAGAAACATGCAATTTGCTTGAAAGTTAGGCTGGCAGATTTTTGTATTTGTCTTATCAGGTCCTAGTCCAGGAAACTGGCTCTGGTCACAGAATACTTTCTCTATCTATATATGCATATGTATTCAATGTTGTATATAACAACATACACATGGATATATTTATGTGGTAGTTGCAAAGATTTTTTTTCTGTTGAATAAATGAAATCAATCTGGCTTCTCAAGTTCAGGCATGACACCCATACAACAGCCAATAAGGTAAATTGCTAAAAAAATTGGTTGAAAATAAGGAAATTTAAAATGGCTGCAAATGTGATATCATGTGGGAAAAGGTTCTTCACACTTTTCCTCAGATTTATTTTCCAGTTTCTCTGTCCAAACTCTTGTGGAGAATTTATCATTAAAATAACAGAAAACCACATAGATTGGCCTCTTTTTCCTTGTATCCATTAACCGCTTCTTTTTGAACTAATCATTAGTTTAACTTTTCTTGTATGAGGCTCTACAGTGTTTCATAGTCTGAAAGTCATATGGTCTTCATCAATTTTAACCAATATATGGCTTCAAACCTTTCCTTTGAGGCAAATTTATATATAATTGAGTGACTTTCTCGATGCACTGTAATCAGGTATTATCTGTTAGCTTCTGATGTTTAAATGAATCAATCATGTTTAGGCTTTAAAATTGTCTCTGTTCCTTCAACTGCAGGTGTTTCTATAAATATATTATCTTATTTTGCTATTGAAGATTTTTAAAATCTGTTTGCAACTTTTAGCATTAACTGCAGAATGAAGAGGATTACTAATGTTCTGATAGCAATGTAAGTCATAGAAGGGAGCTCTTTTTGAGAATTATCACCTCTTAAATGTACTGCTTAAAGAAAAATAAAATTTTATGACTGAAATGAAAGAGGAGAAAGAGTAGAAGAAGGGGAAATATTGGAGCTGAATAGCATGACAGGGTAAATGATGAAAAGAGAAAGGGACAGCTAAATTGAACCCATGAATGAATAGAAACCCTGAGGTAAGGTCAGAAATAAATAGCAAAACAAATAAAACCCCCTAAACTCTTATCTTTTTTCTTTTTTTGAACATTCTTTTTCACAACAAATTTTGCCTTCCATTTGAGATGAATATTTTGAAAGCGTTATTACTTTATATATTATATACCATGGAATGAAATTCTGTGGGGTATTCATTGAAGGCTAAACAAATGGTGAAGTGCATTTGAATAACTTTAGGTATTTTAAATGAAAAACCAATAATTAAATGTTTCACTCCTCATAAACTTTCATTAAGATCTAGCAGCTTTAATGGTTATTGCATTGAAGTGTAAAGAAATCATAATAATCTCTGGTGACTGTGGTAAAGAAGATTAGGATGGGCTAAGTTTTGATTTCTTAAAAAGTGAGTAATGTAACAGGAGGATTGAAGGAGGAATTATATTTCAAGATTCTCACTAAAGGCATAGAGGACAGTCTGCATTCATTAAGTACTGAATTAGATAGGATATAAACAGGTCTCAAAATGCTAAGTTCAAATGATATTCAATTTCATGAGAGTGAAGACAAATATTTCTTTTAATTTCAGCCAAATAATTGAACACATCTGTTAAATTGATATTTACAAAAAACAAACCAAAACACAAAGCAAACCACCAACCAAACCTGGAAAACTGAACTGGTCTAAGACAGATGAAGATAAGTGAAAAAAACGATATAAAAAACTCTAAATCCAAGCTATTTCCTGTATATATATACCATAGATATTTTTTTTAAAGTGAAAAGTTATACAGGATAAGGTACAGTTATTAACAGAAAGTTAATTCAGTGGAACTCTACACAGGATGGGGAAAAAGAAGTATTGAGTACTAACAATATAAATATAAATGCCAGCTGAATCTTTTGTGTTTTGGTTTAATTAACCTAATAAATGATAACAATAAATGAAACAAATTAGACAGCATTCTTGGGTTCTTAAATTACAAAAAAGAAAAATTGTAATAGAAATCAAAAGTGGCTTCAGTCAGAAAAGATGTGAAGATGATTTTACTTATTGTTGCAGAAAATGCTGTTCCCTGCTGTGAAACAATGGGTCAGCTAACAAGAGAATGGGTTAAGGTACACTGCATGTAGCCTGCTTTTGTGACTTCATTCCAGTAGATCATACATAATCGAGTAGTTTTTTGTAGGAATTCTTTATCAACTGGATACTGTTGCTGTTCAGGAAAGATGGGACAGAATTACAAGTTTAGTCGCTTTTATAGTCTATTGAGAAAGCTTTCCTTCATCTAATGTTTTCTCTGGACCGATTAAAGTCTGGAATAAAGTAAGCTCAGAAAATTTTCATGTAGAGAAGTTATTTTGCAGTGTGCCTCTTTCTGATTAAGGCATTAGTGACCTCATTCTTTCTTTTCTCCCTTTTTCTGTTTTGTTCATTCTTTTTTCTTCTTTCTTTATCAATTCTTATTATTCTCCATTTTGTAAAGCCTGTTTCTTGTTAGAAGTCTTCAGTACATATCAGTGCTGGGCGGTGAAAATGCTCTTAAGTTGTCTTTGTTCTAACTAGATAGTGGTTTTTAAGAAAGAAAATGAAGTTTGTGTGTTTGTTTTGAGGCTTTTTTATTACTTTTCCTCCTATTCTTAAATTTTAGGAAGACAAACATTGCACAAGTAAGTCTGCCAACAAGTTGTTTAAGAGATAGGATTCCTTTGACTGCTTGCCATGTAGTGTTGTACAGTGTTGACATCAATCGATATCTGTAACAGGTTATGACTTCTGTTGACTTATGTTTTGTTGCAAAGCTGAAATTAACTGTATTTTTTGTGCATGTACAATATATCAACTTTCGTCATGGACTCCACCTTTTCATCTTTGATTAAGTGCAAGTAGATAGAAATGGAACTCAACAGGATTTTTTTCATCTCCCCCCTGATAAGATTATCTAATCCATATGTGTCTGTGCTTGTATTTTCCTAATTAAGGCATAACTGCACCACAGAACAATTTGAATTTATGTAAATATGTATATTTGCATATAATTATTACAAATAAAACAATTATGTATATCATGCGTTTGTTTAATCTGGTCAAAACAATCTCTAGTGTCAGCTAGTTTCAGTTGATTAGGCTTACATATATCTTCATCTAGTTTGAAACTACCAAATTTCTTTTTGCTATCCATATTAGTCAAATTTATAATTTACTAATTATTACATGATCCTAAAGAAAATCTGAGGCCGTGGTGTTTGTTTTTAAGAGAAGGATGCAATTTTGTCTCATATAGACATGTTCTGTTAGGAAGCAAGTACATTCTAGTCTGTGCAACAATAATGTGGTAACTGCACAGCTGGGAGCAAAACAGACTTCTCTCTCTCTGACCCATTTGAATATGCAACATTCTGGTGCATCATTGTTGTCAAGTCCCATCCAAATCAATGATGCAAGACCCTTTCTTAAGTCAAGGGAATTTCGCATCATACAAATAATAGGTAATGGAAAAATTGCCTAAGCTGCTCATTGAACAACATACTGATCCTGCAATGCACAAGAGAAAAAAATATATTACTTTTGCATAGCGAGTACTATACATAGTCACATAATATAACATTACACAGAAACTTTCACTACAGCAATATTATCAGAATATTGCTGATAGCTTCTCACCAACCTCTTTCTGAAAAATGCTTGAGAATAATTGATTTGAGGTCAAATGGCTAAATTTTGATAATTCTGAATCATGAAAATCTGGAAAATATGTAAGCAACTAAAATAAGTCTAATCATGGAAAATATCAAGTGAGCTTTATAATAGAAAAACCTGTAGCCCTGCCTATAAGACTGTGATGGATGTTATTGATCTTGCCATGCAAGTACAGCTTTCTAAATAAATTATATATATCCTTTACTTTCGCAGCCTAGTACAATTCTATTTATAGTTTTATTCAGTGACATTATTTTATCTTAAAACCATTAGCTTCTCTTTTCTTCCATTTGGTCTATCCAGACTACCAACTGTGCAAAGCATATTGTTCATGCCACCTGCAAATAATATCACTAAAACTCATGGCATCATCTGTTGATTTTATGACCCTTCACTGCAATTTAATTGCTTTATTTGACTACATAAGTCCTTAGCTGAAATCCAAAGCTTCAAGTCTTTCATTTTGCCAAGGCTGATTATTTCCTAGATATCAGTCAAGATACATTATAATACTTTTATCATCAGAGAGATGGGTCTAACTGCCTGGATCACACAACCTGCATCATCAAAGTAGATATATTTGAATCCATAGTACAAGTTATTTTTCCTACAGCAAGCAGTGAAAAACAGGTTAGTAAAAATCTACCTGTGGTGTCTGAACATCATCCAGAAAGAAAATCTGTAGGAAAAAAATGATCAATATTACCTCAAAGTAATCTGTTATCTCTTCTTTTTATGAGCTTTTGGTAAACCACTTGGTATATGGTTTTTAATTGGTTGATTTTGAGGGTGGAAGGGAGCACTACAAAAGGTGCCTCTTTAGTTTCTGTAATTTTTGTGAGTATAGACTTGACTGACTAGTGAGATAATGCTGCACAAATTCTTTGTGTTTCTATTCATTATTAATATGTTAAAGAACAACTATCTTTTCTTCTTTTACCTCTTGGTATTACTCAAGAACATTTAAAAAATTATGGTAACTACCCTTATTCACCTGTTTCAGTTTTTTAACTCCTAAGGAGAATGGACAAGAGACTTGCATTTTCTTGAATCCTTTGGTTTTTCATCTAGTCCCTGTACTACTTAATATTACTGTTTTAAATTGTACCTGCTGAAAATGTTCAGCGGAAGATATTACTTTGCTTCTGTGCTCGGAAGCGTGAGAAATGACTGGTCCCTCTAATCTCCCAAAATCAGTGCTGAGTCTGTGGGTATATTGACAAAGAAGCTCCAACTTTCCCCTCTCCTGAGCTTCACCCTTGAAGCTGGTTATGTCATTAATCTGAAGCTGATGCCACACACATTTTAGATTTGCTCTTACCCCTTTTTGCAGTCTCCGAGTCTGTTAAGTATGGAAGTACTTGGACAGAAGGTGTGAGTTGAGGAAGACCCATATTTCTTGGTTTAGCTAACATGAGCTAGCCCTCTTTAACAGCAACAGCAAAACCAGTAATTTTTACTTCAGAAAATATCTCTTTTATATAGAAAGACATATCAATAGGCTAATTTTAAGGAAAAGTCAAATAAAAAAAAAAATTTCCCCACTACTGCCTCTCTAAAAGAAATCTCAGGTTATGGCACAGCCTCATGAGAGTGGAAATTAAAGTTATGTTAAAAGTAGGTGCTTGTTTTTTCTGTACTAAGTGGATAGTTTTAATAAAGAAAGTATTAGAGCTGATGTAAGATCAAGTATTCTATATTCAGATTATTTCACACAATTAGGTTTTAAATACATATTTTTACATTAGAACAATAAGAAAAACTTTAAACGCATCTGAGGATCAGTTTTGTAAGAATATTCATTTTCAGGTTGAAAATATTGTCTTTTAAATTTAATTTATTTTGGTTTTTCTCTGTTGCCTTTGGATTCTTATTTTATGCTCTCTTGAGAAATACTGGTCTGTTGACAGTTTTCCTAGGAAATCATCCTGTCTACAATTCTTGTTGAAATTGTTATGTCTCTGTAAAATACATCAGCTTCAATAAAATTCAATTTCCATCCCATCCTAAGTAGCTTATCAGCTTTAGTGACTGTGTGACAGCAGAAAAACCTTCTTCTCAAAAAATTCTTGCTTTGCCCCAAAGAACATTTGTGCTACTCTTTAATATAGAGAAAATCTGTCAGAAAAAAAAGAGCTTGCCAAGATTTTATATAAAATATTTTAGGTTATACAATTTTTAAAACAAGAGAAATGTTAAGATATCTGAACTTTCATTTATTTATTTGTTCATTTGTTTGTTTCATAGTATCATAGAATAGCCCAGATTGGAAGGAACCTCAAAAGATCATGTGAGTTAACTTTTTGTGGAAACAGGAGCCTAGATGAGATCATCTAGTATGATGTCCAATCACAACTTGAAAACCTCCAGTGATGGATATGCTTCCATGTCCCTTGAAAAGTTGTTCTAGTGAAAGACATTTTCACTGTAGAAAAACTTAATTCTTCTATCGAGATGAAACCTTTCCCAGTGCAACTTCTACCCATTGCCCACTGTCTTCTCCGCGTGACTTCTTGTGAAGTGACAATTTGACTATATCTTTCCTGAATCGTGGGGACCAAAACTGGTTGCAATACCCCAGGCGTACCCTGACTAGCACTGAGTAGAGTGGGATGGTCATATCTCTAGCTCTGCTAGTAATGACTCTGCAGATGCAGCCCAGGAACTGATTTTTCTTCCTAGCTGCATCACTGAATTGCTGACCCAGGTTCAAATTGTCTACCAGTCCCTTTCAGCAAGTCTACTCCACAGCTGCATAGATCATATCCTGTAATGGATATTTGATTATGTATCCTCAGGTGCAGGACTTTCATACTGTTCATACTGTTCTTTCAGCTCATCCAGAACTTTCTGTAACATGGCTTTCTGTTCTGTCCTGTCCACCTCACTACTCAGCTTTATGACATCAGTAGATGTGGTGAAGATACTTTCAATCCCATCATCCAGACCCTTTATGAAGATGTCGAACAGTATGGGGCCCAATATCAATCCCCAAGGTAGACCCCTCATGACACACTGTTGATCTGACTAAAAAACATTGATCACCACCCTCTAAGTGTGACCTGTTTTCTAATTTCCTACCTATACAATCAATAACTTGCTAGTTTCTTTGGCTTTTAGTTATGTTATCCTGTAAAATATCTAAAAAAAAAAATCCTTTTTTTTTGTCTAAGAATATGTCTAAGAACTGCAAACAAAAGTATATGACTATTTCACTTACTGGTTAGAATGATCCTGAAGTTTTGCATAACCCTAGAATTTAATCCATAACAGCTACTGGAAAGTTACTGTGTTGTAAATTCTTACAAATGAATGAAAAAGAAAAGGCACATTTAAAATTAAATGAATATTTTAAATTAATATGAAAAAATAGCCAAGCTAAATGTAGCTTTTCATGTGTCATTATTAGATAAAAATATTTTCACTATGTTAAAACTACTCATTTAACTTCATGTAAATTATGTTTAAACAAGTAATTTAGCATTAAATAGGTTCCAGAGTTTAGCCATATGTGTGTACTATGTATTCTTTCCCTAGGAGCTGATGAGAGTATCTATGAAGTGCTATATTTAGTACTAGTACTATGAGGCACTATAATTAATGTCTACAAGACATGAAGACATTCAGAAATGTGCTAAACAAAACCTGAATGTTCAGAACTGTGCAAGCAAAAGTTTTGCAAACATGTAAAAGCCCTTTCACCTAGAGTTGTTTGAAAATCATTTATAGTACTATCCACAAAATTAAATTTGTAGAAGAGGAGCCAGGAAAAGAAAATCTATAAATAACATTGACTTTCGTTGAAAACAGAATTATACAGAACAAAATAGACCATACATTTTCCTGAAACAATCCACAAAAAGATATTAAGGAAGAAAATTAATTTTCTGTATCATTTTGATTGTTTACTCTGTTGCCATAGAAGGTTATTTAGTTTTGAATGAATTTAGCATGTCTTAACAAGTTATTTTGATGAAAGTGCTTAGGGATTTTGAAATTCTCAAGTATTTTCACATTTTAAATAGCAAAATATATTAATCTATAAACTTTCAACTTTTAGCATGATTGCATTTCAAAATCTTGCTCACCCTGTTCCTGTTTGTAACTATAAAATAAAGGTAGTAGCTTTCACTGTTTAACCTCAGCTGACAACTAAGCCCCCTATAGTTGCTCACTGCCCTCTGGTATGAGGATGGGGGAGAGAAAAGGAAAAGTGAGAAAACTCATGGGTTCGGATAAAGACAGTTTAGCAGGAAATGCAAAAGCCAGACACACAAGGAGAGCAAAACAAGGAATACATTCACTGTTTCTCATGGGCAGGCAGGCGTTCAGCCATCCCTGGGAAAGCAGGGCTTCATCACATGTAACATTGGCTTGAGAAGACAAACACCATCACACAAAATGCTCTTCTCTTTCTTCTCCTTCTTCCCACTTTATATTCTGAGCCTGATGCCATATTGTACGGAACATCCCTTTGGTCATTTGGAGTCAGTTGTCCTGGCTGTGTCCTCTCCCAATTCCTTGTGCATCCTCAGCCTCCTCAGAGGTAGAGTGAGGTGAAGAGCAGAAAAAGCCTTAACACTGTGCTTCTCAGCAGTAACTAAAACAGCCTTGTTTTATCAACACTGTTCCCAGAAAAATTCGAAAAATAGCCCTGTGTTAGCTAATGTGAAGAAAAAATAAATCTATCTGAGCCAAAAACCAGAATAGAGTATTAAATTAGAATAATCAACTGATGTTTTTTTCACATTTGCTGAGTAAAAAGACCTGTGCGAAGACACACAACATATATGGATTATTGTTTATATTCAAATGTTCTTAATAGAAATGAAAAAATGAGCATAATACCCAAAAAGAAACTTTTTTGACACTGTTTCAAAACAGAAAGAAAATTTTCTGAAGGGATTTCCAATTCTACATCCCAGTGCATGCCAAGTAATACCAGGAAGGTGACATCTCTTGTCACTTAATCAATTTCCTTTATTAATAGATTGTAAACTTGGAAGGCTGTTGCAATGCCTGTATTTTTAGCTATGTTTTTGTACCTAAATTAGCAAGCTGGGTTTTTTGTATTATTATTAAAACTTTTGGTAATGGAGATATTGTCTCAGTAACCTCTACAACTTTTTATAAACACGTACTGTTTCTCACCTTAGAACCCTTAAGATCACAGTGGCAACAGCAGTAATTGTTTACAATGGATCATAATATTAGATAAATATTTAATGTCTTTTTATCTGTCTTTAGTGCATTACAGCAGCCGGAAACAAGGAGGAAAGCTGCCATCCTATAACCAAACAGCTCTCCATGGGACAACATCAAGTGATCCATGGTTCACGGGGACTCCAGGGACTTCATTTTGCCTTAGGAACTGAATGACTGGTCTCATTATCCTGGTAAATGCCTCAGGGCAATGAAGTGACAAAGAACCATTCTCTTCAAGCAATGCATTTTGAGGAAACTATCACTAACTGCAGTACTTTAGAGTCCCCAGAAAATCCTTTACCCTCAATAGGCTATCTCATTACCTTTGTGGCTGTACTGTCACTGAATTCCAGAGGACAGCCTGAGCTGGAAAACCTATAAGAATCAGAGAGGAGTCAGGACCCTGCCCCTTTGAAATTCATACCTTCCTTATAAGTAAAGTGGCCCACATGTAGTGAATTTTATGCTTTTTATAAAATCATACTTGCAAAACTACAGAAAAAACACACATGTAAAATGGACTAGATTGCAAAGAATACAAAATTATTTGAAAATAATTATTTGCTCCTGTGTGTAGGAAGTTTGTTATTTCTTTCCTGGGAGTAAAGTATGTGGAATCGCAACACTGTTACAACTTTAATTTTACTAGAAATATGCTACCTATATCTATAAATTAAACCTTTCACATTTAAAGTTACATTTGGCAAGCTATATGAGAAAAAAAGAAAAAGCTTACAAAAATTATATTAGAACTTTCATCAAAAATACTCCTACCTTGGAGGGTGAAGACTTTGACTCAAATATGAATAGCTAACCACACGCAGATTTAAAGACATTAGGATTCTTTTTGGTTGCATTTCTGAGACCTTGATTCCAGGACTCCTCTCATCAATTTCCTTAAGCAAGAGTAAGACTATTATGAAAAATGCAAGCTCTTGCTCACTCTTGTATTTAAACAAGTAAATAAACATAGAGATATGAAAGAATAATTGTTTATATCAGATAATAGTTTATGCTTTTTCTGAAACAGAATCTCGTAATTACTCTTCCAGTTTTCAAATCTCAGGCATGGAATTAACCTTATCGATTTTAAGACGGAATATGCTGATAAGAATGGATATGTAGGTAACCTGTTAGCTACTTTGAGAGATCCTTTGCTGCATATCCTCACACAGTTTCTGCAGCATGTTTTTGGACATTGTGTGATGTTTATTCATGATATGGTAACCTACAGTCAAGAGTCACTTGGGTTTGTTTTGATTTTTCGTTTGGGTTGGAATTTGTTGTTGCTGTTTTAGATTTGTTTTCCTATTCTTGCATTTGTTCTCAGCTAAATATCCAGGCATCTAGAAAGGAAACTTCAGCCATTCTTTGTAATACTGCTGCTCCCCTCTCACATATGTCCAGCACTCCTAGGCTTCCTTAGGTAAATTGTCAACTAAGATTTCAGGCAAAATCTTTCTGACTATAATCCCTGGTGTCACTGTGAAATACCTTATTAGGACCTATCTGTCAAGGGCTTTTGTCATCTCATAATAGAGAGCACTTACCAATATATTTGTTGAAGTAAACTTCAAGACACTTCAATGTAAGAGCTTGATTCACAAATATAAATAATTTCTGAAATTCCAGACATGTTTCCAAACTACTAAATTATGGAATAAGCAAAAATTTTCTTCTCTCAACTGATAAAATAAAATCATTGTAAATGAGGATTGGAAGACTGGTGTGTCCAAACTTTGGATAACCAAACTCTGTCTTAGTAATTACTGAATGGAGGTGCAAATTAGTAATCACACACTAAAAACACACCAGCCACTAAGGATGATTCACAGTTGTTTTGAAATTTGCATATTAGACTGACTGAAGTATCTGAGCTTGATAAGTGAGTTTTTCCTTTTTTTTTTTTTTTTCTAATGAACTTATTAAATTCTTCTGAAATTTGTATCCTACCTAATTTGTGGAATTTAGAATTAGCATCTAAAATCCTCACTTCACAATAGTACCTACTGAGATAGCTGAAACTTCACTGAGGCTACAGAGGACTATCTTTTGCCTAAGATGTCACTCCCACTCAGGACACTGATGACAACATTTTCTCATATGGGAACAAATCTAGTATTATGACTACCAGAACACCAGGGTATCTAATTCAACATTATGTGCTTCATTTTGGGGGCTGGATCTTTAATTTTTAGGTACTATATTTCTAAGCATGTCTTTGCTTCCATTTCAAGGAATTTAGATCTAAAGTCTCTATATAGACTATAGACTAGAGCCTACAAAGTCTCCCTATACATTGAGAGAAATATATGCACAGTAACATCTCCAAAATCTGAGACCATACAGAAGAGAAATACTCTCATTTGGTCTGCAGAAGTGTCTATCATTAGCAGAAAGGAGAACTAAAAAGCTCTGGTGTTAAATGACAAAATTCTGCTATCTGAGGGATCATACTCCATTTAAAATCTATAGCAATTTTAATCCAATAACAACTATCAGTGTAAGGACAAGAAATAACTTGAGAAATTTCAGAATTAATTCTCTACCTCTTGTTTCAGGAAAGCTTTTTATGATTTCATCTCCCTAAGAATATGTGAGGACCGTGAGTGTATGTATACATCTTTGTGAGAAAATAATGTCTTTCATCATTCTTTAAAAGTTAAAGAAAAGCACCCAAGCCTTTCATCTGTATTAATAGGTCCATCTCAGTCTTAAAATATCTTATGGAGTTTCTATTGTTTGAAATATTAATAAATTTTGAGCTAAATTGTTTTAAATTCTGTACCACTCTATGTGAAGAAGAGGGGATTAAAAAGAGGAGAAAAATAACTGTCTGACAGCAAGAAGACTTAATAATAAACTGTTAAATGGTTCTTGTGTCCATAATTTCTCTATGCTAATCAAGATAAGTTCACAGTCTGCCCTAGGCTATCTTATTCAAAGAGCAAAGACCCGGAGAGGCATTGTGTCCTTCAATTGCATGAGTGCAACTATATCGATTGTTAAAGGTTATCTGAAGTTTACAAATAATATAAAGTATTTGAATTATTTAGAAAACTTGGATAGTTATCTCTGATTTTGAACATTAAGGGTTATCAGCAGAAAAGATTAGGGTGCATTTTATTGTTTTAAATTAATTGAATAGGATTTCCTCATCAAGAACACAAAATATCAGAACAGTGCCCATTTAGAATGCATAGTATTTTTTAGCCTGTATTGATTGCTGCAGCCAAAAAATTTGCACAAACCGTCAGCATCAGATTTGTAAATATCAGATGTCTATATTTTAGAAAGGAGTTCATATTTACATCTTCTGTGGAAACCTGGGACTGTTGAAAATTATTGTGATCTTTTTAATTGGAAAATTCTCATGACTGGAAAATTATTTTTAGGTGTTTCCTGAGACCAGGAAAGAATTCAGTTCAAATCCAGACTTATTTTTTGGCTGCCATGTGTCTAGATCCTTATTTGGTATAAAAACCCCCCAAAACAACATTTGAATAATATGGACTGGATAATAGTTTCACAAGTGCCACGTAAATTTTCAAATAATTCATTAATCCTGTTCCATTTTCCAAAGCTCTCTATCAGATTTAATTAATTTGAATAGGTAGTCAAAGAATCAATATAATACAGAATGGAACCCTTCTTTTTCTGCAAATATAAGAAGAGCCCTATCTGTCAAGTTATTTTAAGAATTTTTTTTTTGAAAGAATTTCTCAAAGAAGACTTTTGGAATCTTGATTTCCTCACAGTGGACCACAGAAGTGTTTAAAATGTATTCACAGAAAAATATATATAATACATATATTCAGCTCTACTAAAAACTAATACGATTGTTGCTTATAATTTCTTAAACTGAACTGGAGAATTGTTTGAGTTGAGAGTATAATCACACTTACGTAGTTTGCATAAATTTACAAGTGTCAAATCCCTAGCCAGTAATTCTGTAGCTCACAATTAAATTACTATTTTCTGTTCAAAAAACGACAAGAAGCCAATAATGAATTCAAAATTTCTTTGCCTCTCAACTCACTAATGATTTGCAGAGTGAGTTGTTTTGTTTTTTTGTTGTTTTTTTTTTTTTTTAATTTAAGCAATACATTTCAATGTCAAAACAATTCTAGTGTCACTCCGACAGGTGTGATATTATCTTATTTCTGAGTACGTTAAGATAAAAATCAAGAATTATTGTGTTTAGAAATTTTGTGACACATTCTTCTATTTATTATCTTTGGAATAACTGCTTCCTTGAAACATTACAATTATCATTTATGAAAGCGTGAACAAAACTTTGAAGCATTTTCGTCTTATTGTAGTTTACAATGCTTTCACTTTGGCAGTACAAGACGAATGTATGACAATATATAGTGGTTTAAGGTTGCAGTTGTCTTGATTCACTTAGGATTTTAATGACATTTAGAGAAAAATAAACATTTACCGAAATGTTCACAAACTACTGATAAAAACTGTAGATTGCATCTTTGCAAATTGAAAATACAATAGAATAGTATAAAATAAAATAGTTCAGTTGGAAGGAACATGCAACAATCATCTAGTCCAACTGTCTGACCACACCAGGTTTGCACTAAAGTTAAACCATATCATTAAGGGCATTGCTGTAATGCCCCTTAAACATTGACAAGCTTGTGGCATCAAGCACCTCTCTAGAAAGCCTATTCCAGTGTTTAACCACCTTATTGGTAAAGAAATGTTTCCTGATGTCCAGTCTGAACCTCCCTTGATGCATCTTGGAAGCATTTCTGCATGTCCTGTTACTGGATTCCAGCTTCACTGAGCTCTCCATTTGCCCTCCTCAGGAAGCTGTATAGTGAGCAGTGAGTTAAATTGGTTGTCCAATCAAACATGCAGGTAAGATCATAACAGCATGTAGTGGTTTAACCCGGGCTGAGTGCCAGGGGCCCACTACAGCCACTCTCTCACTCCCCCTTGCCCAGCTATAGAGGGGAGAGAGAATATAACGAGAGGTTTTGTTATTTATGATAAGGACTAAAACAGATTCTTTCTTAATCGCCGTCACAGGCAAAACAAGACTCTATGTGGGAATAATAATCAAATTTATTACTAACAAGATCAGAGCTAAGAGTGAGAGACAATAAGAGACACCTTTTACCCCCCACCCCCTCCTTCTTACATCCAACCTATTTTCCCACAGCCGTCAAGGGAAAAGGCGAGGTGGGGGGGGGGATGTTGCTGTGGTCAGCTGCTGTTCTCAGCCGCTGCTTGGGGAGAAGAGTCCTTCCAGCCACATTCCATGGGGTCCATCCCTCACAGGATACAGTTCCTCTCACAAACTGCTCCGGCGAGAGTCCATCCCATGGGCAGCAGCCCTTCACCCACAGCTGC
>VXBA01002511.1:139218-183240 GCA_013399895.1 Serilophus lunatus
CCCCCCCCCCTCCACCAAAACCTAGCCACAGAGAAACCAATACACAGCATTCAAAAGATTGCAAATAAGTATAGTGGTTTTGATATACAGCATAATATGCATCATTAGACATATACTAGGGGAAGAAAAAGTGTCCTCTTCCTTTCCCTCAGACTTGCTGCGAAGAATGGGAATGAGGCAATCTATTTTATCTGCTGGGCATGCTGCTCTTGCTGAAGATATATTTATATTAAAGAAACTATATATCAGCAAAGTATTTCTCTATCAAAAGACAAAAGGTGAAAGGGGAAAGTGTACATCATAATTTTCTCAGTCTTATCTTCTGTTCAGCTATCTAAGGCACACTGGATTTAATTAGACTGTTTTCATGAGTGAGTTGAGAAAGGTAGATCACAGGGAGTATGGATTTAGAAGTGTTATTAAGTTCAGATTCATGCCGGCTTTCTTGGTTATGATGTGTCTTTCTAAAGCTTTAGTTTCAAACAAAATTGGAATTGCAGCCACAGGAATTACAGGAACAGATTTCCGAGTGCAAAACAAGAGACTTACCCTTCCCTGCTCACAGCTGTGTGTTTGCTGGCTCTAGTACTGTATAGCTATGAAATGAATAAAGATATAGAAAAAAAAAAGCAAAAAGTCCAGCAGCACAGACTTTAAAGAACTGATTGGGAGATGAGTGTCTATGGAAATTCTGGAAATCCGTGGGTTTTATTAAATGGCTAACATCCTTTAAAAACAGAGTTGTGAGTACAGAACCACTGCAGAGGACAAAAATGGGCTAAAAGGCTTCACAGCAAGTAAGGATTTATGGAGAAACTGACAGGTCCCTATCTCCCTGATACGTTGCTGGCATTTCTCACACAGGTAGATGATACTAGAGAATCTCTGATTTCTCAGGGAATGTATAGGGCTGTGCTGTGCACATATGCTGACAACATACTGGCAGCTGACTTCCTGTCATAGCAGTCTGAAGCACTGTAAGATGGAAATCTGTCTCCCAAGATAATGCCTCCTGTCCAATGGGGATTATTTTGGCCCATGTTCCTATCAGAGCTTCTGTGCCTACACAGGTTGCTGATATACTTCTTCCATTCTTTCCTCCAAATAAGCCTGTCTCAGCTTAGTGACTCCTGAAGGAAATACTAAATATGACTGAAATATTTAGATAACTATAGAGAACACATTCACTGAAGTCTAAAACAGAAAGTAGAAGGGAAAAATAGAACTGAAAAGTCCTGTAATACACTAATATATAAATGAGCTACAATGAGCAAGGCAGACGCTTGCTGACATTCCTTGGTAGCTCAAACTGACCATTTGCCTACTGTTCTGACAATGCAGATAGCCAGTGCAGCAAGAGTTGGCTAGAACTGAAGCAACTATGGCCAGAAAGCCATACAACTATATTACCTCAAGCTCATGTATTTTGCATCTCCACAAGGCTGATTAACTCAGGCTCAGCATCTGACACTCAACTCATCCCAGAGAGTGAGACTTCAGGGCATAAACAGTAGCAAAATCTCAAACGTTTAGATGAGTTTTCATGTAAATGCTTCTGCATCCTGACGCTGCTTACCATTTTTGGAAGGTTTTTCTTGATTTCTCTGTTGAACACATGTACCTAAATTCACCTAATTTGTACTTTTATTGCTCAGTGCTGCTTGACTCTTATCTATAGTGATTTGTTTATAGCCTTTAACTACACTGTATGTCATCTGGAACACAAAAATGTAGTTCGGCGGTTGTAAAGTATATAGCATACAATGCAGCCCATGAAGTACTTCCTGACCTTGCGCTGAACAAGTTATATCTGCAACTTGAATCACTAACTGAGTTAGTAGCAACAATCAGAGTACACAGATGAGATATCTATTTCCTCCTGTGTTTCCCACAGAACATTGTTAAGTGAAGTTAACCATGTTAACTTCATGCTGTGATTTTGGATTCACATGATAAGATGGGTATGGTTCATTCCACTGCTCTGGCATCTTAACCAAAGTTGGTACTAGAAAATGAAATTAATTAGAATTTTTTAGGCCAAATTATTTAGAGTAGATATGAGCTTTTTTGAGTGGCTAATGTGCCACAAACATAAATGACTGATATTTTTAAGCAATTCCTCAAAGAGAAAACTTTAGAGAAATTTCAATATGCTGTGAAAAAATATTTACTAGAGCAAATAATCAGAAAATGGATGTTGCTTAGTGCACCTAAGAGTAACTTCGTACCTGCCACAGGTTATTGATTTTCCTTAGCAAGTACTTAGCAGTCACTCTGTGTCATCTAATGACTTTGGTGATATAGGATGCAGTTAAACTCAGAAATCAAGAATGGAAAAAACAAATGTTTCCAGTTAGTTGAAAAAACTCACAGTTATAGCTTTTCCCTACTCTTGCACTGTTCCTTTAGAAAGTCTTATTCATTCCAAACTGCACTATTTCTTGGGTTTTTACTTGGGTTTTACTACATTTTTTATATCCTGTAGAATATTAATCAATTTAATGCTTTTAAATAGTGTAATATTTGCAAGGTGAAGTAAGATACATATGTAACCATTTCATGTAGCTCTGTCATTTGGGAATTTCTTTTCCTAACCTCCAGAAAATAAGGACTGCAATAAATATTCCAGTATTTTAAAATCCGGTATTAGAAAATCATATAATTTGCATGCATGAATAATTTTTAAATTTTAAAATTTGATTAATAAAGCTATTCTTGAAACTATGTAATAAATATTTTCTAATGTTCCCAAGGTCCTGAGCAGGCACCCGGACAGTCCCTGCCTCCCTTCCCAAATGCCTCCCAAAAAGAACAGTCCATTAAGCATAGAAGAAAGGGGGCTACGAAAGCACGCCTGCTCCCCTATGTCTTGGCTCAGTGGGCTCCGAGCCGGGCCTGGTGGGGAGGGGACCGACTTTCTGAAATTCCTGAGAGTTCACTGGGGCCTCCTGCCGCCCTGTCCTGGCAGGTGATGACCAGGGCATGGTCTTCCCTCAAACCCTCTGCCCCTTAAAACCAGAGACCCGAAACCAGATGGCCCGACCCCGGCCAGGGCCTGGGGCTTAGCCCCACCCCCCCCTCGAGCCCGGGAGCCAGGAAAACAAAGGGGAAAAGAGTTCGTTTTCTTGTACTTTTCTCTGGTTTCCTACCCCATCACACAGAAAAACACAGCTTTTAATGGATGAAAACATAAAGTCAAAGTTAAAAATATTCATGTTAGTGGTTTTGGTTTTCCATTCAATTGCTATAAGAGTAACTTTTGTAATCTTGAAATCTTTAACTTCTCTATAGCTCTCAACGCGCTTTCATTCCCTCATTATAGAGTATTTGTTATTTTTGTTTATTTTCATGGTCTCATTTCTTACCTATAATATGTTACAAAACAATGGAAGTTCAACTTCTATGTCTGTATGGTTATGATATCGCTCAGTGGTTCAATTTATAAAAACCTCCTCTGCAATCTTTCCCACTCTAAGCTTCTCTAACTATGCACAAAGCTACCTCAGTGTTGTAATAGAGAAAAATGGTTCACCTTACTGTACAACTTACAGTTCAAATCATGTCAGGATCAAAGAGGTAATAAACAACACATTAACTGGCAATCAGACAATTATACATACAGGGTCAACATCTGCAATGCTACTGATAAAACACAATCCCAGACAGTGAGAAAATGTTAATATACATCTACAAATTTCCAAATATATTTTTGTAACTAACACCTTGCTAAGACACCAGCATGGACATGTGGCCTCACGTGATGTCTGTGAATTTGGAGGATACTTCCCCTACCAATGTGCTGTGGTACCTGGCTGGGTGAAAGCTGCTCCCATGCCCCATAGTGGGCTGCTGGATCTGGTCCGTGCAAGGCTAGCAATGCTGTAGAGTGATGCTTCGCAGAGCCCTACCAGGGTCACTGATACTCCTCTTGTTCTAAGGGGTCTTCACCACTGCTAATAAAGACTTCCACGCATCTTTGACACTGCTTCACATCAGACTAGTCAAGTTTCCTCATTTCCTTGTCTACCTCAATTATTTATAAAAATACTTTTTTTCTCTTGTGCTGTATTTGAACCAATCTGAAACATTAGGGATACCTCATGTATGACACCTACTTCAAAACAGTGTCTATGGAAAGTAACTACTACAGTGTATAATAAATATTTACTTTTTAATTTATTTTTAATATTATACATCAATAGATTAGTAATTAAATTTCAATAGTTCTTTTCAGAAACTACAAAGATATATAATTTGATATTAATTTTGTAATGTTATGGCCACATTTACGGTGAAATACTATATAAAAATGGATAAGCTTAGTATATGAATGGAATGTTTCATGGTTTTAGTTTTTTTCCCCAGTTAGTATTTTCTTTCAAAATATTCATGTTAAAGGGAGCTTCAACATTTGTACTTCCTTTTCTAAACTGAAACGAAGAAATATTTTGTCAAGATATGCCATCATATACAAACTATTTCTTGTTAATTTTTAGTGAACACTGTCATAATTATCTCTTGTATTTTATCAGTTTGGGGCAAAATAGATGACTTAAATCAAGGATGGAATAATGAACAAATTATAAAGTATAATTGTTACTCTTATGGTGTCATTGTTATGCACCATACTTTGCACCCACATGTACAAGATATTTTAAAGCAATAATTTTTAAGTGTTTAATTCTCTAACAACGAGTAACAACAAACTCCAGATGAAGCAATATTACTTAATAGAAAAAATAAAAAGAATACATAATTAACTAGAAATAAAAATTAATTTGAGGGATAAGAATGACTACTGAAATATGCAAAATATGCTTTTATATGATTATGTCTGCATCAGCAAGTGCAACAGAAGCAAATTTCTACAGCAAAACAGCAGGTATGGGGGAGCTAGAATCTATATCACTCATGCTAGAGACTCAGTTTAAATATTCTCTGTTTTGGTCTTATGAAATGGATGGTTGTTACCAGTTAATGTCCATCAGTATAATCTCCTGGACTCACTCTGCCATGTCATTTTCATGTGAAAGGAACTCAGCTTTTGTACTCTGGAAGCACACTTCATGGCACATCAAGGTGTAAGAATAATGGGGAAGCAGACTTCCTTCTGAACTATGAATCTCATGAAGAGATAACAATTACAAATTAGTGACCCATAAAGAACTTCTACTACTTAATTTAATTTTTGAATTAAATTAACATATTTGTTTTGCAAAGGGGAATTCATTGCTTTAAACAAATTTCTGCAGCTACAGCTGTATTTTATTAGCGCAAATGCTAGAATTTATAGATATAGGTCATTACTATATAGATATGGTGCTGCTGCTAATTGCATCTTTTCTAAATTCCAGTCCAATTTTGTATCATCCATTAGGGGTTTGTTCACTGACAAGTGGAAGATTTTTAGAAGGATCACAGAAAATTGATTACATGTGTTTAAATTGGAAATATACACATAAAGTTTTCCTTCAAGGACATCATTATTGATCTTTTAGTGGTTTGGAATTTCTTGCTAAATCCTACATCAAAATAGATTGTTAGAAACCTAGTGAATATAAAGAATAATAGTTCCTTGCCACCAAGTGGAAAACACATTTAGTTAAAGTATATTCAATCTTTGAATAGGTGACATGATAGAATAAAGAGAGTTTAGGAAGCTTTTTTTGAGGAATGGTATAAAGTGTATTGTAACAAAGTACAAGAATAACAGCAATTTTACTTTTTTTGTATAAGTAGCAGAAATTTTCAAAGTTCATGGTTGGAGGTAACCAGGAAATTGTTTGAAATAATAAAATCATATCAATTGTTGAAAAAACCCGAAGTAAATATTTTTAGCCAATATTAGTAAGACATTTTTAGTGATTGCTAATCACAATGACTTGTGGAGATGAAAGGTATAGAAATGTTCAGAAAATTCAGAGATTTCACAAATCAGGACACAGTTAGATGGCTAACAAAACTACCTTAGTTTCAAGCCCAGAGAAACTAGTGTTACAGATCTAGATGAATCAAATCATTAAAAGATTATAGAAATTAATCTTTTAACATTTCAATAAATGATTTAGCTTTTACTTGCTACATCCTAAAAACTGTCATTGCAGTGTCATAATGTTCAGAAAATTTTTCACTGTGTGCTTTGCTTTTCAATTTGGAAGTTCACATTTACTGACTAACGTTACACTTCTAGTTCTGGAACAGACTGGGAGAAGTAATTGTAGGCTGATACACCTCCTTTAGACTTGAAATAATCTCTAGTGAAGGTCAGAATGCAAATTAGTTCCCTGTTCTCTTCAGTACGCACTATATATATATTTCTATATGCCACTACCAGGTAGCTTCCTGTGTTGACCTTTTCTGTGGACCCAACTCTCCCTACTGTTCATCTGACAGAGGATTTGGACCTTCTTGTGTCTTACGTTAAAATGTGTCAGAACGCCAATAATGGCAGTGATATTCTATGTGCATTTATTAAGGATTACAGATATATGAGAGTACAAGAATAAGCATTAAAATAATTAAACATACTAAATTCTAAATGTTGTATGATTTCAAATACAATTTTGCACCAAAACACAGAACTTCTTTCCTGAAGTGCAGGTACTTCTGCTGACTTTTGGCTGCCTCAGTTCACTACATCTGAACACAAAGAGAAACCACATTTACATGGTACTAAGAATTTCTGTCTAGTAGAATAGAGAAACTAAAGGCATGGTGAGAAGATTCTTCTAAGAAAAGGAGAATTAAAGCTAGGGCCTTTACCTTCAGTATGCAGGTTTTAACTCTCAAGCTGCTGGATGGGAGTCCAGGCTTTTCTTTTATGATCATTTTTTTTCAACTTTATCCTGACTGACATTTTTCTTTTCTTTCTTTTTCTTATTTTTTTCTGATAATTTTCTTTTTCTGTGAATTTAAGCACTGCACGACAAATCTGAAAAAAAATTTAGAACTTCTCTTTCCAGAAAAAAATAGCATAACTAATTTGTAGTTGTAGTTCACCTTGTTATTGCTCTTTATTCAAGGATGAGTTTAAACTGGGGTGACTGCCAATGTTTGCACAGCTAAAGGAAATATGAGCAAAGAAAGAAAGATGGTAAAAGGTATATTTACTTTACATTACTTTATTGCCCCTTCTGTCCAACCTGAAATGTTATGCTTTCATATAAAACTTCAACTAAATAATGTTATTTCCCCATTCATATGATTATTTTTAATATTTTTGCTTTTATTATACATATACGTAGATAAGCTAGCATGTTTTGAAATGTTTGTTATTTTACAGGTAGTTTGATCTTTTAATTTGATTTATATTCTGGCTACTACAAGCCAAAGTAAAGATTACACACTGAATTTGTATTGTACCATTTCTGGAGGAAAAAAAATTACGGTAGCTTAATAATTAAACATTAAGGGTGAAATATGTATTTGCTTCAAAGGATTCACATTTTCCATATTAGTGAATACAAAATATTTTAATCTGCTATGTTTACAAGTTCTTGTACACACATTTTTACAAGAAAAGACTCTGAGGAATAAAATCCAATTGTTCTACAGCATAGAAATTTTGCTTTCTACAATAACTCACCCATTAAATAGTGCATGTTTCTGGGCATTAATCCAACTAAGAACTATTCTACTCCTGTTTGATATTCTACTAGGTACCCTATAGATACACTAGGATTTTTGTTGCGTGATTTTAGATTTATTTTTTTTTTCAGGATATAGCTATGCAAGGTAACTGATTCTGAGTGGCAATGTAAAACAAGAACCACTATTAGGACTTTGGGACTTCACTAATGTTTCTGGGCCAGACTTAGGCTGTTTAAGATCAGTTTCTTTGCCAAATCAAACAGCCATGCAGTTCAGGAAATATTCATGGTTTTGACAATAAAGATGACAATTAGTCTGCATTCTTTACATTGAAGACACTGAAGCAATATTTCTAAGCTACTGGCACAGCAAAATATAAATAAATTCCTTGTACACTGATAGCAATGGTGGCAAGTAAAACAGCTTGCTATGTACATCAAGATCCTCACAGAAAACAAGACTTACAAAACCAGTAAAAAAAATGAATTTTATAGTAGGGTTTATAATCAGAAAAATTTGCAACAAATGGTACTGACTTTTAAGAGGATCACAGTGAGCAAAGAAGAATTCCTCTGTAGAGAGAAAAGGAAAAAAAAAAAAAAAAGGCAAAAGAAGAAACAGGAAAGGAAGAAAAGAAAAAGGCTAGCATATCATTAGCTTTGGAATGTATTGAACAAACAGGTTAGCATGTAAAAACTCTGTTCAAAGTATACAAAAGAAGCTTCTGACTAAAGGAAACTTGAAATCTAAAATGATACTAAAATTGCAGTCTATGGAAAATAAGACTTAAGATACGAAGATACGAAGGGTTTCATTCAGGGGCAAGCAAGAGAGAAAAGTCCATAAAACATGTACCACATCAAAAGCCACAGTAAACTGGAAACAACAAGTAGCTTAAGATTTTGGCATTTGCCACTACTGTGGAAGAGGCCAGACATCCATTCCAATAATGTAGAAACTTCAATAAAAAGGAAATATCCAAAGTGTAAATGATCCACCAAAGACTATTATAAAGAATAAAAAAAATTGTGATAATACCACATTACTTAAGAGACAGATAACCCAAACACTCAGTAAGTATAAATAGTTAAAATTCATGGTTAAAATAGTAAATCAACCATCATATTAAGAAAATATTCAGGGCTGCCAAATGAGTAGGTGAATCTCATTCTGACAGAAACCATTGTGTATTCAGAATGTACTTAGAAGTATGTATTTGATTTTCAGCTGTCTACCATTGCCACAAACTTTGTTTCTGATTCAGAAGACAAGGAATAGGCAGTCACTTTGCAGAGATTCGTGGAATTTCACATGGGCAATTCAAGTTCTCAATAACATCTCCTCAGTGAGAGACAACATAGTTTTAGATTAACTGATTCCCTACTATGACTTCCTTTTTTGTGTGTGTGTGAAGAATTTACATTAACCGTCATAGGTCCTTGAATAACATGTACAGTACAGACAAAGATTGCTGTGCCATTCACAAAAAGGAGAGCAAGGAGAAAAAAAAAAAGGAAATGAAAAAGAAGAATGTTGTGCAATTGGATTACATAGAAGCAGGAAGTTGTTTTCTTGTCATACCATACCAATATTTTTCACTTTCAGCAGATCCACTTCTGAAAAAGTTATTCTTTACATACAAAGATAGATAGTTAAGGTAATGCATTGTTTGAGGGTTTAAAGAATAGCATTTTTAACAGAAACATTCACAGATATGCATAATAACAAAAAAGATTAAACAGAAATCACAATCTTCCCATTATTCTGTGAAATAGTATAATTCTCTAGAATAGTTATATAATTGTCCTAACTTTCCTATTATCCTTGAAAAACACTTCAGGTTCATAACTCAAAAGTTTGTTTCTAAAATAATTTATTCCTTATTTGATAAAATTTTCTTTGAATGTGAAACTTTCCTGCTCTGATTTAATTGCCTAAATATGGGATATTGCAGTGTAACAGCTCTACTGGTGAGTCACATCACGAAGGTAGTAAATACCTGCACTTTTGATCAGAGGCCAAACATGTCAGACAATACTCTGCAGAGTAATTCTTTCTTCTGGAAGTCTGAAACACATTTCTGTTTTTAGCCAGGTTGTATATCTGCAAAGTTTGAGCTTTTTCTCTTTAAGAAACTTAATGATTTGATAGATTTTGAATATAAAAAAGGTATAGTACAGGTATTGGTTATGCTAACTGTAGAAATACTTGTTCAAAATTCTAAGCTAACTTGTTCAGATAAAATCGCGGACAATGTAAAGGTAACAGCCATCTGGGGGGTGCCACATTTATGTTTGTTCAGTTTGGATTTTGGTTTTGTTTTAAATTTGAGGATCATTTAGTACTATAAGAAAGAAAACAATAGGCCTTTCTACAACCTATGGCAACTGTAAGGAAAGTAAATAGCAATTCCACTGAAGACCCTAAAACTTGGGCATCTCCTGGGATATTCAAGTTCAAATCACTACAGAGAAACAGAAAAAATGTTTTCAAATTAAAAAAATTAACTATTTAAATATGTTTTTAAAATACCACAGAGATTGCACAAGAAAGAGCAAATAAGGATTCAAAACGAAGATTAGCATTGGTTGAGGTAAAAGTGGTTGAGGTAGAAGCCATTGAGGTATATTATGTTGTTACATATATTACTGAAAATATATTTTTCACTGAACATAGAAAGCGAGTGGATTTCTAAATGATGATTTCAGTTCTCTTGAACTAAAATAATATTAGGGGCAAAAATATTGATTCGAACATGTGTACCTTTGAAAGATAGTGCCAAAAGTAAGATAGTTGGATCTCTCTTCTTCAACCACAATCACAAAGTATCCTCAAAGCAGAGGAAACAACACCCTGACCAAAAAGATATGTCAGGAGATTACTTTTAAGTAAGGAATCAATAAGATACAGAGTCTGTGAAGAAGGCAGTCTGTGGAGACAGGTAGCACACAAGGGGATGCTGACTCCAAGACGTTTTAGATGCCGCTATACTCACTATTGTTCCAATAAGATGTGCTTAAAAGTGTTTAAAGTGTTTAAAAAAATTAAACATGGATTTCAGATAATGTAAATGTGCATTTTATGGGGAACTGTTCAATACCTGCTATCAGGGGTTTCAACATGGGCAAAAAAGAAATTAGATATTTTAAGTACAGAAGTGTTAGACATAAGTATATGTGAAGGAAGTATCCAAAAGAATATCATGATTCATACACAGCTGCACATGAGGGGATGTCCTATTAAAGTTGTAAGAGTCATAACATCCTAGAATGTTTTAGGTCAGAAATGATCTATAGTTTCCATCTAGTCCAATCCCAGCACCACCACCATAGCACATCTTTTCCTAGGTGTCCAGGTTGCTCAAGGCCCTCATCCAGCCTGTTCTTGAACACTTCCAACAATATTATACAAGCTGCTAAATAGTGTTCCAACTGACATGTGTCTCCTAATTTAATAGTGCCTTACACAATTGAAGACTGATCAAAACTGTTTAAAGCTGTAGCAATATTTTTTAGCTCTGCTTTTCTGTTTTTCTATTTCACAGGATAAGACACTTTGCAATCAAGACCATTTATTGAAAATAGAAAATGTGTAAAATTCCATATCCGTGAAAATAGACAAAAATAAATAGAGAGAGAACATCTGCCTGTTTTGGTTAATGAATTGAGTTCTGTCAATCATTAAGCTGTCTGATGGTTGCATTTAGTGTAGGATGCAATAATACAGAATGAAGTACTCTTGGCAAAGCAGCTGGGCTGAATTAGGGCTGTTGACCTGCGGTCACCAAGAAGTGAAGCTCCTACTGCTGCTGTCTTTCCTTCTTCATATTTACTCTCAGATCTCCCACATTTATTGACAAAGGACTTTTCCTTCAAAACCTTCCTTCCTGATATTTTGGATATGTGCAGTCAGAGCATACAATAATTTATATAATATACAGATTTAAGTTTGCTGTTTTCTTAGTTTAAACTTTAAGGCATATTCAAATATTCTTTTTCTTAAAAAAACTCAACTGTGATTACTTTTTTCTCTTAGTAAAATACTGTGGAAATTAATTTTCAGGTGTTTAGAAAAGAGAAGAAAGGAAAATAAAACTATATGGTAACATATGTTCTTGAATTAATAGTGTTTTAAATTTAAATTTGAAAATACTTAAAGTAATTTTAATCAAGTACTATACCTTGACTAAAATTGTGAAATACACAATATTATAAGTTTTTGTTATTTGCTTTAGTTTTTTTATTTTTTTGAGTTTTGTCATAATGGGTACTTTGTAAGTAATACTCAAATACTATATTGAAATTATCAAAATATCAAAAGTATTAATTCCAGTGTAGTGAAATGCTTTTAAAAGGTTAATGGATTTTATTTTAAATTTTTGCCAAAAACTTTATAAAAGAGATCATATTCAATCTATAAAATATGGATATTTAATGAAAAAAGTGGTCTCTATAACCAAGGGAATATATTTGTACTACATATGAATAAGAAATTGCTTCAATTTAGACATGCATAATTTCAAAACCTAAACCACAACTCATCAGACAGGAAAAGAAAATACACACAGATTAAACATATAAATTAGACTACTTTATTGTTAAATTGTTTTATAGCACCTTCAAAATTCCCCAGAGTTAATCCTTGATACGATACATCACTAAGCCAGAACTGATGGATGCAAAACTATATTCAGAAAGTGTTATCAATGATTCACCTTAAACTGGAAATGCATGCTGAGATTCTCTTCCCTTGGGTTCTATCCAGTACTGTTCAATACTATTCAGTACTTTTCAGAGTAAGTTGGATGTTGGAACAGAAATTAAATTTTTATTTCATCCATATACGTTATCACATTGGAAGAAATTTCAGTTGCAAGAGGACTGGATTAGAATTCCAGTAATTTTTAGAAACTGGAAAACTCTCATTAAAGAAAAAAAAAAAAAAAAAAAAAAAAAGGAAGAGTGTTTAATGAATTCAAAGGTATAATAAAAGGGGGAAAATGATTTCACAAACTGGAAGAACAATGTGAGAGTAGACTACAGTTTTCCAGAGTAGCATTTGGGGATTATGATACAAAGTAAACTATAGTGAACTACTGTTGAACAAGTCTGCTGTTCTGACAAAAAGAGAAATACTATGTTGAGGTGTAAAATTATGTGGTATCTGTAAAGGTAATGGCTCTTCTCCACATGAACATGTTATAGTGTATCCTCTGTCTCTAAAGAGTGAATTAATCAGTGTAGGAGAACATAAAGATGTATTACAGTGTGTCTAAGCTTTTAGCAAGCTGTGTATGTCAGATGGAAGAAGCAGGACAAGAAGCAGAACAAAATGGAGAGATCAGAAGGACAGCATGGATAGCATGTGGACACGGCATGAACAGTAACATTATTGGAGTAGCAGCTCATGGGCATTGCACTCTCGAGAGTAATTTGCTGAGGACTAAATCTTAATGCACCGTATAGTGTTAGACATTATATGAACAGTACTTCTTTGAGATTGGCCGAGAAGCTGGTACATAAATATTTTGTGTTTGGCTAGAGTCTCTTTGAAACATCATATAAGTAAATAGAGATATTTGAAATACCCTATAGCAAAATTTATAGTTATCTAATTGTGATTAGGCAAATGTAAACTATTCCAGATTACAAAAATGCTTGTATTACGTAATCCACGATAGAGTGTTAGTGTTAGAAGTAGTTAGTAGCATTAGTGTTAATTAGCATGTGTAGTACTAAAGACTTGAAAACCTTGGATTTCTTCGTGCTGGTTATTCTGTAGCCGACATAAAGGGATTGAAGCAATCGCTACAAGTCAGGGCCATAAAAATGTAATTTACAGGAATAATCTGAAAGCATTTGACTTGCATCTGTGGAAGATTATAGCTTTCTTCAAATACACAAAACTATGGTTGAAAAAAACAGAGATAAAAAAGAAACCGCTTTGCATACCCACAGTCAAGTGAACTGGAAGTAAGGGATGTAAATTGCATCAACAGAAATTTTAGTTACAGATTAGGAAAAACATAAACTATTTTTAAAACCTGTGATGGATTGCATACATGCATTATGGATTATTCCTCACAAGATATTTTCAAGGACACGTTGATCCATCAAAAATCATTCAAAAAGATGAAGAGGTACAGATTTTATATGTTTTAAATCACATTTGTCTTATTTTGTGAGCCTTTTGGGTTTGAACTTTTTTTATTGCAAACATATTAATTATAGATAGTTCCTCTTTATTACAATGTTAACAAATAGAATGTACCAAGCTATGCATATTGAGAATGAATGTGATTGATAAAAATGATTTTTGAGAATTTGAGGTTTTAAGAGCTGTTTGCTTTGTTTTTGAGTGAAATGGTTAAGAATCAAAATGGACAATTTAACTGATGGGGTTTATTAAAGTATAAGGAGAAAAAAGAAAATGCAAAGTTGCACAGCTGTGTTGTGGGCTGAGAGATAAAAATACACATTGCTAATACAAAACTCTGTCAAAGATTCTTGGTTCAAAAATTTAACTTTCTAAATTAGGAAAAATGTATTTGCAAGCAGTTTTACAGTAATGAAAAATCAATATGTTAAATAGTCATGGAATAATAAGTTTTTCAATTTAGAATCTGCTTTTTCTTTGTGAAATTAATTCCTTTGCAGGTGTCTCGATTTGAGACAAGGGAGAATTATTTAACACTTGGAACAGAAGCTCGTTAAGTGAATACAACAAGATTTATTACAGTAAAAAAATATAAAATAATAATAGTAAATATATATGTATCTACAATATCAACCACCCTAGATGCATGACTTTTCAAGACCCACACTCACACAAACTCCATAACCCACCAGGAAGAGCACACACCTACAGCCATCTCGTGTCTGACTAAAACAACCACACACCCACACCAGGGAGAAAACACACACCTCCACCCCACACCCTGACCCAACTAACCCCAGAGAAAAGAAAACAGTTGCTGGAATAAAAAGTCTGCAATGGGAGGACTCAAGCTGTTAGCTGGAAATGCCGGACTCACTGCTGCCAGGATCTGAGCTCCACAGGAAAAACCTCCACTGGTGCTGGAGAAACGCAGGACAGCTCCCTGGGACGGCAAGGGGCCACTGGAAAAGTAATCCACAGCAAAGATACAGAGAAATGAGGCAACTGGGACCTCCACAGATGAGAAGACCCTCTGCCTGTGTTGGTAGGGAAGGAAGAGGTAGAGCCTTCAGGGCGCTAAACTTCTAAAACCCCTTTGTGCCTGCCCTGCACAGTTCCAGTTCTGTCCAGTAAGAAACAGTTCTGAGATGTCCATCTTGCCTGTATCCTGTCGCCTTGCCTCACCCTGCAATGGTGGTGCCCAGGGCAGACCACACGGTCCCAGTCCAGTAGCGGCAGCGGGCTCCCAACCCGCTCTTTGCCAGGGGAAAACGCACATCTCCATGCATGCCGACCCCACAGTCTGGGTCAGGGGAAGGGGGACTGAAGGTGCCACCGCTCTACTCTCACTGCAGCCAGCTGCTCGCCACCAAGACAGGGAGGGCGGCCTCCAGCCACATCATGTCTATGCTGCAGTTCTGAGTGACCAAAGAAAACAGTCAACTCCCATCCAGGGAACGCCTCCCCCCACCTCACTCTGGGAGAAAGGGGAAAGGACTCAAAACAGGTTAAAACCATGACAGCAGGTTGTAGGGAAAATAGGAGAGCATCTTCCTCTTAAAATGGTGGTATTTCCTTTCTTGTAGACTTAGCAGTGCAGGGAACATCTAGCAGAGGATAAGTGAAATATAAACAAAGTATTCAGGAATAAATGATGTTACTATCTTTGTGCATGGAGTTAAATAAAGGAAATTTAACAACTTGATACTTTAATATAAGTAAAAAAGGCTTATTGTTAAATTCTGTTTCAAAAAAGATACACCTTTTCAATGTATTTTTCTTGTGGATAGAAAAATGCCACATTTGGCCTCTGAGATTGTGACATTACTTCTGTACTTCAGAAACATATTAAAAACTTTTACTTGTCTAGGCAAAGGAAAGCCTTCACCTCTTTTCAGATGAAGTACCTCAGTAATATGGTAATGAGGACCGCATAAAGAACCTCAACAGCAACCACTTTCCCTAAGGGGAGAAGCTGATCTCACAGGTTACTTGTTCCAGATCAGAAGAAAAGTAAGATAAAATCTTTTCCTGTTCTACCAGGTATTTAGCTCTCTCCTCTGTAATTTATGCTGTTAAATATAACTTTTTAACCTGAACCCTTGGCTTGAGACTTTAGTTACTATTAAAGATCCCATGTAGCAGAATTTTTAATACTAGTGTTATATTAAAATTTTAACCCTTTTTTGAAACCACATTGTTCGCAGAAATTGTTTAAGGAATGTAGTTCATATTTTACATAGTTGTGCAATGAAAGGATCTGTATTTAATAAATATTTCCTAACTGCTGATATTATACTTTGAATGTATGTAAATTTATTACATTCATGGAATCATTCACTAGAGATGAGCTCAAATCAATTTCATGCATTTAATCCTTTACCTGCCTAGAAGAGAACAGTATATTAATATGGAAATATTTTATTTTCCAATAATGCTTTCCAGAAAACACATATATTGCTGAATATCTGGTCATCTGTACATAACAGACAATTTTAGTATTTAGACTAAAAATAAGACAATTATAGATCTATAAAATCAGTGAATTTCTGGTCACTAGGTTTATAGTTAAATTTGCAATGTCTTTACAGTTTCACTTTCTAAAAAATTTTAGATGTCTATAGTGCTTATTAATTTTCTTCAAAAATTCATTTATACCCTCTATTGTATTTCTATTTTGTGTAGTTTATGATAATGGAATTAATTACTAGTAGGAAATTTTTCAGTAGCATGGGGCAGAAATGGCTACAGACCTTCTAGAAAAATATGATGCTTACAAGCAGTGATCAGAGCAGCATAACTATGTTTTGGGTTCTGTGACACTCTCCTGCTGCAGATCTGAGAGTAAATTACATATTAACTATTTCTTATTGTAATGGGTTAACCTTGGCTGACCGCCAGGTACCCACAGTCTCTTTAACCCCTTTTTCCCCCCAAAAGTCAGGCAGGGGAAGAGAATACAATGGCAAATGGTGGGTTGAGATAAGGCAGTTTATTAAAGCAAAACTGAAAGCAAAGCAAAGGAAAGCCCACGCAAAAGCAAAACGCTAATCTAATCTCTACTTCCCATCCACGGCGATGACTGGCCACATCCAAAGAAGTAGGGCTTCAACGCGTGTAGCGGCTCTCTTGGTAAGCCACCATGGGAGACTGTGGATGCCCCCCCTCTTCCTGCTTCTCCCCAGCTTTATATCTGAGCTGATCTCATATGGTATGGAATATTCTTTTGGTCAGTCTGGGTCAGCTGGCCCACTTGTGTCCCCTCCCAAAATCCTGCCGTCAGTTGGGGAAGGGACACTACAGTCCCAGTACTGTGCTCAGCAGTAGCCAAAACACTGGCGTATTATCAGCACCACTCCAGCCACCAATGCACAGCACAGCACTGTGAGAGCTGCTGTATGGGAAATGGGCTCCATCTCAGACAGATCCAATACACTTATTTATCAGCTAGATCCGAATATGCCTTTAATATAATTCAGGACAATCTGTAAAATATTTTATTACTTAGTATTAACTATTCTTCCGCGGTTTCCAGAAGTTTGGTTCTTAGGGCCTCATCTTCCACATATTAAACAGTAGAATTAATTTCAGGAGCTCTGAAGCAATGCACGGCAACATTTGCAGTGTCAGGCACTACCATGACTCTCAGTACCACCTGGTCGATCTCACAGTGGCACTTTATTCCTGTTGAGTAAGCATCCTATGACCCAAAGAGGCCTCCCATGTTGCTCTCAGTGATTCAGTAGCCTCTAAGCGACAAGTAATACAGAAAGAAAAAGTAGTTAAAATTCTTTTACCACTCCACTGATGGATGGGAAATTTGATTCATTAAAAGTAGTAACACCAATTATATTGGTATGCCTGAATTTTATTCAAGTTCATTTCAAAGTCCCATTGGCTTTGTTAGCTCATAGCATAAGATAAAGCTGAAAATTCAAAAATGATGAAATGATATTTAAGTTAAAATTTGGTTTTACCTCTTGGTAAACCTCACTTGCAAGTAAAATACCCACAATTAAAGTAGAATGCGTATTTTCTGAGTGAAGAACATGCAGAAAATAATTTTTTTGCATCAGACGTCTTTCAGGCTACTTTCTGTATTTGTTAGTCCAACATGGTCAAAGTTTACCCTTTTTTTTTTTTAATTACTCATTTGCTAATAGGCCATAGAGTCTTTGTAAATAAATAAAAGAATAAGTAAATAAATGAGTAGAAAACAATATAAATATTGCAAACACATATTTTGTATTAAATAGATCGATTTTTCTGAAATAACAGATTACTACAAACAAAATGAACTTAAGCATTTCTTTCATGGAATATTTTATATTTCAAATGTTATAGAAATCAAAGTTTCTGACTCATCTGCAGAGGTAGCTGTAAAGAAGATCTGTAGTTTGTGATGGGTTAAACACTGAAAAAACAATCATGAGCTAAGCATATATTAAATTGCCATAGCCAAGAGATGACTGCAACAATAACAGAACTATCGTCCAGGTTTGGTGGACAAATTATTGGTTAATAAATTATGGATGCAGATGTATTAACAAAACAGGA
The DNA here is from genome assembly GCA_013399895.1 of Serilophus lunatus. Lineage (NCBI taxonomy): Eukaryota > Metazoa > Chordata > Aves > Passeriformes > Eurylaimidae > Serilophus > Serilophus lunatus. The sequence continues at coordinate 157,522 of VXBA01002511.1, forward strand.
ATTTATTATATGGGGTAGGAAAAAATTAACTTAAAAAGATATTAAAATACAAAAAAACTCCCAAAACCCACATAAGAAAACCCAACAACCACCTCCCAAACACCCAAACACAACCCACCAAAACACCCTTGCACCTCCCTACCCGGCAATAAATAAAACAAACACACAAACAAAAACTTATTCCTCGTTTCAATGTCTGAAGTTGCAGTCGATTCATGATAGATGACAGGAGGCGCTGATGGCCGTGGAGGGGCAGCAGCGGTGATGGATGGAAAGTGTGCTTCTGTAGTATTTGGCTGGCTAATATCTGGAAACATGCCATCGGAGCGAAGGGACAACCAGCAGAGCACGTGGTGATTTCCATGATGGCGGACACAAGAAAATACGAGCACTGAGACCACTCCATCTCCGACGACTCCCAGCCACGGAAGAGAGTGAATATTGGAGAATTCTCTGCTTATATATGCCTCCAACTCTCTCAGAATCTCCACCCTGTGTGCCTCCCCCAGTCCACCCCCAAAAACGGCGGTCCCGCTCCTCACTGAATCCCCATTGGTCTTTCCAGTGCTGTTCCACCCTCAACTCCATCCCAACTCCGCCTCCGGCCCCCACCACCTGAAAAACATGGTGGTGCCGCGTGCCACACCACCTGCCACCGGCAATCCGACTGGCCATGGCTCCCGCAGGTCCCACCCTCTGCCAGTCCTGATTCCAGCACCCCTGGCTCCCCTGACCCCCAGCGCACCCTGGGCAGCCCCAGCCCCTCCACGGCACCATGCCGGTGATGCAGCAAATGTGCCCACCACGGCGATGGAGGGAGCTGTGGCGGGGAGGGAAAAGGGCCAGCGCTTCCCTCTCCCCCACCACTTGCCCACTGTGACTAAAACCCTCGGCCCCAGCTCTGGCCACAGGGGCTGGGGCCGTGCTCAAGAATGGAGGAGTTCCCACAGTCGCTGTCCGCCAGCATCCCCGCCGTCCTAGAGCCTGCAGTGGCAGGCACGCCGGGCCACAGGTGCCCCCACGCTCCTGGGAACACCCAGCTCCTCCCAGCTGCTCCAGCATACCGGCACTCCAAGCCAGCCTTCGCACACAGGCGCGCTGCACGCAACAGGCAGCGAGTCCAGGAGTGGCAGGGGAGCCCCCTCCGCTCCCCCAGAGCGAACCACCGAGCTGACGCCGGCCGCGGCTGCACGCGCACTCCCGCCCACCCTGGTGCCCCAGACCAGCCCCCGTGGGGAGCCTGTGGCGAGGCCTGTGCCTTGGCTCCCTTTCCTCTCCCAGAAACTCTGGCTCCCCGGGTATTTCTGGCTGTCCTTCCGACCCCAGGCAGTGTCCACACAAGATCACTATCTCTTCGCCTCCCCCTCCCTCCCTAGCCCACCTCCCCAAGAAGAAAAAAACCAAAAAAACAAGTGAGCCAAAAGGGAACAGGGTTGCAGGGGGTCGGAGTGGGAAAAGGAAAAAAAAATCTTTTTATTTAAACTTGAGTTAAATAGGAAAAGTTTTCCCAGCCTCAGCTAACCCATGACAACTATCAAAAATAATATCCAGTGCCTATAAGAATAAATTCTTGGTCTTGCACATATGTGGAGTGCAGATATATCCAAGTGCAGGAACCTTGTTACTTCTTAACAGTTACTGTCGTAGTGTATTTGAACTATGTCGTGGAAAACAGAGATCACAAAGACTTCCTGTTTTTTCTCTTTACACTTTCCTGGAACAATTTATCACAACTGAGTCATAAAGGTAACAGGTTGTAATATTGTCTTGCAAAAATGCATTGACCTTTGCAGAATGCCTTGTGAAAGAGAATGCAGCTTAGTGGAAAACATAAAAGTGGGACACTGATTGAGTTTCCTACACAGCAAGAAGGAGTCATAAGATGGAGGGATCTTTTTTCTACAAAAGAATGACTGATCAGTAACTTAAACTTTTAAAAATCAGATTCAGAATAAAATTTTTATTATAAAAAAAAAAAAAGTCCTTACTGTTCTCTTGCAGACAACTGTTATTTGCTCATTGGCAATAAACATACCAAATAAATAAGTATCTTGTATCCCAGAACCAGATACTTATGCAGATTTTACTCTAAATGAACACAAAAAATTATATTTCCAATATCAATCATAAAGCAGGAAAAGATAATAAAATTCTTCACTCAGAACATTACTTGTGATTAAGAAGTATGTAAATCAATCAGTTGTTTCAAAACTGAACCTAAAGCAAAATAATCCAAACACTGCCCTGCAAATCTCTCATTACAGTGCCACTTAGAAATGAGATTTCCAGCTGAACTCCAATTGTATTTAGTTAAACAAGCTGTCAAATTGCAATTGGTATGTGTAATATGAAACTTATTCAAGGATAACATTTTGAACATGTGCAGTAATTATCTGAAGAAAAGATATGCCATGTATTAATTTGGTTTCCATTTCAGAAAAAGCAATCATGAACTGCTGACTGCTGTAAACAAAGGAGTTTGACTTGTCTGTATTTGGGAGTTTCTTATCTGAAGAAATGAAAAGAGTATTCTGTGTACTCTTGATCTTTCTTTAAAGTCACCAGTCATCAATGAAAAAGGCTGTTTGTGTTGGGAATCTGTTGCAGAAGGTCAAACTCCATATTATGATTCTCACTGGAAAAAATACCTGTTTTACTTCAATAGTACCTATTTCTTAATAGGTACTAATGGATTTTTCAATTGGAATTTTTAATATGCTATATTTTATTCTTATCAAAACTATAGAGCATATATATAACATCCCTTAAGTAATTTATACTAAAAAAAAACCCCAGTTATCTAAAGGCCAATATTTTGAAAGACCATTCAACTAAACTTCTGGAAAAAGATGCAAACAAACAAAACACAAAACCAAAACCAAACCCACAAACAAAAAACCCCCAAATTTTCAACGAATGGGAATGTGAACCCAATGTTTTTCTTAGTGCTTAAGCCTAAAAAATGAAATTAATGATCTGAGTAAAAATTTTATTTATATAATGGCAAAAAAGGAGTTTCTTTGATTTGTTTTCATTTTCCCTGATACCGTTGGTTTCGGTTTATAGATGAAATGAGTAAAAGATTAAATATATGTTGAAATTAATATAGTTGTATAGTTGCTGTTGTAATTTTTGTAAATTTACATCAAGAGGACACAACAATTTTATCTATTTCTCAGAAACACATAAAAACTTTTACTGTTGTCTCAAACTTTGACAGAAGAGCTTCCTAGAAACTATCTCTAGATCACTGATAAAACTATCAACTGGACAGAGGGGGTTTTAATTAAAAGTCGTCCTATTTTCATGCTATTTCCTTTCTACCTATGTTTTTTCGTAAGATTATCCTACTTACACTTCATTATATTATCTATAGCATTACCTGTATCTCAGTCTTTCTAGAAAACAACCAAGATTTTCAGTATTAAAGACTTATTGAAATATAATACTTAAGGCTTAGTATTTTCCTCTATTTGGTTTGAACATTTCTGGTGAAAAATTAAAAGTTCTAAGACAACAGATATTTCTCACATACAAATGTAAAAATAAATTATCAATGGCACTACTAAGGTGTCTATAGGTAATGAGTATATGAGGTATTTGAGTATATGAGGTTGTTACAAGGTTGTGTGCTGATTTAAAAATAAACTGGCAGGAAAAATGAACTCAATTGAAAAGAGATTACAAGTCAGAGTTACAATTTAGTGATAAAAGATTACAATACATACAACAATACAAAGGAAAACTGGTTTTGACCCACAATGGCAGAGTATAACCCAGCACCCTGGGACGAGAACAGCACAGTGCTCATCAGCTCCTGTGCTGAGCACTGTGTGGTCCCCCTTGGTGCAAAGCAGAAGGGAAGGAACTTGTTGGTCAGGATGATGGTCTCAGTTCTGTCGAAGTAAGGATGGCAGTCTCATTGAGAGTGGCAATCATAGTCCTGTTGAAGATCTATTCCTCCTCTGAATCTGATGAATGGTACCAGGAGTCCAAAAACAACAAGATTATACATCGCCAGATTCAGGTGGAAATGCCTAGTACCTCCCCTAGGGCAGGGAGTTTCACAAGAGGTAGTTTAACTCTGTGAGGCATGGGATATTTGGGAATCTTTGATAGTCTCACTCACTGCAGCTGTGTCCTTTAGCAGAGAGAACCCCTCCAACTGGGTGTGAAGGTGTTAAACCTCCCAGGAGAGGAGTTATCAATGGCTGAGTCATGGGTATGAAGAGACACTCCCCTGCCTCTCTGGGTTTGTCTTCTTTCCTTATCTGGTGTGGCCTGAGGAGTCGGGTGTGCCCTGGACAGCTGCTACAAATGGTTCATTATTAACAGTCCATCAGAAATGACATAGGGGGCATAGAATATGCAGTTTTGGTTATACCCACATGGTGATAAACTGTGCCCAGGCCCTGTAACTATGGCAGGTTGACATCTAAAAAGAAATAAGGGATTTTCAGGGTGAAGACATTTGTCTTCCCAAGTAGCCATTATGCATGCTGGAACCCTGCTTTCCTCGGGATGGGAGAACATGTGCCTGTTCATGGGAAGCAGTTAGTAAATTCCTTGTTTTGCTTGCATATGCAGCTTTTATTTAACTTATTAAATTGTCTTTATCTCAACCTGCAAGTTTTCTCGCTTTTACCTTTCCAATTCTCTCCCCCATTTCACCGGTAAGTGAGTGAGTGGCTGGGTGGGGCATACTTTAAATATTTTATCAGGTTTGCTCAAAGTTAATATGTCAACAGTTATGATCAGAGACACATAAAGTTATAGAATACATGTGAAAGTTTTAAGAACAAACATTGAATTTGATCTCTATGCCATCTTTCCATTTCTTTGCAAAATAAATCCTATTTGCTTAGCTTTTCACAACTTCTGATTTCTAATATATGTCAACACTTTTTATGCATCAGCTCATGTTAACAGGAAGGTTGAAGAACCTAATATTTTAGTTCCTGGCTCAATTTGAAGCTTATAAGGTGGTTAACTTAGAGGAAACCATATTTCATAAATGTATTTTATTTTGGGAGGTTTGTAGTTATGATTTTTTTTTTCCTGAGAAACTTTTAAAATCTTCTGGTACTTATTTTTCAAAATGAAAAGTTTGATTTACTGATAAATTCACACTTTTTACTTTAAAATTTAATCTGGAAGAAATGTTAATAATAAATTAAAAAATAATTTTCCCATGACTGCAATAATCCAAATTTATAGAATCATAACAGAAACAGAATGGCCTGGGTTTACAAAGACCTTAAAGATCATCTAGTTTCAACCTCCCTGCTGTGAACAGGGATATCTTCGACAAGACCATCATCTTGATGTCTTTCCTCTAGCTTTATTCAAAAGGTCTATGTCTTTCCTTTGCTGGGGACCCCAGGAATTACCTTTCTGGGCTGCAAGTGCACACTTATGGGTCATGTCCAGCTTTTCATCTACCAGCATCCCCAAGTCTTTCTCAGCAGGGCTGGTCTTGATCTGTTCATCCCCTAGCCTGCATTGATACCTGGTGTTGCCTTGACTCATGTGCAGCACCTTGCACTTGATTTTGTTAAACATCGTGAGATTCCCATGGGTCCACTTCCTGAGCTCGTCCAAGTCCCTCTGAATGGCATCACATCCAACAGATCTTGTTCATTTTGATGGTTCATTATTCATGGAGTTACACAATTAGTCTGAGTTTTGTTTGTTTTAATGACACCATTATAAAAAAAAAAAAAAAAAAAAAAGAAAACGCTGGATTTATTTGTGCATGGGAAGAATAGGAGAGGTGAACAAAAAGAATTCTAAAAAAACTGGCTGCACTTTTATTTTCATTAATTAGAAGAAATAGATTTTTTTTTTTCCATTGTGATGAGCTGAACTAATATTATAAAAAAATCAGCTGTTTGTCCATGGTCCTGAGAAAGATATTTGAAAGATTGGTGTTTAAACTCAACACCTCAGTTCATAATTTTATGTAGGTTTCTACTTGAGTGAGTGCTTGGTTGTTGAAAAAATGTTCCTAAATTTTCTCAAAATAATGATAACCTAATCTTCCTAAAATTTCTTAAATGAGTTGTAATTACAGGAAGTACCAGTAAAAAAAAAAAATCCAAAACAAAACAACCCTCAATATTTAAAATATAATAAATGCTGAAATATACTGATCACATTATATAACTTATAATTTATTAAAAGAAGCATGTTTTAAAATTTTGTCCTCTGTCCAGTACCTTAAGCAAAGTAATAACCCTAATAATAAATTTGTTTGATATAATATGACCTCATATTTTGCATATGAGAGTTTTTTTAGCATGAAGTCCTGCAATTTGTCTTTGCAGAGAAAACAAGTGTTTACACTGTTGCTCTGTCCTTGCTATGACAGACCAAACTTACTTTGAGGCTTCCTATTTTATTGACACATCCTTTGTTGCAGAAATTACTGGCTTAGAATATTTCATCTCTGTTTTCCTATTGTACAAATTGTGTTGTTTACATTTTATATGATTAATTAGTACAACACTTTATATGAGGCTTTCATTTGAGTCAATTTGTTTTCATTTAGAATTTAGCAACTAGTACTGTCTAGTTTCTGTATTTTTTTTTCTGTACAAATAATTAAATACAGAAGTTTTTAAACTCTTATGAAGAAAGGAAAGGAGGTAATTTGTTTGGCTTGTTTTTTCTTCATTTTAATTTGTAATGTTTTATATATTTTCATCAAATTTCCAAAATAAATGTTTCTTAATTCCATTAGGTATACCTAAGAGATGGAAGTCTTCCTTTTAGGGAAGATCTCCTTTATGTTTGAGTATGCTTGTGTATATGTAGTGTGGAATATAGATTTTTTTTTTTTGTGGAAGCTTTCTTACCTCTTGCTACAGTCTCTGATGCATTGCCTGAATTTGTAAGCTTGGAAGCAAGTGCACTACACACGGTGGGGTACTGAGATTTCTGAAGGAAGGATATCTACACTGTTGCATGAGCTGTGTGGAAAAGCATAACAGCTTGTAAAAGCACACAACATTTCATGAATAAAAGATAAAGTCAATTCCAAAAGGTGTTTGTCCCTTAGACTAAAACTTTCAAGATGTTCTATCTATAAGATAGAAATAATAATATAATATATATAAAATATATAAATTATAATTATAATAATGTAGTAATTTTCCTCAACTTTTAATATTTTTAATTTTAATTCCTCTCTAATACTTTTTTTGTTTAGTATTATTTTAATATCTCATATTTTTGTTGAATTCCAGTGATTCATTCAAGAAAATGGTAACATTTAATAATGAAATATAGAGGCATATTAATGAAACAACAATGGAGACTGAAGTAACTGAAATTCTAGAATATCAAGCTATAATGCACACAACTTTTGCCTGTCTCAATAATCATGTCTGCTTTACCTATTTTAATAGAATGACCACCAGAGACTAATTCCTTAGGCGTAAAATCCAGTGTGCTACTACACATATTTATGCCTTTAAAAATCTTAGAAAGAAGAAAATACCTCTTTTTTATATCAGTAAAAAGAAACACTATCATTTAGGGTAATGATTAATCTGAAAAAATTAGATGAGGACCCTAACTTCAATGTGTGTTTGTGTACAAAATTTCACTGGACTCATCAATCCTGACAGCTTTAGTAGGCTTCACTAAGCATTAGTTAAATTAGCCATAACTTCTTAACATTATTGGCTAATTGCTTTGTTAATCTCAGGTAACTCCAGAGTATACTAAAACTCCATATCAATACAATAAACTTGTACTTCTCAGTATGATATCACTCTATTTAAAACTTGATGGATGGCTGATCTTCAAAAGATGGAACAGACTTTATTAAATTCCTAAATAGGAAGAACAGAAAAATAGAGTGAAAGTTTGATTGCCTGCTGCAAATATAGTTTTTAATATGTTGAAAATATTGGTGAAGATGATCAGCTGAAATTTTCAGCAGAGAAAAAAACCCCTCACAAATATTAAAGATACCTTACACCATTTGTTTATTAGAATATTGTAGTTGTCTTCCAATGTAAAAGTGTGGCACAAATTCCAAATTGGCATTTAAATCAATAAAATTTGTTAGTTCATTCTGGAAAAAAAATATTCTATATTGCCCGGAAATTTTGAACTTGAGGAAGAAATTGCTGAATGAGTAGTCTAACTTTTCCTGCAGGCTGACAGGTAAAAGAGTTACAGTCACCCATAAACTTGCTACAAAAATAAAGCAAAGCAGGAGTGCTTCCCTTCCATTAGGAAGAGCAGAGTATTTATCCCTATCTTTAGGAACTATTTGGTTAAAATTTTGAATATAATAACATGCCTACACATGATCAGATATAGGCTGAATCCAGTAATGCATCTTGGTGCCAAAAAGGTCTTACGCTTCAGATATTTTAGGTTACCATAGAAACACAGAATGGTTTGAGTTGGATATGGTCTTTAAAGATCATCTAATTCAACCTCTCTGTCATGGACAGGGGCTTTCTTCACTATATCAGGCTGCTCCAAGTCCTATCCAACCTGGCCTTGAATGTTTCCAGGTATAGGGCACCTACATCTTCTCTGGGCAAACTGTTCCAGTGTTTCACCACTCTCACAGTGAATACTTTCTTCCTATAATCCTAAATATCTAATTTGAATCTAACTTCTTTCAGTTTAAAACCACCATTTCTTGTTCTATCCCTACATGTCCCTGTATGTCCTCATTCTTCTTACAAGCATCCTTTAAGTATCAATAAGATCTCTCCAGAGTTTTCTCCGTGATAAACAATCTCAAGTCTCTCAGCCTTTCTTTATAGAAGTATTCCGGCCCTCTGACCATTTTTGTGATCCTTCTCTGGACCTGCTTTAGCAGGTCCATTTCTTTCTTGTGCAAAGGAGTGCAGAGCTGTATGCAGAACTGCCAGAGACTGGATTTGTATCTCTCTAGATTGTTTAATTATTGTGTCAGAGCCAACCCACTGTGAGAGTGTGTGTGTGTGAAGGGCCAGACCTAGGCGTGCAGGCACGTGGGCTGAGCCCATGGAGCACACGTGGCCTGGGAGCCATGTGGCTGGACTGTCAGTCAAGGAAGACCTCTCTTCTAGTAGCCCGCCCACAATACACCCCCTAGAGCTTTTAACTGTCTGGGGCACCCATCACTGAGAGGGCACTGAGTGGTCAGTGAGCCAGAGGTCGTGCTGGGGGGAGTGGACATGGTAGCCAAACCATACAAACAGACACACATAGACTTCTGCCCTGAGACCTAGAAACATATGACTCCTGATGGTAACTACTTTTCACTACCCTCTTTCCCTCTTCTTTCTTCACTCTTTTAACATCTTTTCTTCCTTCACTCCTTTCTTTATCTTGTGGGCAACTTAAAACTTAAAACTTAAAATGGTATTTCACTAAATTGTATGAAGTTAATGTTTCTAGTGCTTTAATGTAGTGCTTTTCCATGGTTGTATGTTGTAAACCCGTTTGCCAAAGTACCTATTTTCTCTCTAAATTAAAAGAAATTCTCTTAGAGAAAGTGCAGCACCATTTTCTCTGGACGTGAATTTGAAGGTAATAACGAACTAAAAGCTTTTACAGGAAGTTGATGGAACAAAGTCTTTTGAAGCCTTAAATTTTCAGTAATATTCCCAATTAAACATAAAACTTCTAAACCAGAATGTTACAAGAACTCAGTGCAGTCTCACAAGTGATGCAGGGGAAGAATTGCTTCCCTCAATCTGCTTGTCTTGTGTCATTTTATGTAGCCCAGAATACAGTTGACTTTCAGGGCTGTGAATGCATAATGTCAACTCTTGTCTAATTTTTCAACCAGCAATACACCCAAGTCTTTCTCTGTAGGGCTGTTCTCAATCTATTCTTGATGTAGTCTGTACTGAAGAAATATGAATTACCTGGTTGATTTGTTCATATCCCTTTGTCATTTATGAAAATGACTCATGACTGCAAAATTCATACCAGTCAAAATGCTGGTTCTTTTCTGAGAACAAGCATCTATCAGTGCTTCTAAACAGTAATAGTTCCTGTTCAGTAACACAAGGTTCAAACTGACAGCTTTAAAACTAGTGTTCTGAGAAGAATTCATTAATCACAAAATTATAGGAATGCCTTCCCACTTTCCTGTTGAAACTGTGTCGTGATTCAGAAGAGAGAATTAAAGCTTCATGGCCTGTGCCTGAAAACAAATGCAAAAGTCTATCTCTATTGCTTAGCATTGAGCAATGTGCAGTTGGGAAGTGACAATGCTCTCTAGTCCTTGTCCTAAAGTACTAGTGCATGGTATGATATTTTTATCAGGATGTGACTGTAACTGGGGCACCCATGGAAATGGTACTGTTTGTTGCTTTTTTGCTAAGGAACGGAAAACCTTGGCTTCTACAGCAATCACTACAGCACTGCAAGTGCTGAGAGACAAATCCAAGTAAGGTGTATTTCCTGTATCTTCTGGTAAATTAAAATTTGGCCTTAGATGTCCTCTGATATCTGAATTCCTCCACTCTTCAAACAAAGCTGACAGTATTGTGATGTTGATGCTTAAGCCAAGGGGGAGGTTTTTTTCACGTTGTATCCGGATAACAGAGGAATTTCAGATAGCTAAACTATTGCTAGCACTCTGGGCTATGGCAACAGTTTCCTGCAAAGGGCCAGAGAGTTTATCCTGACTACCATGTCTCAGGAGTCAGAGAACAAAGAAGTAGGAATGTCCCCACTTCGCTGATTATCTTTATAGTCAAGGAGTTCAAGGCAGAAGGTCTCATTAATATAAATGGTCTCCTGGAAACAAGGGCAGAGGCTAATTTATTTTTTTAAATCAAATGTAGACAGAAGAGAATGAAAAAAAGAAAAATTTCCCTTCTATTTTTTTTATTCTGTAGAATTGCACCTGATAGCTGAAGTGAAGTTTTAAGAACTACCCAGTGAGGATTCTCACATGACAGAACTAAGTGAATGATAGAAGGGCACTGGAACACTGAAATGAAAACACTGAAATGAAAACTGAAATGAAAATGAAATCGAAATAGTTATGACTAAACATACGTTTTGCTTAGTCACCCCTCACATTAAATCAGAGATAAAGTTATACAATCTGATTAGAGAAATCTGAATGAAGAACTGTTACATATTACAGAAAAAAACCCCAAAACAACAAACAAACAAACCAAACTCCCCTTTCTTTAGAAATAAGATACATTTCATAAGAGCTCTTGTGGAGGAAATTGTTCTTTAAAAGAGAGCTTGAGATGCATAACTGAGCAAGCAGCCCCATGAGGTAATCCCGTGAGACTTCTTTCTGGGAAGTGTGCCATGCAGGTGTGTCACAGATAGCACACAGCTATTGTACTAGGATCAGTCTTCAGAGGTAAAATGTATGGAATAAGGCTTTGGAACTAAAATACTAACTGTTTTATATGAGGCATAAGGAGATTTTATAGTTTAGGAAAAAAAAAACCTAGGGATTTCTGAGTGTAGCAAACAATTATTATTCTATTTGGTAACACAGCACTGGGCTGCAGATACATATTTCACAAATGAAATGCATTTACCTGTAATGTGAGGTACATGTGAAGCTGCATCCTGTTATTTTAGAACCATGTTAAATAAATCTAACATCTTGTATCTGAGTCCAAAGCAGTAAAATTCCTTAAATTTTGACAATGTGCAGAAGGATAAATATATGTTTGTGTGTTGGTTTGAACTTGGCTTGCTGCCAGACCCTCACCCCTCTTCTTTGACAGAAGAGGGGGAGAAAGTCGAAAAAGCTTATTGTTCAAGTTAAAGAATGAGAGATCATTTACTCATTACCCTTATGGGCAAAATAAACTTTATTTAGGGAATATTAATTTAAATTAATCTGTTATTGAAATATAGTAAGATGATTATCTATTAGGGCAAAACTAAAAAATTTTCCCATGACATTAAATGTGCTGGCATTGTGCAAGAATGCAAAGCTATCTAGGTGATATCATGTTAGCTATAGTATAGAAATTACAGATATTAAGATTTCAATCTCGAAATTGATTAAAAAATCTAGATTAAAACAGTAGCAAGAATCTAAACCTGTGACACTGACAGGCAATTGGGCAGATGTCTGTGCATTGTTGTAAATGAAAGGCCTAACATCAGTGGAAGATACATGTTAAGGTCCAATTCACTTTCACGGTTAAATAATTGTGTTCGAATGGTGCACTGTCAGGGACAGAAAACAAGAGTTGACAAGTCCTCCTAGTTCTATTGAATAAACATGATTATCTTGACTCAAATGCAGGTAGCTCAAATTTATGTTATACTTTTTCAGTGCTTCACTATCAGAATTAATGTGGGCAGAGGGTGCTCAGGTCAGTCTTTTCAGTAGTGTCAGGGGCAGAGCCCATTATGTTTCTCTGTGTATCCAGCCTTGAACAGTTGCAGAAGTTTCTTCTTTGAAGAATACTGAAAAATAGAATTTGACATTATAATTGCCAACAAATTTTTTCTTTGTTTTTTAGATGTGAATACATAATATGTTTAATGCATAGCTTCAATACATGTTGCAACATTCAAAAGTGAAGAATTTTTTGCCCCCCTAGATGGCAAATTATTCAACAAAATTATCTGGATCTGAAAGTGTATGTTATGTCAATAAACACACATATTCAGTTGCACATTAAGAAAGTTTTATGTATAGCTAACCACATACATTATTCCAATTGTTATCACAAGCTAGCTATTCACAGATTTCACAGAGTATTCTGAGTTGGAAGGGACCCACAAGGATCATCAAGTCAAACTCTGGAGTGAATGGCCTATACAGGGATATAAACCAAAATCTTGGCGTTGTTAGCACCATATTCCATCCAAATGAGCTGATCTCAGGATCCATAGTGCTTTTCCTATTAATAGGTTTTCTGACTGTTATGTATATACATTCTCTATACTAAGTGAAAATGCAGATAAGTACAATCTGTAGAATCTTAGAAATATAATGAGTTTCTATGTTTCACTATGTCACCACAACCTCCATTAGCTACATCTAGAAACAGGCTAGTGTTGATGTCAAAGGTGCACATTTATAAATAAATGATAAATTATATGTTTATAAGCAAAGGGCAAAGAAACAGAAAACGGAAGAGCATATAGCATTGCTCTTATGCATTTTCTAGTAGTGAACTGAGCAGGCCACAGATATTTATCTATTTAAAGTGAAAAAAAAGCTGAAAGAAGTGAAAGCTGGAGACCTTCAAACTGGTAAATTTAAAGGACCTATGTGCTGACACAAACCAGGATGCCATTTACCTTCTTGGCCACCAGGACACGCTGCTGGTTCTTGTTCAGCTTCCACCCCCATGTTCTTTTAGATCAGACAGCTTTCCAGCCACTCTTCTCCCCAGCATGTAGTGCTGCCTGGGGTTATTTTGAAACAAGTACAGGACCTGGCACTTGACCTTATCGAACCTCATACTTTTGGCCTTGGCCTATCCATCCAGCCTGTCCAGGTCCCTCTATAGAGTCTTCTAATTAGTGTAGCAGGTCACTAATATCCTTTGGATTATGTGGGCTTCATTCTCCTCCCTATATCTGTCTCCCATCTCAGGGGCCTGGTACCCATACAACAGTTGATCTTACTATTAAAAACTGAGAAAAAAAACACATTAAGTTTCTCACCCTTTGTCGCTACACTTACTCCCACAGTATGCCACTATCTGGACTTACCTGAGGTCACATTCTTTGCAATAGGTCTTCAGTCTGAGATTGTAGATAATAGACTTTCAATAATTTGTGAGCCAAGGAGGATTAGTGGATTACTGCACAAGTCTTTGGGCACTGAAGAACTAGGTTAAGAGATCTGCTTTGGGTCAAAAGAGAAATGAGTTTGATAACTTCTGCTTAGTCCCCGGGAAACACTAGTACAAATCACAATATGACCTTCAAACATTTCCTATTGTTGAAATTCTTTACTTACAGAGGTCAAAGCTGCTATTACTTGCAAAGAAAATGAGCTAGCAAGGCTATGTCCTTCTGATTGAAACTGAGCTCTAAAGCTCAGACAGACTGAGATGTTCAGGCTGTACTCAGATGGATTATAACAACTCATATTCCAACACTTTTGGTTAAATATTCACATCCTTTTTTCTTTGTTAAACCATCCATTTCACACTTGTCATTTTTCAGTTCATGTAGTGAGGTATCCAGTGGAGCTTACTCAGGCTGTAATCTCATTTAGAACATGGACATTTCTATTTTACAGTGTAGTCTGAAACAAAACCAGACACCTTTAGCTCTCTGTATGGGGTGTAGATGCACCACTGCTGATAGCAGCAGGGGCTGTAGGGGGCCTCTCTGAAGAGGGCAGCAGGACTGCAGCCTGTGGAGAGGACACATGCAGGAGCAGGGAGAAGTGTGAGGAAGACTGAGCAGCAAAGAAGAAATCTTAGATTGACCACAACCTCTGGGCGGCTTGGAGTGAGGAGACAGAGGATTCTGGAGGGAAGAACTGAGGTTGATGCTGGGAAGAAGAGGGGGCAGGGAAATGTGGCTTTACTTTTGTCTTCATTTATGACCACCTTACTCTATTTTAATTAACAATAAATTAAATTAGTTTCCCAAAGTCAAGCCTATTTTGCCCATGATGAAAATTGCTAAGTGATCTCTGCGTCTTTATCTCAACCTATGAGGTTTTTCATCCTACTTTCTCGCCTGTCCGCTTGAAGAGAGGGAGTGAGAGAATAGCTGAGCATGGGTCAGGCAGGCAGACAGGGTCAGCCCATCACAATTTATTTTTGAACTTTGTAATTCTGGTGAAAAACATTTTTATACCATGATGTGAATATAAGCCCTGCCCCGGGAGTCATCTTCAGGTCACTACAAACTTATTTAAATGCGCTTTTATGATACAATCCTGTATTATAGATGAAGGAGATCAGTCAAACTAAACTGGAACCTGCCTAGATTTGGAAATCATCTAGTTCTGCATGCGGAATCTATTTCAAGGTAAATATATTAGCATGAAGTTATTTTTAACTTAATATTATTAGGTCAATAAATTTGACAGCTGTAGAAAAGTCCTTACAAGCCCACCTTTTCAAAATGCAATATTTCTATAGAATGACTTCTTTAATCAGTAAAGAAAAAATAAATGGATTCAATAGAATTTGAATTTAAAGTACAGAAAGGCAGGACTTGTTACACCAAAATAGCGTTAACATCAAGACTGCAGTTGTCCTCTGGGCTTCAAGCTTAGTAACGAACTTAGAGGTCATATGAAATATAGCAAATGCATCAGGTCATAATCCCAAACCTTTCTGAAGGCATTGCCTTGTTGTTTTCACTAATTATTGCAGAAGGTGGCATGCATTAACCCTAGAAACAGTCAAAACCTGTTTTATGCTAACAGTGAAGCATCAGGTATCTTACTAATCCAGGAAACAGTCTATTTTTCTTTAGGGATGATTTGTGTTCTATTTGTGTTTATATTTGCAATTCAGTAGGAAGTGAAATAAAAATACAGTTAGCAAAGCCTAACAAAAATATTTTGTTGCTCTGAATTCACTGTTCCATCACTGTGGGTCAGATAACAGCTTCAGTTATGAGTCCACTTAAATGTTAAAACTACTATAGAAATTTCACTTTAAATAAATTATTAAAAAAATGGTGAAAACCCCCCAATTAATTAGTAAAAACCTTGTGTATAACATGGTTATGAGGCCAGATTGAATATAAATAATATTATGGAGCTGACTAAAAAATTGTTCAATCTACTATCAAATCTTTCAATGAACACTTAAGATGTTTGGTGAAGGAGCCAAAAGTTCAGAAGAAAATTCCACATAATGTTAAAATCAGTCTCACTCTCAATGTTACCAAGCTACTTGTATGTATATATCACTCTAACAGATATAGTACTTTAATTATCTTGGTGAAGACTGAAGTACTGATGTGAACTATGGTTACAATCCCAGATTGTATTACAACAGATTTATTTGTGTTTTCCGGGAAGAATATACTCAAGAATTATCAGGACACTTTTTATTTATGTTGAATAATACTAAATTAGTAAGTAGCATATATAATGCAAAAAGATTTTGTTCTTTAAAAAGTCAGACTCAGCAAAGTCATGTTTTTTCATGTTCTGAAAACAGATTTTTAATTATTTGAGGAGAAAAAAAATCAGTATTTTTTGTACTCTAATCTAGTGTCTGATATTTTTGCTGTATAGTTTTGTCACTACACTGTTAGATTAATTAGGCTTTTCTCAGTTTTTTATTTTCACCTAAAACTGACTTTGTAAATATGTTATTAACCAAATCCTAATGGACAATCAACCATTAAAAAAATGAATCGAGCACAAGAATTAATGCAGTTGTTTTTAAACAATATTAAAATTTAAAAATATTGCAGGTACCATAATATGTAACAAAGTAATATTTCTATAGGGAATAGCTTCAAAGAAACAAGAAAATTGTAACAATTGCTTTTCAGCATCACAGTGGGATGTGCTGAAATTGAACCGTGCTGGTTGAAAAGTTAACAAACAGTAGATACTGTAGCAATACATCAAAGGACCTGTGATATCTTTCATAGGAACATGAAAATTAAAGTGATCTTTGAGGTCATGTATACTGGTCCCTCTCTGTGGCAAATCCATTGGATAGATAGAAACACTATCTTTGTAGGTTCCAAGTCTTTTCCCAGACAATTTTTATCCTTCCAAAAAGTCTTATCCTATTAAACTCTATTTTCCAAATAGAGCTCATTTATGCTTACGTTGTAAGCATTTCCCTTGTGACATCATTTGTTCATCAGCTTAAATAGATTTTCTTCTTCAGCATTTGTCTCCTTAATGACTAAGGGATAATCATTAAATTCCTCTGATTCTTTTTCTTTCTTGGGCTGAACAGTCTAGGTTTTTTTCAGTCTGCTCCCTTAAAAATCTTCAGAGCTGTTGAGTATGCTACCAGATTGCTTGCTTTGCTTTGAGTAATTTCTGGTTTGTTTGTTTTTTTCCTTTTTTTTACTTTTCTACATTTCAGTGCTATCACAATCTTGTAAAATCTTTAATTTGGTAGCATCCTAAGATTGTTTACATGTTTTCATAATTGTGCTGTAGTCAGGGCATTCATAACTGATAACATGCCCAGAAATCTGTTTTCTTTCTTTTTTTTTTTTTCTTTTCTTTGTGTTTGTATAACTGTATACAGTCTGGCTGAGATGGAGTTCATTTCCTCCATAGCAGCTCTCACAGTGCTGTGCTTTGCATTGGTATCTAGAGAGGGGTCAATTGCACACCAGTGCTTTGGCTACTGCTGAACAGTGCTGGCTGGCACAGCACCACCACTCTCTCTCCAACACAAAGTCTTGGAAGGGAACACAACTAGGACAGCTGATGTGGGCTTAGATATAAAAGCTAAGAAAAGGAAGAGGAAGGAGTAAGGTATTTGTTATTTCCAGAGCAACCAGTACGCATGCTGAAGCCCTGCTTCCTGGAAGTGACCAGACACCATTTGCTGATGAGGGGAGTAGAGAATAAAACATCTGTGTTTTAATTTTGCTTGAGTGCAAGCAACCTTTCACTTTTGCTTTAGTAAATTGCCTTATCTCAACCTACAAGTCGTTTTCCATCATGTCTTGTCTCCCCTGTCCAGCTGAGAAGGGGGTGTGATAGAGCATCTGGTGGACCAAGGTCAACCTGCAACAGTAACTCAAAGTGTAAACCCCCCATTCATTTCAACTGCCGTGCATTAAGCCACATTATACTTTTCCTTGCTCAAGTATGATAGTTTCCTCAATGTAACATTACTCCCTAGTTTTTTGCAGTTCTTGAACTTCATTACACAAATGTAGATTTTGTGCAAAATGAGGCAAATAATAAGTGAAAGAGCTGCTCCATGGGGAAAGAACACTCTCTTTACTAAGAGAGCAAGCATTTGTAAATTATTTTAATCTCTTGGTTTCTGTTAATTTTACTTATTCTTGCTTCTCTAAGGAACTGTAATTTCTGATCCTTACTGTATCTGAATCACAGCTGAGGTATATTATACTAGGCATATCTAGTCATCAGGAAAAGATTTTAATTTAATCAGACACAAAGTATCAAATACACTAAACCTCATATTTTCCTTTGTTTTATTTTCATGTGACTCATGCATATGTCTGAAATGTACTACTGGAGAAATCATACAAGTTCTTTTAAACACAGAAATGCTGATTTACATATATTACATATATTTACATATATTAAATATATTTATTACCAATATAGATATTTAATAACTCAACAGGGCACCATACTAAAATAAGGATTATAAACATAGGGGAAATTGTAGGTATCAGTGATTAAGATCTCAAAGTTTCCAAAGATTTCCAAAAACTTCCAAAGTTTTTGGAATTATATTTCCATAAATAACTTTGTTTGAACTTCTCTCATTGTCCACATTCTTAAAACTTCAAAACACTTAATAAATACCTAATGCCAAGAACACATTAGCCTCACTAAAGTTAATAAAATTATATAAATTTAAAATTAAGCATATGTGCTAAACATCTTGCTAGAATATAGTTGCTTCTATTGTAATGGAGTTTTTGAGCAAGGTCTTGTGAAATTCAGGAAAATTTTCAAAACTCTAAGTTCAATAGTTCTTAAAATGAAGTATCCCATACTGCTTTGATGTTTTGACTAAATGCTCATCTGCTAGGATTTTTGAATAATTTCTTGTTTGGTTTTCTTCCCAAAGTATTTAATCCTTTTACTGGCTGTGTGGAAAGAGAATGGTGATACCCTATTTCTATGGAATCTTTATTGCTGGTGAGATAAAAGGAATTTTATAAAATTCAGGAAAGGCAAAACCAATTTCTTGCTATGTGGACACAATAAGCCGGTCTACCAACACAGGCTGGGATTATAGGGAAGGCCCTGCAGGTCAGCAACTTCAACATGAGCCAGAAGTATGCTCCTGCATCAATCAAGTATGAGGGTATCCTCTTCCACACTGGAGAGAGCTGTGCCAGCATCTCAGCGTAGGTCATTTTTTCCCCTTCTCAGTCAAGCATGAGGGCACCCTCTTCTACATTCTTTTGTTTTGTTTGTTTGCTTTCCTCCGCTGTCAGTTATCTATCTTAAATTAACTAATTTGCAATGATCAGACTTTCTCTGACAGGAATTAAATGGTGAGGAAAATAGAGAATCACCACATACTCACTAAATCTTGTGATTTTTGATTGATGTATATGGTTTTGATTCCCTTAACCTAGCAAAAAGGTATCAAATCTCAGCATCCTTAATTTTAAGTGAGTGTTGATGTGTTTTTATGGTCTATCTCAATAGATTTCATGAAGTTTTTTTAATTCCTATCTCTTCTCTTCATTGACTAGGAAGTCCATATAGCAAAATTTAAGTCTGAGAGTCTATGGTTAACAAAAGTTCTAGCTTAGAGGTGCCAAATGTTCTTTATTGGATCAGATTGTTGGAGTTGAATTATTAAATTCAAATTGCAACCAGGACTGAAGGGTGGGATACAACGTAAGTTATGCTGTGCAATTTCCTATGTTGTAATGTTGGAAACAGACAATTTATTCTTAGCCTTTTAGCTAAATTTTAGTGCAGCTACAATGATGCTAATATTGATAGTCAGAAGTATATTATTATTAAATAAAAAGCCTCACTAATAATGCAGTTAGCATTTCTTTACAAATGGTGTTATCTTCAATCTTCCACAGCCATGCTGGGCCTTCACGTCAATGCAACAATTTTTTTTAATAAGATGAGGATGGAAGAAGGCTACAGTACCTTGTAATCACTGCAAGTTCTTTACTGAGAGTATAGGATTATTTTCTCATCCTTGCATTTTCATGCATTTGTTACCATAGTACACTTAATCAATCTTTCTTCATAGGTCTCCAAATTCTGTGCTATTTTAATTCCATGCTATTTACTATACATCATAGGTTTTGTATGTATTCTATACTTGTTCATTTTTTTCTGCTTAAAATGCCTAAAATGTTTTTTACTCATTTCCCACAACAATATTCTCTTAATGATCAATAATTGGCCATCGGAGATTTACTTAGAAACCTGTGCACCCAAATTTTAAGGCCCCTGATGTCATCCATGACTGAATTTCTCTGACTATATTTTTATTTTAAGGCAGTAGATAATTAATTCCACTTCAGAAAAAATGCATTTTATTTATATCAAATACCTGATTTTATTAAAGTTTTTATAGAACTACTTTTTAGACTAGTGTTATATAACAAAGGGACTATATTGCACATAGTTAAGCTAATGACAACAGCAACCTTGTAGTTAGTTAGACAATTGCTCTTGTGGCTAAACAAATTGAAACATTGGTTTAGGCAAGCCAAGTCTACTAAAAGCTACACTGACAAGTTATATTTCTGAGTCCTTGCTGGTTTTCTAAAAGGCCTGTGGTTTGTTACTAACAATGACATTGTTGTGTTTTCTGAACTGCAGGGCTCGAGAAAAAATAAATTAGGCTAAAATTATTCTTACAGATATCACAATAATCACCAAAATTGCACATTCTCAAAGTACTCTCTGTCTCTATAGAAACTTTATAATGTATAATACTATATAACCCATAGATATTTAAAGATAGCTACATATTATATCCAGACTGGTTTCAGAGATTTCAGCATAAGAAGTCTGTATTCAGCCTTCAATCAACTGAATTTGAACCGCTTTGACAAAAATCTTGGCTCGCAGCCCACTTCTGTGTCCTGATTCTTGACCCCTCAGGGTTGTCTGTGCTTGTAGGTGTGTTACCTCACTTCTAGTTCTCTTTTGTGGCAGCCAAATATGTCCATCTAAGAAGAGGTACAAGTAACAAGCACAGATCTCAGATTTTTGTTTTTCCTCAGTGACTTCTCTGTTTATACCACTGAATCAGGTGTGCCAATCTTGGCTTCATAACATACCAAAGCTCTCTCAATGATACTTTCTCCTCCAAATATTTTCTAGCACCATAACCTATGATATATATGCCTAGCAAAATATTGCAAAAATACCACAACAGAAAGCTGTAATACAGCTCAGACACTAGTTAAAGTCCACTTGACTGAAAAACATTGGCTAAAAATATCTTAGTCATGTGCTTATCACAAGGGTTTGAGAGAAAAGGCAGGTTAAAAAGTCCTCATCAGCATTCTGCTTTAGAGATTCACATTGAGACTATGAACCTGAGACCCTGTGCAACACTAGCTCAAGAATATGACACTTCTCTTTTAAGTTTTGCTAGTATAACCTTCTTGTGTTAAAATGTTTGTGCATTTCATTATGTCCACATTTAAATCCAATCCAGGCGAATGAAAATTATAACTCTTATTTGTCTTGAATAACAAGCATGAGTATATTTCTGTTTTTGATGGCCTGCAAGTAACAGTATTATTATATTATTCGTTATTCTGAACATATTATAATGTATAATCAGAAAAATAATAGAAAATAGCACATTATAATTTTTATGGGAATAACCATCATAGAACATGTGCAAGTGCACACAAAATATTCAAGTAAAATTTAGCTTTGGACTTTTTCCCTTAGCAGTATTCCCATGTAGAAGAAAACAGGTGGTTGAATTATATAAATATTATAGAATGTGATTTATTTATATTTTAATCTTTGATTTTGCAACTGAATTCTTAAGAAAAACAAAAAGGCCAGAAAAGGGAACTTGCATTCTATAAAAGCTTTTAAAAAATATAACTTCCATACTACAAACCATTAGCTTATTTAGAGAGCAGGCAACCCAAATTAATATTTGGATGTAGAAATACAATGCAATCCTAAATTAAATCCTCAACAACTATGACCTGCTTCTATGAAGTTTTTTTCTCACCAAATCAGCATTCTCAAAGGAAAAATATTTAACTGCAAAAATTTCTATTAGCTCTATTAGAAATGTCTGTTCCTTTATAAGTGAATTTTGTGTGGCATGAATTAAACAATGTTCCAGAGGCAGCTGTAATAATAGCAAATTTTTCGATTGAACCTAAAGTTAGCATCAGAATGGGTAGGTATATATTTGGACTGGGACTTGCACCATTTATTCCTCCAACGAAAAAATAAACAATTCATTTTAGAAACTACAATTATCTCAGTACTTTAGATAGCTAGTTTAATTATAAATTATTCTAATGTGATAAAATATTAAGTGACCAGAAATCTGCCTTTCAGGTAATTTAGGACTCCTTCAAAAATCTATAAGAATTACTTTGTCTCATTTTCAGATGCAGAGGGATGTACTATAGGGTATACCATGAATTTATTAAATAAATCATCTCACTTTGGATTGGATATTTTTGTTTTACTAATTTACACATCCTTCAGATTAATTCAACTCCGTATGACAATATTATCATCAGTAAAATATTCATTTTGTTCTCAGATTTCAGTACACCAATGTCTAAAATATAAAGTTATGGTAAATGAGTCCATTGCATATAATATATTGCATTCTTTATGTTCCTATGGGCACTTTGTGTTTACCCTGAATCTTAAATTGGTGTTCAGTTATATCATAATCTGCTCAGAATATATTTCAAGTATGTTAAGGGAGCAAGGAAGAAGTATTTTGACTTCGCTAATTTGTCCCATAGCAAAGATAATATTATTTCTAGTTTTGGAATGACTATATCTTTCAATTTTATATTCAGGGGTAAAAAACATCCTGGAAATAAGTCTTGTTTCTGAACAGTCTTATTGTGAGAACGTACTACTTCACTAATGAGCAGACAAATGGACTAGTGATGATCTATCAAAATTTGATGTGGTGCTCCATTATTAACTGATAAAAATTACAAAACATGACAACAACTGAGTAGTCACAGATAATAATTAACTTTTTTCCTGTTGTCTAGCAGAGGAAAAAGCACCGACGTCTTTGATTTTTTTTTTCTCTTTGCACTTAGATAATATATATAGGAATGGCTTTCTTTAGGATTATATTTCCCTGGTTTCCCAACATTCTACTTTATTTTCTCACTTCTACTGTCTGGATAGTTAAAACATTGTTGCTATTCAGACTGAAAATCTTTCATTGTCATTAAGTGATCTGATTCCTTGGAATTGGAAAGCAATGGAGACAGGGGAAATGATCTGAATTAGTCTGAATCAAATGTAAGCTAAGCACTTCCTTTCGGGTTGTGGGGGAAAAAATAAATCCAGAGCCTTGCCGAAAAAAAAAAACAAAACAAAACAAAAAACGGATTTGTAACTTTACATAGGTCCATTAGACAAATGAAATTTTGCAACTGTGTGCAAAACTATAAATATTAACATGTTTAATAAATCCACAAAATTAACACAAAATTTGCTCTACAGGTAGAATACTGCCACTCAAAATAAAAGCCTGCAGGAAAGAATCCAAAGTTTTCTAGATCATGTCGTTTCTGAATGAGGAACAGGTCTTTATAAAGATAAGAAGAAAAATAATATTAAAATTTAATTCTAAAAACCCACGGTTTTTATTTTTTTAAAGCAAAACCACAATATCTTAAAAATGTAAAAAATTCTGAACCCCTAAAGGCTACAATTGCATGGATATGATTCAGACTATTTATGGATATCAATAGCATTAGTTCATTCCTTATATCTATACCTTCATGAATCAGATAATAGTAATAAAGGCTTTTTGTCTCTAACATGTTAAGGGTGCATCATAGCCAGAGCTTTTAATTTCTGTCTGTATGAGAGAATTTTATGTTTAAAGGGGAAGTAAGATCACAGGAGAGAGCAAGAGAGAAAGAGAGAGAGAGAGAGAAAGAAAGAGCATCAAAAAGGAAATCTGTCTCAAGACTGACTATTGTAAAATATCATCTTGAAAATCTTCCTATTGGATTTAACAAAATTTTCATTGAAATGTATTTTCACCTCCAACATGACTTTTCTGTCTTTTCTTTAAAAAAAAAACAAACCACAAAAAACACACTACTTTTACGATCCTTTTCTTTCTTCAGCATGAAGGAAATATTGCAGCTGGAGCATTTGTGTTTAACTCAGGAGTCAGGACATTGGTCCAAAACGCTCAGTGTTCAGTATCCAAAAATAAATGATTCTACAAAAAATTTGTGACATGTATTGTTCAAGTTGCTTCTCCTTAAATGTGTAACTCATATATACTGCCTTATTTCAGGTTGTTCTTATGGACTGCTTATCTAGTATACACACCATATACCTTCCTGAAAGGAGGTTGTAGTCAGGCAGAGGTCGATCTTTTCTCTCAGGTAACTGGTGACAGAACGAGAGGGCACAGTTTCAAGCTCCATCAGGGGAGGTTTAGACTTGCTCTTAGGAAGAAATTCTTCGTACAGTGGGTGATCCACCATTGGAATGGGCTGCCCAGGGAGGTGATGGAGTCACCGACCCTGGAGACGTTCAAGAGTAGGCTGGATGAGGTGCTTGGTGCCATAATTTCGTTGATGGGCTGTTAGATTACGGGTTGGACTTGATGTTCTTTAAGGTCTCTTCCAACCTTGTTGATAGTGTTACTGTGATACTGTAACTTTTCTATATTGTGTTGGTTTTGGCTGGGGTAGTTACTTTTCTTCACAGTACTTAATATAGGGCTATATTTTGGATTTGTATTGAACAGAGTGAGAATAATGAGATGCTTTTTTTATTGCTGAGCAGCGCTTGCACAGCATCAAGGGCTTTTCTGCTCCTTGTATTAAGTTAACTAAGTTTACTATTATTTTGCTGGTTTTAGCATTCTTGTTTTTACTATGATAGCAAAACTAATAGAACTTTTCCTTTTGGTATTGACCTGTTTGTTTGTTTGTTTGTTTCTTCACAAAATTAGGTGACAAAGTTCTTTTCTTATTGCTTTTTTTTGTTTTTTCTTAACATCTATTAGATAATTCACTCTGTGACTTGTCCTAAAACATCCTTTAGTGTATGGCAGAGGTAGTACTGACTTGAATGAATATCCAATTATCATCTCTTTCCCTCCACTGGAACAGAGATGAAAACAATCAGGCAGAAAAGAGAAAAAAAAACACAAACAAACCAAAAAACCAACAACAACCAAAAAACAACCCAAGAAAAAGGAGAACGAGATCCAGCAATCTGAAGTGAACTGAACAGTCCACACCTTTTGTCATTTCATTTCTCATCTCATTTTTTGTGAATGGCTAATACCATCTTCCTCAGGTAACTCTGGAAAATAAGTGTAATTGTACAAAACCTTGCAAACATAAGGTGTTTGTTTCACATTTTGAGACATTATAGAACAGGGAATGAAGCATAGATTTAAATTTATTATAAACATATTTCTTTATGACAAGGTTCACAGCTTCATTTCTGTAGAAAACACTATAACCCATCAACTCCTATTCCCACAGGGATTTAAATCTGTGCTTATCTTTACACATAGAATTACACACAGAATTAATAAGGTTGGAAAAGACCATGGAGATCATCAAGTCCAACCTTTACCTAGGTTAACAACCTATCCAACATCAGTCTAACATGTATACCATCTAAACCATTCAAACAATACCACTAAGTTCATCATCTAACCTATCCTTAAACACATCCAGGGATGTTCCTAAGGAGTGATTTTTTTGAAATTGATACCAACATTGGAACCTCAAATAATTTTTTTTGATGGTGTCCTTTAATCTCCCCTAAACTTTTTGGAGATCAAGTGTAGGGGGTTGAAAGGGGAGGGGGGTGCAAGTGGGGGTGCTGGTGGGTTCTTGGAGGGAGCAGGGAGGGGGAATGGGGAGGAGATTGCGCGT
>VXBA01002511.1:184183-247486 GCA_013399895.1 Serilophus lunatus
TGTTGAGTCTGGGGTTCCCTTAAACTGTGTTTTCCTTTGTTTGAGCTCCAGACAAATAAAGTTTTTCTCTGTTGTTAAATTCTGTTCATTCTTCTCATCACTATTAAGAGTGTCCCCTAGTTAATATAGTGGTGCTAAACCACCACATCAAGGCAGTATATACTGTATCTTGAGATAGGCCATGAAAGTAAGATTTTCTCATTTTAGAATATTATGAAATACCGTACATATTTTGTGTAAGCAAAATTTAAACAGTTTATCGGACCTGGAAGATCAATATGTGCTATTTCTCTGTATCTGTAACAGAATTTCATCAGGAGTATCACAGCATCCAGATTTCTTAATCTAAAATCTATGACTGAATAATTTCACAAAAAAAAAAAAAAAAAGGATTTGACTTTGAATAGTAGGTGGAACTAATACAAGCATAGAATAGAATATGCTCCATAGAGCAGGATTAATAATGAATATAAATATTATCACCCACTAGTAGAAGAGGCAGGGCAGGGCAAATTCAGTAACATTGAATTTAGCATAAAGTTTTGAGCTATTTAAACATGTCAGGTGAAGTTATCAAACAATTGTCTTTTATACCATTAGATTTTCTAGTGTTAAATTTTAAATGAGTAATAAAGGAGATATCAAAAATAACTTGTTTGATTTGTAGATAAAGTAATATTAAAAGGAAGTTTAGATGTTTAGAATTTTTTTTTGCCCATTTGCCGAATTGGTAGAAAATGGCAATAGCAAAGAAATAAAGGAAAGAAAATGAAAATTATTTCTTCAAGTTATACTAATATTTTGTGGTTTTAAAAAGCTGTAGGTTTTCCATGAGCTTTTTTCCATTTATCCATTTCATAATGAGAGGATAGATGTAAAACACTCTACAAAAGATGATCAAGTCTTTCATAGCAGTAAATGGTGTAGATGTTATGTAATTTGTATACTTTTATTGTATACTCAGATATGATGTAATCTCAAGGGGCTAATAATATACACAGGGAAAGACTAGATTAATTCTAATATTCTTTTCTAAAGGTGATTAAGTGTTATAGGCTATGGTTTAATTAATTATTTAACAACCCAAGGGAAAGATATCATATTTGTTCTGGAGAACATACATTTACCTGATGTGTGTGTTTTTTGTATTGTTGTGATGCATTTATTTTATTTCTAAAAACAAAGAATCTAGTATTGATGCACAAGATATGAGAGGCTGCTATTTTTAACAATTTCCTCTACCCCTCAAACAAGTTTTTAATGTAAAATTAATAACTTGCTCTCTACTGAGCAAAATTTAAAATTCATTACACAAAACATGATTAAAATTTCTTTTGGACAACAAAAAAATTATTTAATACCTTGCCTCTAAGTCCTTGACATACTATAAGTAGTAAGATAATATTGATATTAAGTTTCCAAAGAATCATTGTTCATTCCTCCATTACTGAGCATGAAAATTGTGAGATGACAAAATCTTGTCTCTAGGCATTTGAGTTCTGGAATGAAAATATTTTCTTACCTTCAGTCTGTTTCTGAGAATACTGTTATGTCTCTAATTGTCAGTAAACAACATATGGGAAAATTTGAAGAAATTGCTTGCTAAATCTTCATTGTTCATATGCATTCATCTATACAAAACCTTCTGATAAGGCCATGTAGAGAAGTTGTAGGACTTGCAGGGAACATGCCCAAAGCAAAGATATAGTATAGATATATATAATTTACTTACTCCATGTGAAAACATCAAATGCTGTGAAAATCACGTCTGAAAAAATTGCAAAGCTCTTTGCATGTAATGAAGAAGCAAAACAAGACAGTTTCTAGAAAATAAAATTTTGATGAAGGTTAAATTTAAATAAAGAAATATTGCTATGCAGAAGAAAAAAAAAAAGTTATTTCTTAGTTAAATGATGCTCCCTTTACTGAGTAAAATTTTAATGTATTTATTAATTTCTTCCTTTTAGTTTGTTTTTTTCTTTTTTTTTATGATCAGTCTGGGAATTCAAGAACAGAAAAAATATTACTTCTGACATTAATAATCAAAATTTTATAGATAAAAATATTAAAAAATAATAGAAATAAGGAATAAATAATATGGATTGATATCCTTTTTTTTTTTGTTTAACAAAATCAAAAAGTGAAGGATATATTGTTGTTTTTTTCTCAAAGTGTTCTCCTTTAATCACAGCAACCTATACAACCGCATATTTTGATACCACTGTGCATCCTGATTAAATCTCAAGAAGCACTTCTCTGCCACATGGAACCTTGACATATATTCTTTATTTCAGCAAATATTTCTTCATGTTCCAGAAGATTAAGACATGTCACTACAGCAGCTTTTTTTTTCAAAATACTGCAAAGCTTTTCAGTAGACCTAGTCGTTTAGATTCCAAAGACCATTCAGTAAACCTAACAACTACAACAAAGTTAAAATAACAAAATGGTCAAGACGTACTAGTGTCAAAAAAGCCTTATATTTTCTTTTTCTCCTATGTTTTCTTTTTATCTGTTTCTTACTTTTGTTGATGACGTTAAAATGAATGCTCTCTAGGGAGAAGATTTATTTTAGGTTTCAGGCACATCTTACAGAATCCTGACAACAAAAGGAAATTATTCAAACATATGTGCATATGAACAGAAAAGTTCGACCCTTGAACTGTCAAATCTAATATCAAGCAAAGCTAAACTAACACTAAGATTTCCAAGGACTTACATGTATATGGGAGTTTTTGGTAACAAAAATGCCTTGTCATAATAAGCAAAGTAAATCCAATACATTTCAATAAACAAGTATTTAAACACTGTTTTTTGTTAATGTTCAAAATGTAAAAAGCAATTTAAATTAATTTTATATAAAATAGTGTTGGGGGGGGGGGGGGGGGGGAAAGGACTTTATTAACAGAAATATGGACATTTCAAAGAAATTTAAAATCTCAAGAAAGAAAGTTTTGGAACGTCATCCAAAGATATATTAGAGCTATGTACTTTTTTATAGGACAGCTGAAATAAAGCTAAATCTTCACCAAAACTCAGTAAACTAAACTCCATAATGAATGACTATAGGAACAATGAAGAGAAAATTACATATGGGATAATAGGGTAAGTATTAAAATGTCAAAAGTTTCAGATGTGCCATTCTTATTTCTGATGTATAATTCAGAATTGTTCCTGAAGTATTATATAATAAATTAGTCAATAAAAATGTGATCATTAGCCTGCTTTTCTGAACCTCTTGACCTTTTTGTCTTTCACTTCTGTTTACATCTATCCAAGGACCTAGCATTGATTTGACAACAAAATTCATTAAGAAACCTGCTGTTGATCTTATTTGACTTTCCACTGCTTCTGTGAAAGTTGGAAAGAGTTGTGTCATATTTTATGTTTATACTCAGAATAATATTGCTGTTTAAAATAAAAAAAAAACAACAAAACAACAAACAACAAAACAGATCTATAATGGGTCAAGAATTTAATGAGTTAAAGTGATGGAATTCTGGAGAAGTATCATAACATGCTTTACTTGTAATATTAGCCTAAAATACCCCTGTCTGAAATTTTGTGATTGGAAGTCTATGAGTGATATAATCTAAAAACTACACAGGGGAAGGACTTAGGATAAAGTAGTTGTTGAAGTTGGATGCACATGAAGGTGGACGAAGATCTAAAGAAAGAGGAGCATGAAGAAAAGAGACATGTAAGATAGTGCAAAAAAAGATAGAGAATAAGTCTGGAATGAGGAGGAAACTGGCCAGAAAAGAAGTAATTTTGAATATGAACTTTAACAGGATCAGAAAACATCCAAAAGGATGAACATCAGGAATAATCTCAGGAAAAATATCCAGATCATATAGGAAATAATCTATTAGATGAGACCCCCAGAGGAAGAAAGAGCTGAAGAAAAAATGGATAAGAATACATAAATAAGATCTGAGAATTGTTAAAGACTGAAGACTATAATGTTTACCTCAGGAGTAGTTAGAAAATCACATTACTATGAAATGCTAAAGGTGAATGAAAGTCAAGAGCAGGACAAGAACTTCTTTGCCCAATAAAAAGCACACCTTAAGCTCCAAATGAGACATTTCTGACTAGACTGTTATTTTTCTCTCAGTAAACATCTATGAATTCAAAATTGTTCTGTCTTCATCTAAAGCTGTTCCATACACTCTCATGATGGTATTGCTTACTCTTCTGTTCAGTGGTGTTGGTCTGTACGGCAGATCCCAAGATTTCAACTCTACTAATGAAACCTACTTGGAACTAAGAAGACCTGCATCCAGAGCTCAGTTTTGTTTCAGTAACTCTTCTGGAAGTTAAAATACTCTCAAATCTATTGTCACACTTTGTGTCAATTAATTAATTAGTCTAGGATAAAAATAACAAAAAAAATTAGACTGATTACTCCATCCACATGAATGCTTTATAACTTGCAAAGTCAGTACCTTAGATAGAATTAAGGCTCGAATCAAGATTTCAGGCATTCCCAAGTAGATAGGAAAACTATTAAAAATATCTTTTACTTCTTAATGTCATGTTTTTGAATGGGCAAGTCACAGAACCACTGCTTTACTTACCGTATATCTAGGTTAAACAGTTAATGATTTAAGGATTTAAAAAAAAAGTTGAAGGATCTATTTGGAAACAATCTGTGTCTGCAGGAGCACTAAAATAATAACACAGAAATTATACTTCTGTGCTAAAATAATAATAGAGAAATTATACTTCTATATAACTAAAAAAAATTTATTCTGCAATGAACTTTTTCTAATTCCTATTCACACAGTAGTTTTTGTGAATCATATTTTTAAATACATATTTTTCCAAATACTTTAGTTGAAGAATAAGTATTTAGCTTATAATGGCAAACTCCAGTATAAGGACCAGATTCTTAAGACTTTGTTTTTGAAGTAATATCACCATGAAATAATTATCCATGTAAATCTGAACTACCCATTCTTTCCAGTTTTCTTTTTTAAAGGTGCTTGATTTGAGGAATTTGGTCCTAATTTGTTTGAAAAAATCAGTAATTAACAATAACTTAAAAAGCCCTAGCCCTTAGATTTGCATAAATATATCCTAAAAAGACACATACGCAGTTCCTAGACCATGAAAGTTGAATGCTCCTGAATATTCTTTTAATGTTAAAATTTTGCTGCTTTAATATAATTAAATTATGGCTGTGTAAAAAAGTGATAAGATCTTTTACACTGAAGAAAATAAGAGTAGCAACTTGGTCATTGAATATGTCTCCTGCAGTTGTGAGCACATACACATTGAACGTTGAATTAGTCATCCCCAGAATCCTACAGGCATATTGTAGTTTGCAGGACAGAGAAACAAAACAGCACAAAAAAGCTTTCTGAAGATATCAAAAGCTCAAGCAGTGCTTTAAAACCCAGAAAAAGAATGAAAAATGCCCAGATGATCCTGGGAAGGAAAACATTCTTTACACTACAGATAAAGGCACAAAAATCCTTGTAATTCTGCTAGTTTCAAGTGCAAGAAAATTCTTTCTTCCCCAGTCTCTCGTGATCATTTTAACAAACTACTGAGAATAACTTCTTATCTCTTCAGATAGTTAATCTTTGTTCTGACAGTCTGAATTTCTGAAAGATAGGAGCTTTGTCTTCTGTCAGTAGGATGCAGATTCAATAAATATTGAGAACAAGATTAACTAATTCAAAGAAAATAAATTTGAATCAGCAAATACTGTAAACTCAGAAGTTAAAAAGTGTTCTAATATTGATATATATGAAATAGAGATGAAATATCTATAAATTAAGTCATGAAAAATAAGCCCTGATTTTAGATCAAGTAATGTTTATATAGTAAGACTTCATACTACATTTTGAATAATGCCCCATCTCTGGAAGTGTTCAAGGACAGGTTTTGTGGGGTCCTGAGAAACCTGCTTTAGTGGAAGGTTTCCTGCCCATGGCAGAGGGATTGGTTCCTTCCAACCCAAACCATTCAGTGATTCTATGACAAATACACAAAACCAAAAAAGGTAAATACTCATATGGTATACTAATAACTTTTAAATCTGCCGCAATATTTTTAATATTTATATGATACTATATTTATGCCCCTAGACAAGTTTGACTTTATTAGGCATAAAACAATCACATATGTCAAGATAGATGAGTGTTGGCACAGTGTAATATTTTGTACTTTATGTTGCTGCGCACTGAAATGTAGAAATCATCATACAATCATACACTTTAAATATATATGTACAAGTATATAGAAAGAGAATGGAGGTTTTGTCATCAAGGAGATACAAATGGCAGTTTCTACTGTCTGTTTTTGGGGATGTAAGTGCTGAGGTATTTTTTATCCATGTAAAGCGTCTACTGTATTTTTATTTTTTTATTTTTGAGAACTGAATTAATTAAAATATTCAAACTACATGAAAAGATGGATTTTCCTCCATTAGATAATTTCCTTGATCTAATGCAAATCTATATATCCTCTGATATGCCAATTTATGGCTGGAAAGCAGCCTTCCAGAAAAAGACCTAGGAGTCTTGGTAGACACTAACTTGAACATGAACCAACAATGTCCCCTTATGGCAATGAAGATAAATGTGATGCATTAGGAGTATTGCCAGCAAGTAGAGGGAGGTGATTCTTATCTTCTATTCAGAATTAGTAACGCAACACCTGAAGGGTTGTGTCTAGCTTTGGGCTCCCTAGTACAAGAGAGACATGGACATACAGGAGATGTTTCAGCAAAGGCCCATCAGGAAAATTAAGGGTCTGGAGTGTCTCTCTTATGACAAAAGGCTCTCTAGCCTAGGCATGAGAAAGCTCAGGAGGGATCTCATCAAAGTATATAAATACCTGAAATATAGGTGTAAAGAAGGTATAGCCGGGTGCTTTCCAAGGGTGAATATTGCTGCTTCTCTCTTACACATTTCCCCTGCTCCAGTGTTGGCACTCTCAGCTAGCTGCAGTGCCTTCAGGAAAAAAAAAAAAATAAATATTACTCCAATGTGGGCTCAGCATGGGCTGCAATTCTTTTAAAAAATACAAACCTATGCTGGCATGGGGTCCTCCATTCCCTGCAGTGTGCATATCTGCCGTGACATGGAGAGCTCCTCCTCCTGCTGCTCTGTCCTTGGTGTTCCCTCTGATGTTTCTCACTCTTTTCTAGCTTCCATCTCTTTTTCCCATTTAATTAATTTTAACAATAAGAAATTTGACTTTAGATTTTAGCTTTAAGGCCTGCACAAAATATTTTATTAATAATACTTTCCATGAATGAATTTTTTGGTAGATGTTATAAAAATGTTTTCTTAATTTTACTTTGTCCAAAGCAAAGCCTCCAAAATAAAATTATATAATCTCTTGGAAAAAAAAATCTCACTCTAAAATTTATTATTAGACTAAAAATTAAAAAGACCATTTAATTTGATTTTATTCATCTATCTGAACTTTTGGTGCAAGCTATTTCATTAAAGTGTGGAGTTACTTTGTAGAAAATTAGGAAGAGATGGACTAATCACTAAGAGAAAAAAAAAAATCTAATAGTAATAGACTTTGTTTCAGCAACTTCAGATTCAAACTGTAACTATATTGTGACACTCAGGATTTGAGTAACATTTCTGGGGTAGTTAGAATGGTTTGTAATGCTTTTTTGTAGTGTTCTCTCCTAGCAGGGATTAAAAAACTAAAGCCCCTCTAAGATTTTTTCCCTATACAGTGTTAAATTAAACTAGAATCTGTGTTTTGAGACAAGACTTTATTCCAGAGACCATCAGTAACTACTGGCGCAGTCATAGACAGATGAAGTAACACACCAATTTTGAAATGTAATGTGCCATAAGGTATATTTCACATTAAGTTGAGTTAAAATCTTTTGGATTCAGGGCTAACCAATGCTGGCTTTAGCCAAAACGATCATGTAAAACACTTGACTTCCTTCTTGGGCTCTCAGGGCTTTTTATTTACTTTCTTAGGTATAAGAACAAGAACGGCAATTTACTTATAATAAATGATCACTTACTCATTTTATTTTACCTCAGGGTTTAAATTATTATGCTCATATTCTGGTTTGTTCTCTGTCACTGTTCAATTGAATAACTATATAGTCCTTACAGGTATGTTCTTAGTATTATCAGAATTATGAAGTCATCCCATTAAAGAGGCTTAGATAAAATCACCAACTTAATAGTAACCTAATCAAGCACAGGCAGATGCTTAGAGAAGTGATTGTCCTGTTTTCTATGAAAAGCTAAACAGCAAGAAATTAAATTTCCATTCTTCACTAGCTTGTTTCCAGACTAGCAATTTCTACAACAAAAAAGAATAAGGGGGATTTGTAGCTAGCCCCAGAGAGCCAAATTAAACAATGCTTGTTACATCAAGGTCCATTTTTCTCTTGTCTGGTTTGTTTCTTTTTACTGAATAGTATCTTTCAGTCAAAAAGAGACTGCTATTCTAGGAAGATCTGGCAATTAGTGAGCCAGAATAAGGGAGATATTCCTTCTTGTTAAATAAAGGAATTCAAGATAGTAAATCAAACAAACCAAGGAAAATCTATGCTCAGAATCTTAATTGCTATTGTCCGCAGTCCTCACACATTCCTAGGGACAGTAAAAACTTTTCAAATAAGAGGAGTAAATAATGAAAATAGTGGTGTCATATCCCAAAGAGATGGATAACAAAGAATTAGTCAAAAAATGTTCCCTACATGAAAAAAATATCCTAAGCAGCTTGACAGCATGAGAAAGCTCAAAAGATGTATTTATTTGAAAAATATTTATGTCGGGAAGCTTTTGACAAGGCATATCAAAAGAACTAAGGAAAGAAAAGGTGCCAAAACAAAGAGAATTGTTGATTTAGTGTGGTACATGCTTAATATACAGCATCTAATCTTGCCAATCAGCTCAGTCATTTCATAAATGAAAGCATCAAAAAGGTGTTCTTTTTCTTGCTGTCATGAGTCTTCCTTCAGATCTTAATTAACAATAATGTTTCCAAGTTTTCAGTTTATTAACAAAAGATCTAAAAAGATCAAGGGAATACACCAGGGTTTCAAATCTATTTTATCAACACCCTTGTAGTTCCTCTGACAGATGTGTTTGAATATTCTAATGGACTCCATCTGATCACAGGCACATCAAGAGTTCAAAGATAACACTTTCATCAAACACTTACTGTGGGCCTATTCTACCTCACCTTACCTTGTATAATACTCAGAGTATTTAGAGATAAATCTACAACATGAGTGTACTGAAGTACATGCACTTATATAAAATTAAAATCTCTTGCTCTCCATTTATGTGCTGCTTTTCGCTGGGGTAGAGTTAATTTTTTCACAGTAGCTGACATGGGCTGTCTTTTGGATTTGTGCTGGAAATAGTATTAACAACCCAGGGGTTTTTCATTTATTGTTAAGCAGGATTTTCACAGGGTCAAGGCCTTTTCTGCTCCTCACACTATTCCACCAGCAAGGAGGCTGGGGGTGTTCAAAGAGTTGGGAAGGCATACCACCAAGACAGTTGACACTGACTGTCCCAAGAACGTTCCAAACCATATGGTGTCACACTCAGAATATAAAACCGAGTGAAGAAGAGGGAAGGAAGGAGAAAGATGTTCAGTGGGGTGGTGTTTGTCTTCCCCAGTAGCTGCTAACATTTGATGGAGCCCTTCTTCCCTGGGGTTGGCTAAAAACCTGCCTGCCTGCTCATGGGAGGTAGTAAATTAATTCCTACTACAACATTTTGTGCCACCTTCCCAGTATAGCTATAGTTTTCATCACTTTTTACAAAACTACTGAATGCATCTAATGTAATCCCATAAAGAAGGGAATGCAATTAGATTTCTTCCCTCAAACGTCAGCAGAGCTTTGTTTCCATATGCAAATATCTGAATTTTTTCAGCCCCCCCAAAAAAATAATTTATTTTTTTCTGTGATGTTTTCATGGGGAAATATTCAGAGCACGTTTGCTGTCTCTTCCCTTTAAAATATGTGAAATATTAATGGAACAAATAAAATAGCGCATTTTTTCAAAGCAAATTCTGTTTAACAATAATTAAATAATGATGTGATTACTTTCTAAATGAATATAAATTACTTCTTACTAACTACTTTTTCAGTAATGCCAAGTATAATTATGTGATTTACAGGACATAAATAATGAAGTATGGGAACAAAGGAAAGGCAGAGATGATGCTGCACTTGCACATGGCCTGCAAATATTATAAAATTACAATCTTAAGCATATTATATAAATATTAAAAAGAGGAAAAAACCCAACAACCTTCAAAAATGCTTTGGATTATTACTCCTATTTTTACAGATCATTTCTTCTCTTTGAAAAGTCCTTCATATGCATGTAAAATGCTATGATAAAAAGCCTGAGTTCTTCTATAACTGCAGAAACTCACAATAGGTCCTGAAGCAGAGTCATAAATCTCATTTTTGCATTGGCAAGAATTATTTTCTCTTTAGGTAAGGGCAAAATTCTTTTTTTGTTTAAGGGAAGCCATCATGGACCTGCATAGCAATCTGCAAACACTACTATGGAGGCATCCATACCAGGCAAAGAATTAAACTAAAGAATTAGTATATTATTTCTTTTTTTTTCCATGCAAGAAATTAAGTCATTTGGCAATAATCCCAATAACCACATGCAGAATTATAGGCTGGGGACGGTGTGGCTGGAGAATGGCCCGGTGGAGAGGTTGATAGGAAACTGAATATGAGCCAGCAGTGTGCTCAGGTGGCCAAGAAGGCCAATGGCATCCTGGCCTGCATCAAGAATAGTGTTGCCAGTAGGGCTAGGGAAGTTGTTCTTCCTTTGTACTTGGCACTGGTTAGGCCACAGCTCGAGTATAGTGCCCAGTTCTGGGCCCTGCAGTTTAAGAAAGATGTTGAGATGCTGGAACATGTCCAGAGAAGGGCAGCAAGAATGATGAAGGGGCTGGAGCACAAGCCCTGTGAGGAGCGGCTGAGGGAGCTGGGGTTGTTCAGCCTGGGGAAGAAGAGGCTCAGGGGTGACCTTGTCGCTGTCTATAACTACCTGAAAGGAGGGTGTAGTCAGGTGGGGATTGGTCTCTTCTCTCAGGCTCCCAGTGACAGGACGAGAGGACACAGTCTTAGGCTGCGTCAGGGGAGGTTTAGGTTGGATATCAGGAGAAACTTTTTTACAGAGAGAGTGATTTCCCATTGGAATGGGCTTCCCAGGGAGGTGGTGGAGTCACCGTCCCTGGATGTGTTTAAGGATAGGTTAGATGATGAACTTAGTGACATGACTTAGATGGTTTAGATGGTCTAGATGGTTTAGATGATGGGTTGATGTTGGATAGGTTGTTAAGTTAGGTAAAAGGTTGGACTTGATGATCTCTACGGTCTTTTCCAACCTTGTTAATTCTGCGTGTAATGAAAGTTCCTGAATGCCCCTGTGTTAACTCAGGTGCTTGACCATTCAGCCCTGGGCAACAATATGGAGAGTGGGAGAATGATTATTTTATTTTTTTTTTTAAATATAAGAATGCTTTTCTTCTATAAATAAGATTTTTGGATATTACATCTTTTTCTATGTAGAAATGCATAATGTACTGACTTTCATTCATTAGCAACCAGGAATATTTGATCTACTGATCTATATATATTCTCACTTAGCATTTTCATCTTCCATTCTGCAAAATAATTCCTCTTAAGCTGTTTCTTCCTGCATGATTTTTGTAAAAAAAAAAAATATAAAAAAAATATAAGGATTCAGCACTCCCTGCCATGCCCTTCTCCCTTCCCCCTCGATAACTGACTTTTGCATATGGGGGATATTTGTTGGTGTAAGCTGATGATTTCATAATAGGTATAACATGCTATATTGTGCTATGGACATTGCCTCTTTAAACACTGTATAATTGCTATTTTTTGTGGGCCAGACATCAAGAGTTATAACTGATGAACTCTTTATTCAGCTCCCATTTAGTCAACTAACTAAGCAAGTGGCTACAGACAGATTAAGGCAATAAAGCTTTGGGCTCTGACGTAGTAGTAAGTATGACTTTTCCAGGATGTTTATCATCCCAACTTGTTTTTCCATTTATTTAGTAGCTTCTTCACAGTGTAAAATTACCTAACACAAGGGCTGAGCACTAGCTATGGGACACTACACATTATCCCTAAAGAAGAACCTGTAAATAAAACAATGGGGTTTTTTTTATTATTTTAAAACTTTATTTTGAGATTTTTTTTTAAAGATGAGAAAAGTTGATGTCAAAAAGTGTGATTTTAAATAAAAATATTTTTCAAAGGAGACTTTGTCTATACTCTTCTCATCCATCAGTTTCCAAAAATTTATGTTCTGAAGTTTATTAGAGATTTTTCTTCAAAAAAAAAAAAAAAAAATCTCACCCAAACTTATAAAGAAAAGCTGATGAAGCATACGACAGTATTCTTGAAAAAAACAGCAAGTGTGACAGATCACTTTAAACAGAGTGGACTAGATAAGTACTGACAAGGTAATGTCATCAACTGCATGACTTCAGTGACACAAATCTTCTGAAATGTATATCGTAATTGTGTATATTGGATTAGGAGCTTTAGATATTACTAGAATGACATGAGCACTATAGTATGTCACTGAAATACGGCCATTGAAACTAATAATCAGAAGTCCGTATTTGCCACATGGTATCTCTACATATAAAATACTCTATTCATAGTAGAATCATAGAATCGTTCGGGTTGGAAAAGACATCTGAGTTCCTTGAGTCCAACCATTAATCTAATACTCTGAAGACCATGAGTAAAACATGTTCCTAAGCATCACATCTACAAATAGTTGAAAAATATTTTTAGTAATCCCTCTAACAGTACATAGGCTAATTTAATATAAAAAGCATGAAGTGATACAAACTTGATTCAAATTGTTTATTCTCAAACAGGTAAGCAAACTCTGCAGCTGAATCAAATTCAAGCGGAATACCATTGTAGAGTAATATGCAAATATTATAGTGAAGTCATCAAAAGCAAACTTATTTCTTGTGCACTGAAATATCCAGTTCATCCAGTTTCATCCCCAAAGGGTGTAAATACAAGTGGAACAAAAGTGAGGCATATCTTCCTTATGTTTTCTACAACTATTAGCAATACAGAAGTAGGAATTGTTGTATTACCATTTATAACTTTAATATTTATAACTCTGGATATCACAGAAGAAGATAACAGTAAAGGCAGCAGATGAAGTTCAAATGTAAACAAGATAGTAGTTCCCTGGCAGATTGTAGAACTATTCCTCCCTCCCCCACCCCCTTAATTCTTACAGGTTGGCTTTTATCGTATATAATGCCTATAATATTGTTACAAATAAATCTACATATATACTATATTGTAACAACTACTAGGCACAGAGTACACTGAAAAACTAATATGTAGGTACTTGTTTATTTAAATGTTTTACATTTAGTTCAAAAAATATTTTTCCTTTTTATTGAATAGTAGTAAAAACAATAGATAAAGCTAAGTCAGTATTTATAAATATCTGTTCATATTCCGACTAACTAGAGCAAGCATAGCTTGTCTTCCAACTGATTTAGTAGTCAATATTGTCACTATCCATTATCCAGTCTAATTCCATCTGGATTCCTACTATTCCTTCCTTTAAAACAATTTGAAAGCATTTTTACTATCTTAAAAATTGGGGCCATTTCAACTGCATATAATGTGTTTCTGTTCTGTGAAGACCAACAAGCATACCGAATCTAACTTACTTCTGTCAGTTAAAGTAAAATGAAACTGTGGTTACTCTTGCAGTCTTAAAATGTTTAAAAAAATTAGAAAAAAATCCTAAAAAATCCCAGGCCCTTTTTTTTTTTATTTTTTTTTTTTTTTTTTTAACTTGGCACCTATTAATTAAAATCTTTAATTTCCCTCATGTTTTTTTATTAAGGTATTAAGCAAATTCTAAAGTACATCTTGAAGAGTGCCATTTAGTGAATAAATACATATTCTCTTCTGAAAAGATAAAAGCCATATGTAAAGGATGAACAAAGGAATAAAATATGTCACAACAAGGACTGAACAGTGGATATTTATTCTGTACCATCAACTGGAGGGACTATAATTGTAGCTTCACAAGAAATGGTTGTTACAATCCTTTATATAACTTTCCCTTCTCAGCATAAGAGATAAAATGATTTTTTTTTTTTAAACAGCTAAAAAGCACCAAATTCAGTCAGTTACTGGCAGGAATAAAGTAAAAAATTAAAAAGAAAACCCATGGTAGGCAGACAGCAAGATAAACCCAAAGAAACTAAAAGATTTATACAGACTAGAAAATTAAAACTGGTTTCTTACAGTTTTGTCTGTGGTTGACTGACTTGGTAAGACAGCATAGGTTTTCCCAGAAAGCTTTCCAGCGTTACCACTGGGACACTAACAAAAGCTCTCTCTCTCCTCTGCCAAAATAGTTATTTCTCTGAAATTTTTGAGACTTCTTTCCTTTGTAACCATGTAATTGGTTAGAGTACTGCCATAAGCCTTGTGTTGAACTTGCAAGGCTTCAGGGCAGAAACTCCTCGGGCTTGTTCTGCTAGAGCTGTTCTTGATCTGGCTGTGACTTAAGAATTTTCCACAGCAAACCACAAAGGGATAGGATCAGTTTAGTTCTCTTGGTGAACAGTATTAAGTAGAACTCACTACTCTTACACTTTATTTCTTAAGCATTCATTTGAGGATTGTTGGCTTCTCAATTCTTGAACTCAGAATCTCTCCCTTCTACCCACCTATCTATCAGGCCAAAGTAATCCCAGAGAAGGACTTCTGAGCTGATGATATAAATAAACTCAGGGGGGGAGGTAGGACGGAGAGGGGGGAATCTAAAAAAAAGTATTTTGGGAAAAAACCCATATAAATAAATAATCAAAAATAAACAAACAACTTCCTCACAAACATGATAAACAGTTGCCTCAGTGTTTTCAGGAGTCAGAAAATTCAAGAAAGGTAAGGAGAAATTTGAAAAATATCAAGCTGAAAGATCTTATAATGATCTTGCGAATTGGTTCATTGAAGATTTTCTTCCCTTACAGACTGAGCACTAAAGGGTTTTGATTTTTCTGGGCCCTGACAGAAAAATAAATTACTAAATGTGGAGAAAATCTCCTGTCTTGAAAGGTTGGGTGAAACACCCCGTTTCCCCATTTTCACATGACACATGGACTGATGATAAAATACATTACACTTTTTTTATGGAAGAGAAAACTATGCTCTTGGTAAATATGACCACGTTGCTCTAATATTGACAATAAACTAAGCATTACAATTATTTTGAAGGAAAAATAAATATAAAGAAGTTCACTTGGTATTTCTCAAAAATGCACCATCATATTTAAATTAATTTTTATTAAATATTGATAAGCATTTCTGAGAGGAGGGAAAAAGCTAGATGGCAATTCATAGAATAGAACTACATACACAAAGAATACTGAAAATATCCTGAGAACATTTCTAATATATCTGATGATTCACATACATTTAGGCATAGATGTAATAATACATATCTTGGTATATCTACTTACAGATTTAATACATTTGGTGAGTTAACCTACACTTATCCACTCATAGCCAAATTCATAATTTGTGTTAAATTCAAAGTATGTTGCAGTCAATGCACTGTAAACTATCTGCAATATAAAAAGGATAAGCATACCTAAAGACACAAATCAAAGTAAGGTTATTCTCTGGATAGAAATGGCTCTACTCAGGAGCTTTTCTCCTTACATTCTTTGTGATTTATTATAGTCATCTTGTATGTCAGCATCCAGCAGAGTTTCTATGCTGTACTTAAAGCTGACTTTCTGTTTTCACCACAGCACTTTTTTATTGATTTTAGCTTAACTGTTATATTCATCTTTTTCTAAAATTAGGCACATATATTTTCAGCTTTATAGTCTTCATCTTACTTTTCTTCCTTCCCA
This sequence comes from Serilophus lunatus, assembly GCA_013399895.1. Taxonomy (NCBI): domain Eukaryota; kingdom Metazoa; phylum Chordata; class Aves; order Passeriformes; family Eurylaimidae; genus Serilophus; species Serilophus lunatus. The sequence continues at coordinate 200,123 of VXBA01002511.1, forward strand.
CACTTCCTTCTAAATCACTTTACTAGTGCTTAGCAGTAAAATGGATGTTTATCATAAATTGGCTTAGCATTTACTGTTGTTGGAGTTGTGTGTACATGGAGAGAGAAGAGGCGAAGTAGTTTTCTCCACAGCTGTTACAGAATTAAAAAAGTACATTGAAAAGTATTAAAAAATCCAATATTTTCAGTTCCTTTTGAGCACATGAATGCAATTGAATCAAAGCACTCATATGCTTAACACAATTCTATTTATATGAAGATGTATGTATTTCCTCTTTAGGGAAATCTACAAGAATCAATTAAAGACACATTTTAATTAATTCTGCTTGGATGATTAAAAATGACAATAAAAATGAATTGAAGTGTATGCACAATAAAATCGTTTCTTTTCCAAGAAATAAGATACTTCAAATATGAGCTTTTTCTCAGTATGTTACTCATTCCAGGAGTGTTTTCCTAACCATGAGGCTAAGTGATATACAAGATTTGAGTGCTTCCATTGTTGCTGTTCAAATTAAGCCCCTCTCTAACCAGGAATGCCCAACTACTAAGTGGAAATCTGACTTCAACCTATTAGACAAGTAGAAGTACAGGAACAGTGAAGTCCTGACTGAAAGTCAAGAATCAAAGTAAAATAATAACCCAATATAGCAACTACCCCCAAAAGAAAACTTAAGAAATTAAGTCAAATAGCAATCCTATTTAGTGCCACATATGAGGAGAACTAAAAGCCCTGAGCATATCATTTCCTGGTTTGTTCTGGAGACCAACATTCCCTCCAGGTTTATATGATGAACATGATGCCGCATGGTATGGAAAACCCATTTGATGGGTTGGGATCACTTGTCCTAGCTATGTACCGTCCCAACTCCTTGCACACCTCCAGCCTGCTCTCTGGTGGAATGGAGAGAGGAACAGAATAGGCCTTAATGCTGTGTATGCACTGTCCAGCAGTAATGAAGACATCCCTGTATTAACGACACTATTTCCAACACAAATCCAAAAAAAAAGCCGCATACTAGTTACTGTGAAAAAAAATAAACTCTATCCCAGCCATAACATGCAAAGTGACACAGTTAAGACGCACAAGACAAAGGCACACAAAACCAATAAAACACTCTGGATTTTGAGATGCCAGGAGGGTTTACCCTTTTTTTGCAAGTTTGCTCTTCTATACAGCTCATCTATTTAAATTACAATTTCTGTGGGTATACTAGTATATTTAACTAACTTAAGTTCATGTTGCTAGATATCCTGTTACATTTACATTGAGGAATTTAGGAACTTTTTTTACAAATTTTAATAATATTACACTTAAAAAGCAATAACTTGTTGAAGCAATAATATTTTGATGTAATGAATATCATCAAGTGTCTCACTTCCAGCTAAATGTGTCAGACATCTGTTGCACATTTTTGCACATGTTTTCCCTGCAAGAGCTAATCTTTACAGACACTGAGTGTTTATGGCTAAACATCTTCTAACATGATGCTTAGACAATTTTTTGCAATATGTGAATATTTATGCATTAAATCTTTTAGACTAAGAAAATTGTAGCTGAGCAGAAAAGCTCTACAATGGAATAAGACTCACTGGAAACTGAGCAGGGAAATGTGCCTGTGAAGGCCAGGGAATATGTAGCATGTGAGTGACCAGAGCTGTTATAATGAAAGCTGATTTTATCCCAATACAGAATGCATCAGAATGTGACTTTTGTTTTAGAAAAAAAGCCGTGTCAGTTGAGTAGATCAACTAATGGGGTAAATGCATCTTTACATGTTTATTAAGAATGGGAATGTGTCCCTGACTTAGTTGACCAGCACTGTGGAGAGAGTACATGTGTGCTATGGATTTGAAATGGAGTTTTCAAGGGGAAGGGAAAATGTTTGGATTGTTTACTTGTTCACTTATTCATAAAACCAGATTTTTTAGAAGCATGAAGGAAAAGCCGAGATCGCAGTGTCGACGTCTTAGGAGCTTCTCCCTCACCTCCATTCTCTGTATCATGGGGGAGAGGCCAGGGAGCAGCAGCAGCGGAGAGACAGGAACAGAATCAGTGTTCCCGCACACCTGAAGTTGAGCAGCCATTCGGAGCAGCGAGCACAGAGTTTTCCCTCCCACGCTCCTCTTACTGCTCATGCTGGCAGTGAACCCCTCTTCCCAGCAGCCATGTAGGGAGACATCTGGGCGGTGTTAGTGGTGAAGAGGCAGCGTCATACGGGCAGCAGTGCCCAGTCCTGCCCAGTGCTGTGCAGAAGTGCGTGGAGCTGCGCAGCGCCTCTCTGCTGGTGGTGATGGTGACTCCCAGCTCCCAGCAGCTGGCAGAACAGAGCGGCAGCAGGCAGCATGGACTCCCATGACCCCTACCGGCGCCATGTGGTGGGCTGTGATCGGCGCTGCCACTCCTTGGCTTTCTGGGGATGGCAACGTTGCCTCCCTGCTGGTTGCTGCAGTGCGTGGCTGCACCCACTGCCCTCCCTGGCTCGCAGGCATCTCTTGTGGTCCCACTGGTCCAGGGACCCCCGTGGTGTCCCTGAGGTGGCAGCAGGTGCCCTGTGCTGATGCTGTGCTGAAGGTGACTGCACAGTGACAGCAGCCACTCCGGATAGCCATGAATGGTGCCACCACCCCGGGGATCCCTCCTGGGGGTCCCTGCAGGCAGTGAGTACTCCACGGGTGGTGTCGGTGGCCCCAGGAGTGCCCTCACCACCGATGGCAATGGTGGGCCCCGGGCCCCGGGACCCAATCATGTGGCTTTTCAGCGCAAACTGCCATTTTGCCTGGAGTGAAGATCCAGAAAGAAGGGCAGAGCCCAATGCCACCAGCCAATCAGAGGACAGCCTGGCTGAGAAGAAGATGCCGGATTCCCGCGGGACTTCCAGGGCATAAAAGCCTGAAGATGGAAGCCCCCACTCTCTTTTCGGCTTTCTCCTGAGCTGAGAGAGACACGGCTCCCCTCCTCCCGGCTCCTGGACCACGCTGCTTGCTTCCCCTCACCTCCATCAGCACAGGCAGCAGTGCAGCGCCATCAGAGCTCCAGTGATAGCACCCGGAGGCAACCCAGCCAAACCGCAAGTGATAGTTTCCCCTTGGGTGTCTCTGGGAGGGAGCGGTGTTTTTCAGCATCTTTATCTTGCAGAGGCTTCAAGGGCTGGGACTGTACCATCAACAAGGTGGCTTCCCCTTCCTTCCCCTGCTTCTCAGCCGACCCAGCTGGCTTTGAGGAGCACTTTGTTTTTTGTTTTATTGCATGACAGTCAGGTGTTATATTGTGTATTTCGTTTAGTGTCTCGGGATCCCATAAGGTTTTTGGTAGAGCCCTAGACAATACATCTGTTGCTTGTTGTTGAGTCTGTTCAGTCTTTCTGTCTCTCATCACTGTTGCACACCCCCTAGTGATAAAACCACTACAATGTAGTTCAGCCTAACACTGAATATAAAACCTGAAAAACTAACAAGAGTTTTGAAGACAGCAAGGTGTTTGAGATCATGTCGACCCATGTCTTCCTTCACAGAAAGTGGGGACATCTAGTGTTTTGATGGTGAGTGTATTAGAGACACTCGTAACAGGGATCACATCGGTTTTATGATTGAATTGTGTATTGCCATCACTATTTTTTGTTGAGTTCATTTTACACTTTTGCTGTGTTTTCAGTACATTTTGTGTCATTCTGATAAATCAGAAATTTCTCCTACTATCAGCTATCTTCAAATAAATAAATTTGATGTTAAAAATTGCAATCTCCATGCATGAAATATCTAAAAGAGTCAGGTCAGAGACTATTGGACTGTGAAAAATATCTAGAAACTTTATGTCCTATTATCCAACTGAATATTTTATATTATGTAACATTAAAACTCTCATTACTGTATTCTTCTCTTAATTCTGTGGCATTTTCCCTCATTACTTCAATCTTTTTTTTTTTTTTTTTTTTTTTCCAAATCACAATATTTTGCAAGTACTGCTGTTAATTCTAGTTGTGTTTTGGCCTGAATTTTATGCTCTGTGTGTGGGGTCAGATATTATCAAATCCAGAGAATCAATCTCTCATGTGAGTTATTTCTAACACCTAAACTGTCTGTAAGATGTGATAGGTGTCAGTATAAAAAAGGTCCAAGCTAGCATGCAAGGCTGTAAAATTTTAGGTAGGTCAAAAGGTTGTTTCTAGAAACATTAAATGTTTTAGACAAATAGTTTGGCTAGAGTAAGGTTTCTTGCCTTGGTCTTCTGATTCTAGAAACTTTCACTTTACCGCGGGTGTTTTTTAGATATCGCCATGCTACTTAGGATTTCCCTCCAATGCTCCAGGAGTGTTTTATTCTTTTCAGAGTTCCCCTACACTGCCACTTTCTGTGTTTTGTTTACTTGAAGGTTTGGGATATTTTTCTCCAAGTATTATTCAGACCTTAAAGGTCAGGTTTTTCTTCTTCCTAGCATTGCTACAACCTGCCCAACTGCCAGTTTAATTAAGCAAATTGTATGTGCTGCATCAAGAAAAAGACTCAATCTTTGCTGATTTGTTCTACTAATGATTGCATTATTAGAACTAGAATAAATATTCTAGAATAATAATGCTAATTATTATTAATTTGCCAGCAGAAAACTTAAACTTGCATACTGTGTTTTTTTACAATTCTTAAATACTAAAATCACCAGCAAATCTGCATGTCTGTACTTTATAATTAAGTTTAGACACATTAAAAAGTACTAATTTTGAAAATCCTTAAAAACTACTTTTAAAAAGTACTTTCAACTATCTCAATTTCAGTAGGAAGGAAAAAAAAGGCACCTCAAATTATCAGTTAAATATTTTGTGCAATATTTTTAAACAGCCTTCTGACTTGGAGTGATGAACATTGCCTTATCAGGAATTTTAATTACTAAAAAAGAACTTAATCTATAACCTTAGGAGTTCCAATACTTTAGCTGTTGCACAAAAACCATTGGAAGAAATGCATTTATTGATGAAAATTTCCTAAACCTTCATTCATATTTAGACTTTATCCACACATCTGGTGGTATTCTAAATTCCTTCTATTCAATAAATAAATAAGCAAGTATCTAAGTTATCTGCAGATGAATATTGTCAGTAGCTCAAAAAGAATTTTTCTTTGAGATAAAATATGAGTATTCAAACTCAGAGAAATCTTTATTTCATTTGAGATTAAGCTTTCAAAACTCTGGACTGGCTTTGTATGCCTTAGTTATGAGTACTAGCTTGGACACCTGGGAATCTTTTCATTTTCATGTGATAAGTATTAAAAAAATAGGTCATCTGGAATACCTATTTCTGATGTTCACTAAAATAGCATGAATAAGGAAGGGAACATGAACACTTATTTCACTGAACTGCTATGTGTCAAAATGTTCTAATGTTTTTATATCTATTGTATATAAAAATAATATCTATAATTAATATTATATGCTGATAATATATATTAGATATTTATATATACATGGGTTGAGGACAGGGGCAAAAACATCCCTAAACTAAACCTCTAGATAAATTCTTAATAACTTCCTATCTGTATATTGTATCTGAGGTAGGAGACAGAAATTGAGTTTTGGCTGTACTGAGAGTCAGGAGTATGATTTCACTTATCAGCTAGTTACTTGGAAAAGGGAGGACTAGGCTGGCCCTTGAGACTTTTTGTATGCACTTCAAGTTTAAATTCCTGGATTTTAAAAAAAAGTCAAACCACTAAGTCAAAAAAGTATTTGTGTGTGTGTGTGTATATTACTCTAGTTCCACAAATCTTCCATCTATTTCTGAAATTTCTGCTTTAGTCTTTGTCACAAGGCAGATGGGAGTTTGTGTTCTTGTAGAGATTAAATTTCTCTTAAATTAAACCCTGATCTTCACAGAATGTATTCTAATTATTGCAGAGTGTAGTTAACATCATAACTCAATAACTTTGCAAAAGAAGTGAATATTTTCAAAAAAATACCTACTAGTACCTTGTCCTCCTAGGAATAAGATACTTCAAGTCCTGATTCAGGCACTGAGTCCTTGGAAAGACCAGTAGTGGAGTATAACACACATTTTTTTTTCCCTATCTAGTATTACAGATTGTTCTTCACTGGTGAATTTTTTAGATCATCTTTTCAGGGCAAGTATTTTTTTAGTGCTAAGTAGCCTGATTCTAGTCATTGAATTACAGGTTTCAAATTGTGTTTTTATGATCAGTCACTTCACTCATAACTTCAAGTCATTTAGTTGTGGTTGTAACATCTGGAAATGTCCATAGATCTTAATAGCTATGTATTTGAAAACAAGGAATGATCTACATAGTAAACTATGATGTAATTATAAGACATGATGTAATGAAAAGATGTCTTCTACACACCTTAGCAATTTTGGCAAAAATTAAAAAAAAAAGCCATTGAGAATAAATGTAGAGGGAATAATGGAAATTCAGTTCTAGTTGGCTAATAAGTGCTTTCTCCACTACTGTTTAACAAATGTTTAATTAATTAAATGTTTCTGCATACAGATATCAAATTAGATATTAGAATTTAGACATATCTCAGTTTAACCAACCTCTTTCAAAGAATCCAGTTTCAAATAATAACAGTAATTTTCAGTTCATTGATCACTGTGCTTTCAGAACTGCTGAACTTCTATAGTAATGTATCACAGAGAAAGGCCAAAGTAGAGCAAAGAGGGGTCTCATTAGGTTTAGTAATTTTTTTCAGTGTGTAGAAATGATCTTTTAATTATTCTGGACATTTTCAATACTGTATACAGTCCCCATGTCTCTCTGTAAGGACCCGAACGAGCTGCATTAAGCCTCCTCAGCGGATAACCTGCATATTCTTCTACGGCTATAGAAATCAAATTCATCCTCTTAAATACATTTGACATTCCCTTTCTCTTTCTGCACAATTCAGAATAATTTAGATTTCTTAATGACTTTTTTTATGTGCAGATTTATTTTGCCTGATCTGAGGTCCAAAATCTAATGGTTTCTTTAGAAAGCTCAGACTGAGTTTACATAGCTAGGATACAATAAAGGTTATTGTTCCAGTCCTGTGGGTTATTTGCCTACTGATGTATGAAAATGCAGTTTTTCAACTCAGGAATAGGTCTGTACTAGAAACTTGGTCTTTCTTTAGCCAACCAAGGTGACAAGAGGTGATATTTGTCCATTTCCTGCCAACTCTGTGTGCAGTAGTGGAGACAATTCCAAAACTTCTAGTGTATTTGGTGGTTTTGCTCAGAGAATCTGGGACATCAGTCAAGAAGAATAAGAATTATAATTATGTCATTGGGCTAGATACAATAAATAACTTAAGCACTTAATTAGAGATTTAGGCAGAAATTTGACTCTGTCAGAGGCTGCAAGCCTAGATCTGAAGTGAACTGTCCAGGAACAAGTCTGGTAGGAATAGGTCTGGGCTAGCCTGCTAAAGGCATGGTGGCAATAACTTCATCCCCTCTGCCCTTCTCCACACATGCATACACATGATATGGCAATAAGTGGTTGCAATTTAGAAATACAACACTGTATCTATTTTAGAGAATAGCTGAGAGTCCTGGAGTAAATGTCATTATTTAACCAAGGAAGGATTTAATAATTCCACTGTTTTCAGTGACAGTGGTTCTTAGATTACTTGAAGAACCACTGTCAAAGATACTATCAAATGTTTCAAGATAGTGTTGTAAAAGTGTATGTTAAGAAATTTTGGTGGCAAGGTTCACTCTACTACTGTATGGCACAATCATTTAAATAATTATTCAAAGTTATTAACGCACATATGAAAGTATAACCTTATACCACACTACAAAGTTATCAGTGAAATTGGTTGCCACCAAAGGTCAGTCATTGGTGTCCCTGCCCAAGGAGAGGTAATTGACATACAACCACACTGTCCAGAAGTGAGAGTTTCAGCCTCATTCAGGCCGTCATATTTATGAGATAAAGTAATTCAGTAAGAGTAAAATTACATATGACGGGAAAGGTAGGTATGTGACCCCTCATGTTCACAACTTCTTTTATTCCTAGATAAATAAGTCTTAGAAATGCCACATGCTATTAATGTGCAAATATCATGATCAGTTTTCAAGCTCATACACATCCATGCTCACTGCATCACTCAGGTCCTTTGTGGCTTTTCATGGAACAGATTGAAACTAGAGGAGTTCTTGGTCCAGCTCTGGGTCAGGATTTTACTCCTTTGGAGCCTGTACAAAATTATTGCTTGGTTAAGGAGTTGATTGTATCCATCACGAATAACAATGCAACCAATTGAACTATGCAATACATAGGAACTGATTCTACAAATTATAAAAGTTCAAAAATCATCAGTGTTGTACAGTTAATTGGATTATCACTTGACATTAAAATTAAAGGACATATAGTTAATTTCTATCTGACCCATGCCATTGGAAAAACTAGAAGTACAACTACAAAAAGAAAAACATTAATTTAGATTTGATTTTACTGCAAGTATGTGATTTGTCTGAAAAGGAACATTAAGGACATTAAAGTGTTTTATCATATTCCTTAAGATCAAAATTAAACTTTATTCAGTACCCCTGTCAGGTACTCTGAGAAACAGTCAAAAGGAATCTTAGGTCCTCTCATTTGTAGAGAGAAATAAGAGGCAAAGTCCTATGTGTATTGCTGTCTCCTACCATATGTTTTCAGATGTTGACATATTACCGATGCATACAATTATCAATAAAATGATATTGATAAAACATTATCAATAAAATGAACAAATTAACATTTGAAATGGTATTTAGAATTTTCAAAACAAAATAGCAAGTTCACTCAGGAGTTTCCATTATATTTCATGGTAAATTTTTAAACAATTTCATTGAATCAGCTTTTACTGGTAAAAAAGTTTATTTGAAATTTATTGCAATAAACTCTGTTAGATGCATAGCTATCATCAAGTCGTAACTCACATTCATGCCTGACTGATATACTTCCTAGGTTTGATTACTTCGGTCTCCTCAGGTACGGAGTATATTGGTGTGTGTCTGTGTTATCTATTCAGTATACAAGTGTTCTTTTCCAGTATAAGTTTATACTCAATCTGTAATCAGTGTTCTGAAGCACACACTTGGGAGCACTCTTGATGATACATACAAAATAGCTTTGCTCCCAGTGGGCGCAGTAACGAATCTGAACACTTGCATCTACAATTGCACCTTCTGTGTAGACAGGAGGTCCTCCAGAAAGTCTTCCACCTCTACACTTGCCTGGTAGAAGTGGATATCACTGGTACAGATACAACGTACTGGTAGTGATGGATTCAAATTTCACTTAACTAGAAACTGCTTTATTGATCTTGTACCCTTGCATCACTGCACTAATGTCTCAGTACTTAGTACTTTTCTGTGTCTCTCCGTAGTTACTGTTGGCTTCTGATTTAGCAGTAATTTTTATATTAATCCCAGATATGGCCAGAGATCACTGCGCAGTAAGAGCATAATTAACAATTTTTCTCCCTCTTTCTCTGCCAATCCCTTGTGTATAGAAAATTTCTGAGTGTAAACAGTCTAGACAGATGGATTTATGCCACTGTAACCTGTTAGCCTCTTTTGCTAACTACATGATATTTGGGGCTTGAAAATAAGGTGATAACGTTCACCTCCCCTTTTCATTGACTGTAAATTAATTGTCATGACATTAGATGATTTTATGTGAATCCTCCAAGAAAAAATTTAGCTTATGTCACCCTATAGGATGCACCTGTCTTCAAAAGGCACTGTCAGGACAAAGCTGAGGATAATGGCTCTATGAGGTTGAGAACTGGGAGTGATAAGTTCTTCACAGGGATCTGTCAGGGCAGGATCTGGTAGTCACTGCCCATTCCACCACCACAGCCAGGAGCACAGCAGCCAGAAGGCACTGAGTCAGTCCCAGCCCCATCATCACATATTGTATTGGTTTTCTCTGTGGCCAGGTTTTGGTAGCAGTGGGGGGGGCTGAGGGGGAGGCTTCTTCAAGAAGCTGCTGGAAGTTTCCCCCATGTCCAGCAGAGCCAGTGCCAGCCAGCTCCAGGCTGGGCCCGCTGCTGACCAAGGCCAGGCCAATCAGCAGTTAAAGGAACGCCTCTGTGATAACATACTTAAGAAAAAAAAGTTAGAAGGAGATGAAGGTGGCTGCTGGAGAGGAGCAGAGTGAGAACTTGTGAACAACAATGCAGACACCAAGGTCAGTGCAGAAGGAGGGGGAGGAGATGCTCCTGGCGCCGGAGCTGAGATCCAGCTGCAGCCCATGGGGAAGACCATGGTGAAGCAGTGACCCCCTGCAGCCCATGGAGGACCACAGGAGTGCAAAGATCCACCTGTAGCCCGGGAAGGAGCCACGCTGGAGCAGGTGGATGCTGGGGGAAGGCTGTAGCCCGTGGGAGACTCATGGTAGAGTCAGGTCCTGGCAGGGGACTGTAGCCTGTGGGGCCCATGCTGGAGCAGCCTGTGCCTGAGGGACTGCACCCTGTGGAATATCAGCCATGAGGCAGCTGTGGGTGAAGGGCTGCTGCCCATGGGATGGACTCTCGCCGGAGCAGTTTGTGAGAGGAACTGTATCCTGTGAGAGATGGGACCTCATGGAATGTGGTTGGAAGGACTCTTCTCCCCAAGCAGCAGCTGAGAACAGCAGCTGACCATAGCAACCCCCCCCCACCTCACCTTTTTCCCTTGACCGCTGCAGGAGAGAAGGTTGGATGTAAGAAGGAGGGGGTGTGGGGGGGTAAAAGGTGTCTCTTATTGTCTCTCACTCTTAAGATCTGATCTTGGTAGTAATAAGCAACTATTATTCCCACATGGAGTCTTGTTTTGCCTGTGACGGTGATTAGCAAAGAATCTGTTATGGTCCTTAACTCACAGAATTTCTTGTTATATTCTCTCTCCTCTGTTGGTGGGTGAAGGGGAGTGAGAGAGTGGCTGTAGTGAGTCCCTGGCATCCAACCTGGGTTAAACCACTACACATATATACCTAGGGACAGGGATGAGCCAGTGATGGTCCAGGAAGTAAACCCACAGGTGGGGTTCAGGATCATGCCTGGTGAGTGAAACCAGGGTTACACGCAGCTCCATAATGTCTGGGCAAGACCATGGGGACCAAGGCCATGCAAAGATGTGAACCCACAGGTCAGGGTCAAGGTCAGAGAGAGATCAGTTACTTTTACACTGCATAATTTAAGATATTTTCTACTGAAGGTGAAATAGGTATCTGCTCTTTTATATAGTAATTCTCGGATCATTGATCTTTTCCATAAATTTGTTTGCCAAGTAAAATATTCACAGATCTGTGAATAATAGTCACCAAATATGGAATTTTAATTGGCCATCTGTAGGTATCCATATACCTCCTTAAATTTCTGCCTATGCCATTTATTTTTAACTTGAATTTGTTATGTAGTGTCCATCTCTTTGAAATAAATCACATTTCAGACTGTCTGTAAGAGGTCACTGTAACTGTTACTTGCGATCCGTAACCACATGAATCTTCTGCTTCAATCGACTCTGCAACAGCAAAAATATGCAAACAGCAGAGCACAGTGTGTCTTTCTGTCAGCTTTGGAAACACTAAGTATGCAGGTTACTGTACTTTTCTTAGTAGGATGCATTAGTAGTAGTAATTAGTATGCTTAATAGCATTTCTTAGTAGTTGCATTTTTAAAGCTAGTTTAGTCCCAGGTTATCTAGTATTTTTGTGAATGTGTGTTGTTAGGATTGCTCACAGCTGGCTTTGAAGAGAAACTGAAATCAAGAAGGTGTCACTAATCTGTTGTTTGCAAGTTGTAGCTTGGTTGCAGATACAGGTGCTAATTATCTGGAAGCTGCCTTCTACAAAATATGTTTGCTTAACTATGGGTTTGGCTTGAGGTACCATGACAGTCATGCTCAGTATTTGAACTATTTCCATCCTCAAGCCATGAATATGCTCTTTTCCCTTTTTTTTTTTTTCAGAATCCTGACACTTATGTCCACTTGCTGAGTATTTTTGTATCTGTATATAATGCTATTTTTCCAGGCAATGGTTTGTGAGGCATTGGATACAGCTTAACCAGTTTTGTGTTGTTGCCCCTTTTTTGCATTAGTTTCAGTTTGCATATGCATTCCATAGTACTTGCTGTTTTCATACTATCCCAGGGTAGTTTTTTGGGGGTTGTGTTGGTTTTGGTTTTTTTTTTCTTTTTATGGGGAATAACTCTCTAAGACTGCTTTTTGACTATTACTAAGCAAAGCAATTTTTATTGTAGTGGCTGGGTGCATTAGATAAATATATCTAAACTGCACACACAAAAATTCACAGGTTGCCCACTTCTATTCTGTCATCTAATTACAAATTGAATTATTACCTTATCTGCTCACCTACTTCCAAGACCATTCCATACACCATTCTGCTCCTGACACACCTCTAACATGCCCCTCAAAATCGAAATCGAGGTCCCAAAATGGCCACTTGTGCCCAATTCCTTCCTCTTCCCTGGCTCGTCCTTTTGTTGATCCCTAGTTTTTGGCAGAGCATCATGTCCTGTTAAAATTCCTGCCTTTTGAATCGCCAAACAAAGAATGAAAACTACATATATTAGCTACCTGGGGAAACTATGAATACATAGGTTTTTATGGCTACAGTAGAAGTAAATCGCAGGCATGTCAAATCCACATATCTGACTACCTTCACTCAATGTGCTCAATATGTGACCACTGTAACATAAGTATCTGTTCTCTCTAATAATCTTTTCTTCTAGTGTCTTTGGCACCATATTTAAAAACATACCAAACCCTCCTTCAAATTTTAATCTGTGGGGTCTTTCTGCCACAAGCCATAAAATTTATCAAAATAATTTAATCATTAGTGCTTGAGGGATGATTTTTTAGTAGGTGCCCCATATAATGTAGCAATTTCTCTACTTCAATCACAAATCTCACAGCCTGCAATAAACTGCATAACATTACTTTTCCTCCTCTGGCATATGCTCTGAAAGTGGGATGCAGTGCTTGAGCCTAATTGATACTGCTTTGAATGTAAAGACTATCAAATCAAGAAGCCTTTGGTAACCTGGAATATAAATTGTTACACATTTCTAATTTAGGAAGACGTCAACCCTCCCAGGAAACAGCTTTTTTTCAGCTTTGTTCTCCTTTTCCCTCTTTCTTTTATCTTTCTTCTCTCTTTTTTATTTTTTTTCTCCTTCTCCTCTTTCTTTTTCCTCTAATTTTCTTGGTGTAAGTAGTAATAAAGTTTTATCTTTTTCTCTCATACATTATTTCTGTAAAATTCAGTTTTTCTTAATAGTGTTTCAAAGCTGATGCAAGCCTTTGCGATTTGGTTTATTGATTGTTTTAATGATAATGATACATTTGCCAATATTTCTTTCTTTCCTGTTTATAGAAGATGCTTTGTTTGCCTAGTGTACTCTCCTGCAATGGGATTAACTATACTGACAATTTCTACCTTGCATTAAATAATGTTTACTGTGGAAGAAGATAAGAGTTTTATGATTCCTAAATTAAACAGATTCTTTATTAATTGTTTCATTACACATATTACACAACTGACTCTTTCAGGCCGCATAGAAACTTACTGACTTGCTATTACCCATCACAAAGCTTTCTTCTTTGTAGCCTACAGGCTTTCTTCTAGCTTCAACAGAGATTACTGCAGATGAACTTTTAAACAACCTGCCCTGAGCTTCCTAAATCACTAAGTCAGTAAATTGTGATTCAGTGTGTCTCAGCAGCTCACCTATTCAGATTGATCTTGATACATATGACCAGTTCTCATTTTCTACACACAATTATGGGATTTGAAGGCTGAGCCCTTGTGAGACAACACAGCTTGCAAAGTTCTTACAGAGAGCAATTTCATGTTTGGGTGACTATAGAACATGAAGTAAAAGGTCACAGGAGGAAATTCTTCATAGGAATCTTCTTGGTCTGGTTACCATCAACAACATTTAGTGCTGGAATAAGAAGCTAGTAAAAATTATGACAATAAAAAAGATATATCTACCTTCTGACATGTGTGTTTGCTACTTCTTGACCCCCTGTTGATCTTTTGAACTACACATTTTCTGTGATGAATGGTAATAAGAGTATCTCACTATGTAAAACCACTTGTAAATGTCATTAATTCTTCATCAGTTAGACATGTTAGGAAAGAGACATGATTTTCTGAGTGAGTGGCCACTATTGAACAATTCTGTGAGAAGACAGTGACTGTAAAAGTGATGGCAATCTAGGTTTTAAGTGTTATCGTAGCTTTTCTTTTTGTCTACGGTTAAAGAAATAAGAAAGTCAAGTTTTGTTTTATGTAGAAATATCTACTGATGAGTTTGAGAAACTGCGATGTGCACATGAAGTTAGCCTTAAACAAGTAAGAGGATTGTAAGGCACTTGTCAGGTCAGCAGTCCAGAACTCAACATCATTCAGAAGGATGCCTCAAGGCTCCACCAAAACCAAATTCAAATTTGATTCCAAAACTAAAATATACTTATGAATCTTTTCACACTTTTCACCTTTGGAAAGAGGAATCAGCAATACAGTGCTTGGAAAGCTATAAAAATTACACAGGTTCTTTGAAATCTTGGAGGTAGACACTCTTTTTCCATCTGCTAAATGTTTACCAGAAAAACTTTAGCCCAAGTCAGCTCATGAAAAAATACAGCTGAAGTCAGAGAGTGCATGGTTGAAGATCATGCTGTTAGAGACTGACCCTTGCCTCCTCTTTGTCTTGCTTTATCGTTTTCCTGTTGTAAGTTAGCAAATTAGTTTGGTGATAAAACAGATTGCTGCCATGACATCCTTACTATTTGCACTGCAAAGGTATTAGCAGAAAATAACATCCCCACAACTACTCTTATTGCAACATGGTAATCTTCCCATTGCCCTGGCTCTAAGGCACTGATAGAAATATGGGCAGGGTCTTTAATTCTTTAATTCTAGACTTCAGACCTATATTATACTTTGTATAGTGTGCTTGCCATTTCTAAATTAGCTCGGTACTAGTGGCACAGCTGAGCCTCTGCTCCCTATACATATTTAAGTGTCAATGTATTTTATACTTTAGGCTGCTACTGAGTACAGCTCACACCCCTTTTCCCTTCCAGCTGTGTGTTCAGCGTTTAAAGAGCTTTTCACAATGCTTTACTAGAGCAGAGGAATAATAGATCACATTTTTTAACCTTTTCTCAAATGCTTACTGCTCGTTGTCAACTACTGCTGTTTTTGCTTGTTGTAGTTAATATCTTATTAAGCAAGCCTTTGTCACAAAGAAATTAAAACCAAAAATACCAAAACCACAACTCTACAATGTAGAATGATTCATGCATGGTGAGGAGGTGCTAAAAAATATCTGGCATTCTCTGTATTTATCTCCTCCACATTGTAGGTGTCATGTATTTCCACTATATGATCTTTATCCACATTAGTGCAGATGTGGCAAAGTTTAGTTCTGTGGCTGAGTGCTAGATAAAGGTGGTGTACAGGTGGGTTTCTGAAGCCAGGAACAACCAACGAAGAGCAGAGAGCCCTGAAAAGAAATGTCAGCTTTCTGAGCAAGGCTTGGATATTTCCAGCCAAAGGGGTGAATTGTTCATCAACACTGCTGATAAAACAGAGATTCTGAATGCTTTCTTCACTTCTGTCTTTGCCATCAGTGTTGGTCCCCAGATCAACAAAATCCTGGTTGCTGCAAACATAGACCCCACTGTCTGTTTATATGTGAACTACTACAGCAGTTTGACTCCTACAAATCAATGGGCCTTAACAATACGTACCCAAGAGAGCTGTTAAGAGAGCTGGTAGATACTGTTATGGGGCCATTCTCCACAATCATCAAGAAGACACTGCAAAACAGATGTCATACTCATCTAAGAAGGGTTTAAAGGAAGTTCTTTTAGGGTTTAAAGAAGGAAATTACAGGCTTATCAGTCATACTTCCCTAGGACAGTTATGGAACAAATACTCTTGGAAGATAAGTCAAATAGAGCACGTGTTTGAGAAAAGCCAGCAAGAGTAAACTCTTCTTGACAAGTCTGATTGCCATCTATGAGAAAGTAGCCTACTCAGTTGATATGTAGTGAGCACTGCTCTTTATCTTCTTATATTTCTCCAAGGCTTTTTATATGGTCTCCCACAGACTCCTCCTAAAGAAACTCATGGTTTCAGATCTAGACAAGTGATTCAAAAACTTGTTAAGAAGCACAGATGAGAGAAACACAAAGTTTTTCTGTTAAGAAGGTAATTCATAGTGGTTTGGGTTGTTTTCTTTAATTGCAAAATTATCCAGGTATTTTCATAACCTGAAGGACACACATGACTTCTTCAAAATATCTAATATCGCAAAATCACAGAATTAACTAGGCTGGAAAAGACCTTTGATATCATCAAGTCCAAACTATGATCTAACACCACCTCTTCAATTAAATCATGTTCTACATCCAGTCTTTTTTAAAACACACATGGACAGTGACTCCATCACTCCAATGGCCAATTACTCTTTCTGTGAAGAATTTTTTCCGAATGTCTAACCTAAACTTCCCCTGGCGCATCTTGAGACTATGTCTTCTCGTTCTGTCACTTGTTGCATGGGAGAAGAGACTGATCCCCATCTGGCTACAACCTCCTTTCAGGTACTTGTAGAGAGTGATAAGGTCTCCCCTGAGCCTCCTCTTCTCCAAGCTATACAGCCCTAGCTCCCTCAGTTGCTGTTCCTATGGCTCGTGTTCCAGACCTCTCACTAGCCTTGTTCCCCTTCTGTGAGCACACTCCAGCACCTCAATATCTTTCCTAAATTGAGGGGCCCAGAACTGAACACAGAACTCGACGTGTGGCCTAACCAGTGCCGAATACAGGGGAAGAATGTCTTCCATAGTCCTGCTGCCCACACTATTACTGATACAGGCCAGAATGCCACTGGCCTTCTTGGCCACCTGGGCATACTGCTGGCTCATGTTCAGCTGGCTGTCAACCAGCACCCACAGGTCCTTTTCTGCCTGCCCACTCTCCAGCCACTCTGTCCCCATCCTATAGCACTGCAGGGGGTTGTTGTGGCCAATGTGTATGACCTAGCACTTGGACTTGTTAGATCTCATATTGTTATATTGGTTATTGTCATACTAGTTATTAAAGAATAAGAAAAATACAGGTGCAGGTTCCTTTTTGGTTTATTTGGATATGATGAAACCAATTAAATTGTGCTTTATTTTTGATATATTTTCTAATCTTAAGGTTAGTGTAGAACTAGATGGAATCATGTCTGTCTTTACCGATGATGCTGTTTCACTAGGCATGAACTATTAGTTATCCAATACTTGTGAAAGGACAGATTCAATAGCCTGAAAATTAGAAGAGTTACAAAAACTGAGGTTAACATCCTTGTTTCAAAAAAATTACATTTGTTTTCTGCAGAAAAACAGCTCAAATATGAGAGGGTGAGATTAATCACTTAGAGCTGGCTCATGTGCATTGGTTATTAGAGGCTAAGCCAGAATATCATCAACTATAAGATGAGAATATGTGGTTTCTATATTCTATATGAGGATATAGATACCTGAATGTTTCTAAAATGAATGAGGGAATGTTCCTCTGGGTTTTTGATTATAAATTTCACTCCAGTGTTGAGAAAAAATCCTAATTAAAAATTGTTAAAACCAGATGTTACAGTGTCTCTTAGCAAAAATGTTTAGGAAGCCATCATCTTAAATTCAATATCACTGTAAATTAATATTAGGATAATATTTCATGTCCATATCTATGTCCTTTCTATCACTTGTAAACTTTTTTGAGGACACCAAGATAACAAATTACAAATAAGTTTGTCTTCATGCAACAGTCTGTAACAATGACAACTGAGCAAATAGGGATTTTTGAGTTGGTTAGTTGTATGGTAGGTTTGGGGGTTTATGGCGGGGGGGGGGGGGGGGGGGGAGGGGGTGGGGTTTTGTGTGTGTTTATGAGTTTTGTGTGTGTTCATAGTTTTTTATCCCAAAGACAACAGTAAATCCAATGTTCAACAGCTTGAGAGGTCGTTTGCATTTTCAGCAGAGAAATAACTGTCCTCCAATGAACACTGGCAGATGAAGAACCTCTCTGCCACAAGGACTTTGTAAGAGTGTCCTAACTCTCAGAATTCATGAGAAGGTTCTGGTGCATGTTCCCACAAAGCTTTTTAGTTTGACTAATTTTGTAATTTATAACTTTATTTATGAAATATACCTGAAATATTCTGAACTTTATTAACAAGGATGGGATAGCACATTTGTTCGTCAGGAATGATAGGATTTTTAAACTTTAAAGGCGTTTGAAGAAGAAAAATTGAGAGAAATCATGTGCACCATTATTCTGTAATGAGAATGGTAAAAATGAAGACAGGAACGTATAAGGAAGCTTTGCCTGTAGGAAGCATGAAGGCCAGCTCTGAGTTCAGGTGAATGAGACAGTTGCCTTGGGAACAGACTGCTAGGGCAGCAGAACTTTTGCCTGCAGTCTCCTAACAGATACCAAGAGGGGATTTTTCTCTGTGTATCCAAAAATGTGTAAGCTTGGGACAGATAAACTGACATCTCCTGATGAAGGAAGTGGAGAGAGGTGCAACCCTTCTCAACAGCAGCAGTCATTGCTCAGTTTCCATAATTTTCCTGTAAAGGCCACAAAGCAAGTCAAATGCCCAAAGAATTTTCTCCTGTCTTTTACCTTCCTCTATTACTGGTGAGAGAAAGCTGGTTCCTCATCTCCAGAATAGCAATGATAATTCTTTGTAAACTTTTGAAACAGTTATAAAAGAAAAAGGAATTCTGATTGTTAATAATGCGTTAATGTTACAACCCCATATTTAGCAATAGGCAATAATCTAACCCAAGAAAAATAGGAGTATGCTGAATATATATATATATATGAAAAATTTAAAGTAACAGGTAAAAAAAATAAAAGTGATATATTTTATTTTTTCTAAAATGTTTAAAATAAAATCAAGTCTGAAGGTAACTATTTAGTTTAATATTTGTATATATATGTCTGTCTTGGTTTGGACGCTGGGGGCGCAACAACGACAAGAGACTGAACATAAACGGTAACAGTAAACAGTTTATTTATCTAGGGGTCTTATAAACTATGGAACTTCACTAAAGCACAATCAGGTTATAAAGACAACTACTCGACAATATTCGCAAAAAAGGAAAACAACAAACTGCTTTTCTATGATGGCTGGTGGGCTAGAGGAACAAGGGAAGGAGGGAAGGCTGACCCATGGATGGTCTTTGGTCTCGGTTTAAGAGCTTTTGAAAAAGAAGGAAAGTGAGAGGAACCCTGGGGGAAACTTAAAAAGGGAACATGCTGCAACTCTTGTAGTCGTGTTGTTTTTCCGGCGGCACTGCCTGGGTTCCAATGCTGCCGCGATGACACTGCCTGGCTTAGGGACTTGGGGAAGAGCAGCTGTGTTTCTCTCAGCGACAACGGAAACTGAAAGAAGGCACAACTTCTGTGCTTCTGGCTTTTATGGGCTGTCTGATTTTGTGGTTTCTCGGGGCAGCTTCCCACGTGTGCTGCTTTCTCAATGGGCAGCAGCATTGCGCATGACTTCTTTGATGAGATTTCACCGCATGGCAAATATGGCATTTCTGGCCAAAATACCACGTGGTGGGCAGCCAGGGGTGCCAGCAGCACTGCCCATGGGGCACTGGCTACTCGTAGGGACTCCTGGGAGGGGTCCTGGGGCCAGCGGTGCCACCTGTCACCGCAGGAAGGGCAGGCATCACAAGGTGTCTACTGCCAGCACACCGCCGTGCCATTGGGAGAGCTGCTACGGCCGCCCCTGCCCGCCAGTGCTGCAAGGTACCAGCTGCCGGCACACCACTGCAGGGATTCACTGCAAGACCCACAGGGACCCTGCCGTGGGTGCCGCCGGCAGGAGACGGCAGCGGATGCGGTCCCTGCCGTGCTGCCGCCGGCAGGGTCTCTGCACAGCTTCTGCTGCTGCCCCATGCCACCGGCACTTTGGTTGGGCAGGTGCCGCTGCCGCCGGGCACTGCCAGCATCCCAGCTCAGAGAGGCAGGTGGTAAGGGTCGGCACGGCGAGCTGTGCTGGGGCCACTCTGCCCACTTCACCACCCGGGCTTGTGCCAGGACCGGGCACTCCATCCCATCGGGGACTAGGGGTCCAGCTGTCCTTGCTTCTGCCGAGGGCCAAGGCCGAGGCAATGGCAGCGTGGCACGGCCCCCACCACCTCTACTCCACCACGGTCTCTGCCTGCAGCCACCAGCGAAGGGGACGGGACCAGGCATCACTTCCCACAGCGGGCAGGTGCCGCCACCGCCGGGCACTGCTGGAACCACGTTGAGCGGCGGCAGTGGCAATGCAGAACAGGTGGGGAACTGCAGAACCCGTGCCACACGGAGCGGGGACTCCAGGAGCACGAGGGATGGCCGAGACATAGCGGCGGGAAGCAGCTCAGCAGAAGTATCGCCGCCCCCGATACCCTCTCAACTGGGCTGAGCTAGCCGAGTGAAAACTCCATGCCATGGGAACAAGCTCGGCTCTGCACAGCAACGGGTGTGGGGGCCTTGCCATCTTCCACTCGCTTCCCGTTTCGGGAACCTTTTCCTAAAGGTGAACTCAGAAGGGTCAACTATGACATCTACAGAAACAGAGCTTAGAGATTTCTTTTGGAATTCACCTTTTTCAGGTGGCAGATGAAATATTTCTGCATTTGATAAATACTTCAGTATGTAAAAATACTACATTCCTAACACTTATATAATTCAAGAATTGCATTTCTTTACTGATAGGTTCTTATATTACCATAAAAGTTTTTTATCCTAAAAAAACCCAACCAAAACAGTTAGGTGATAGTGCAGTTTATTTAATTTTTATTTAGTTGTTCTATCTGATTCTGGTTCCATACTGGTTACTCTACATCACAAAATCATGGATTCAGACAATATTCTCATTTGGAAGGAGTCCACAAGAATCGTCAAAATGTAACTAAATTTTCCTGGTGGGTGTAATCTCTTGCACTACCGAGATGTCATAGTAATAATTTTACAGTGTTTGGAGAAAATGACATTTGAATCAAGTATGTATCAAGTATTTACTATTATAAAGAAGCTAAATAAGATAGATAGATGCACATAAATGCATAAATGCATAAATTAAGTATGCATGATTGATAAGAATGACTCGGCAACCTGGATATTAGAAATTGTTCCATAATGTGATTGTTGCAGCTCAGTTATCTCATTTAGTTTCATAGCAATTGGATCATATTTTAGTAATATGTTGCCCATGAATAGTGTCACCAAAATCTTGATAACTATTTAAACATATTTTTATATGTATTCTGATATGTGCATTGCTTAAACCAAGAATATAGCTAGGGTCCACATTCAGTAATATCTTCAGAAAGCAGTGACATTTTACCTGAGACATATTTCACCTTAGATTTCTCATGTTTTGTTCCAACAAAGTTTGTCTGTTTCTCTTTTGAAACTTGGATCAGACGGTATCAGCTTTAAAATATCATAAGCAATTTAAGATAGCTATCTCTAGACTACATCTGAAAGTGATGTAAGCAATGTTGTATGTGTGCTAGAGGAAACAGATTCACCCAGATACAGTTGGTTCTGACAGAGTATACTGCAAATCAGCCAGGCTTCTCTGAATTGTATACAGTAGAGGTAGTTTCTTTATGACAAGAGACAAAAGGAAAAAAAAAAAAAAAGGTGCAGCAGAAAAGATACTAATATTCCACACAGAAAATGATAGGCAAGAGTATGTCAATTATCACAGAACTGAAGCTATGTCTCTTGTAAATCCAAGGGCCAGAACAGCACTTTGTTAAATAAAAATATCATCAAGCCTAATAACGTCTGAAATTTTAGAATTAAAGTTGCTTTTCAATACAGCACCTCCTTGTAATTTTTGCAACTACATAAAAATTGTACAACTGCATCCTTTCCTTCTGGCTACCTCCTCTCACCGAAAGACTATCTCATGAAATGTGTAAAATGGATGATCCTTTTCAGGCAAAAAAAAGCATTCAAAATTTTGTGGTTTTATTTTCCCTTTACAACTATATATTTTGCTTATTAGATTGTATTGAAACCATGTCTACAAGACATTTGCTCCTCTTCTTGTAGCTTTTTCTATCACTCTAGCAACGGAGTACTTCACAAGCATGGAGAAACTTACTTCAGAAACTTCTGCAGAAGTGAGGTTTGTAGATGAAGTTATGTACTTAAAAAGGGAAAAATGAAAAATTCAATTAACTAATAAATTATATTAGCTGTACTGAAAATCTTAGTCAAATAAATATAAAGAAGTTTTTGTATTTTTCTTTTCAACTGAAGTTTTGGCTGATTGTATCTTTAAAAAAAATAAAATTTGAAAATTAGAGCTACTTGGATATATACTTGAATACTAAGAGTAGTCAGAAAACTGTAAAAATTAAAAGGAAAATTAATTAAACATAAGCAGATTGTAAAAATTCTCAAAAGTCAGTTATTTTTTTTTAGAGGAAAATGATGTAGTGTCATGGGCTAACATGTTTTTAAAAACTTTTCCTTTATAAATAAGATTAAATAAAAAGGTTTTTCTCTTCCTCATTTCTCCTTCCCTTTCCTNGAGGGTGTAGGGAGCTGGGAGCGGGGCCCCCTTCTTTCCCATTTCACATTTGCCTGACGGTTTCACACAGTTCGTGGAAAGGGGGTCCCAGGGAGGAGGGGTCTGGGCACAGCATCTCCCCCAGTCTTGAGTGTGTCTGTTACCGGGGCAGTGGGCTGAGAAAGGTTGTCTCCCTGGCATGGCGGGGGAAGGCTGGCTCCGGGGGAAAGGTGTCTCTGTGTCTCTGTGTGGGCACAGCCGGCAGTGCAGGGCGGGCGGTGATGGCCAACAGGGCGGGTGGCGGCTGCATGGGGGGGGGTCTGCAGCGGGCCTGCAGGGTGCTGAGCTCTCCATGGCAGTGTGGCAGCTTGGCAGTTGTCCCAGGCTCAGAGGCCCTGGGGCTTTGCCATGGCCCCAACCCCAATGGTGGGCTGGTGGTGGCATGGCGCCAGTGCTGCCAGGAGCAGAGGCATGGGACTGGGCTGTGTGCATGGCACTAGTGCCGTGCTGGGGCCCAGGGCGGCAGCAGCTGGAGGATCCCAGGGCCATGCTGGAGACCCGGTGGGTGCTTGGTGTGGTGGCACCCAGCTCACGGCTCAGCCTCCTGAACTCTGCTGCAGGTGGTGGTGGCAGCTGGGACCACGCTGCACCTGCAGGCCATCTGCATGGGCCTGTGCTGGCTGGCACGCTGGGCCACACGCAAGGCGGCAGCCAGGACCATGCCTTGTCTGTGGGCCATCTGTGTGGGCCCACGCTGGCTGGAGTGCCAGGCTGCACTTGGTGGCAGCTGCCAATTTCCGCGCCAAGGCAGTGGCTGCACCGGTGAGTGGCATGGTGAAGGCATTTTCCTATGCCATGTTCTTTGCCACATGTTTTGGCTTGGGGGCTTTGGAGACACAGCCAGGGCAGAGCTGGGGCAGGACAGCTCCAGGAGGGACCAATGCGAGATCAGTGAGGCACGGTGCGTCCCTCTTGCAACAGCCTGGAAGGGAGCATGCAGGGGCAGAAAGCGAAATTCTGGGAGGACCTGAGAACCTTATATAAGCAGAGGATTTCTCAGCCTCAGCGTCTTTTGCAGCCGGAGCTCGTGGGAGAAGGTATTTGCACTCTGCCCAGAGTTCCAGCATCCACCATTGTGAGTCCACCACATGCTTCACTGGGTCCTTCAGCCACAGCTGTTGTGCCTACCTTGGACCTGCTGCCTTCCTGCTGCTAGTTCAGTGGTTTGTTTGGTGAGCTCCTGGACCCCTTCCCGCTTCCAGTGGCTGTCTCTCTGCTCCCATGGCATTTTTCAGAGTCCAGCCTGCGGTGGACAACAAGCGAAAACTCTCATTCATCATTGTTGCCTCCCGCAACTGCTGGCACCCCCTGCTGTTTACTTCAACTTACTGCACTTTAGGACGCTTAAACGGAACACAAGGGGTTTTTGGTTTTGTTTGGTGAGGATGGGATTGGTGTGTATATGTTTTTCGGGTTTTGAGTTTTGGTTTTGGAAAGTGATTGTTGGGTTTCTCTGTGGGTTTTCCCTTGGTATTTTAACTTTTAATTCAATTTTTTTCCTACCTCGTTATATATATATATATAATATTTTAGTAATAAAAAAATCTTGTTTCTTTAATACACCTTGTATCTCTAGTTCATAAAATCATATTTTGTCCTCAAGTAGAAACCATATGAATACTTGTGGTAGTGTAAATATAGTGGGAAAAGTAAGCATAACTGCTATGCTTGAAGTTAATAAAGGTTAAATTTACAGGAAAGCATTACTGACCACAGGATAACATAGATGGAATAGTAATGAGAAGTGAAAATGCCAAGTTATCATCACTTAGTAAAACTGGGAAGCATAATAATCTCTGAATTATATCTAGGAAGAAATAAAAATTGAAGGAACCTAATACCGGCTTTCTTCAAATATGGTTTAAGAGCAAATTTCATTTGGTATTTTTGCCTATTAAATATAAAAAGTAGGCATAGCTCACTGAAATGTAAAAACAGTATAATCAATGCCAAGTGTGACTGTTGCAATGTAGAAAAATATGTGATCACTTTAGGGCTGAAATAGGTAAAATGTCATAAAATCAGGCATTCATAAAAAGAATGTAGAATGTTTTCTTGAAATAACTAAGGAGAAGCAGATATGGAGGTATATATGACTTACAAATAATGAACCAACTTCAAACAAACAAACAAACACAAACCCCATAAAATTTCAGATTACGTGCTTGTTTCAGAAGAATTAAGTTCTAATTCAAGAAAATGAAGTGGATTTTCAGTGGTCTGAAAACTTTTAATTTAATTTCTGTCACTGAGCACTTCCGAGTCTTTCCTGGGGAGAGTGGAAATTACCTATCTGCAGATATCAGACTGTGTTCTAAAAATACCTCGCCTAGGTATTTGGAAATTTTTCAGTATCTTTTGGTCTTCTCACTTTTAAGAAACTGAAATGTTCCACTTTGAGGATTAGTCTGATACCTTCTTATATGAATGATAGGAACAAGCTTATCTTTAAAATGGAAAATGGAAGATCTATGGATTGTTTATTTTGAATAGAAAAACGTCCAAAAACCTGGGCTTAAGCTGGCTGGTTCTTTCAGTCCTTTATGTTGCTACAGTTAAAAAGAGTTATTCTGTTGACAAATTAAAGTTTCTTTTATTCTTAATAAGAATTTGATTACATTTACATCTTCTGTTAAAAAAATTTTCTCAAGGAGTAATAGAATAATGGCACAAAAGTTTAATTCCCAATAATCAGAGACAAAAAAACAGAGGGAATTCCACTGACAGAATTTTAAGTCAGTATGAAATGCCACTCAGAACAAGTTTGTGGCAAGTCAACAGTGGAGGCAAAATTGAATGTTGTTAAGAAAGCTATAAGTTCTGTGTGGTAACCTGTTTCTACCACAGGCAGGAGAAAGAGAGAAGGAAAGAGCTTACAAAAGGACTGAGGGGAGCACAAAGTCATGAATGTTTAGGCTCAGTATTCCTAATGGCCTCAAGGAAGAGGTGAAATTGACACATACTGAAGGGAAAGTTTATTTAAGTACTAGCACCCATCACAGAACTGTATCCTCCCTTCTTGTGATTCTGGTGCAGACATCCTAAGTGTTATTATGCCTTCATAATAACCTCCATTTCCTGTGCTAGTCCTGAGACTGCTGTAATTGAATGATGCTGCTATATATAATTTATAAAATAATTACAGTTATTTTATGTTACATATACATATACATTGCACATTACGATACATGTAAATATTATATTGCATCATAATTATATTATTTATAACTGTATTTACAGATAATGTTGCCCTGAGTTTCCTGTAACAAAAATAATACACATAAGTCTTTGAGAGGTTGCTTTCTACAAAATTTGACTTAGACCATACTACAGAAAAATTTCTATTGTTCCACTGTAAAACCAAAAAAGAGTAGACAAATGTATCTTTCTGGAAGTCCTCTTTGCTGTGCCATAGATAAATACTAAAGGATCAAGAGCAATATTAACAGTATTTCTAAAAACTTGTCCCATATATTCTGCATGTTTACATTCTATAAATCAGTCTACTGAATTTGGAAGTCTGAATTCAAGAAAAGAATTCTGAAGTTGGAAAGTATAACCTGCTATTGATTTCCTGATTAGCTTCATATTCAGAATTTAACATCTCTCTTAGGGATCTAAGTATGAAAGAGCTTTTAAACCTCATCCCCAATTTAACACATAAATCAAGCTTTATCTCACTGAGGTCAAGATGAAATATTATAAATATCTTAAATGATGACAGATTTAATTATTAAAATTATGATGATATATTTCAGAGATATATATGTTAAGAACAAATCAATTAGATAACCATTAACATGAAAAACTACACAAAATATATTCAAAATAATTATAGTATTGATTGTGAAAACAGAAGAAAACGAGATTTAGTCAAGTCTATTTTTTACTGAAGATAAGAATACTCTTTTGATTCTGGTTTTATTTTGGAAGGGCATTGTTCGTTTCTGTTTATTAGAATAGTTAGTAAATAAAAGAATGACACACAGGTTTTATGCATGCCAAAAAGCCTTTGCTTTTACAGCTTTTTCAACAAATCTCTCCTTCTGATACTATTTGCTTAATACAGGGAAAATATATTTATATCGGTACAAGAGTATATTAGGTTTTTGTGGACAGGTTTGGACAGCGGGGGAGGGAAGCGGAGGAGGATGGNCAAACCACTACAAAGGTACAGATATATTCATATAGATGATATGGATACATATTTTAGTAATGAAATTATTACACTAGAAGGATTTGATGTGTCTGATAAAATAACACCACTAGGAAGTAACAAGTTGTTAGGCAGCTATGTTTGGTGATTTGTGATTGTGATTTTTCTTCCAAATTTAAAAGGGGTATGCTTAATATTTTAGAGAATTCACTTTAGCTAGGTAGGTGGATAACTTGGAATATTAAGGGCCAGAAGAGCCTGTGTTCCTGTGTGTTTGCATTCTTGTGTGCAGATAAGTGGGGTACAAGACAAAACACAGAGTTAGGCTTCCAGGACTACTAGAGGCTGGACATAGGTGGGGTTAAGTAACAAGGGACAATTCTGTTGGATGTTGGGGTAACACAGAAGAAAGAGGGACTTTAATTAGATAGTATGGGGGAGGGGTGCTCAGAATGTTATAAAAATGGGAAGATTGTTATGATTTTCCTGTTTGGATCGTCGGCCTTTGACCAGTAAAGCTGCTTCTCCCCTTCACTCTGTGTTTTTCAATTTTATTATCTGAGGCCCTTACGGCATCACCACCAATATTGTGTGTGTTTGTGGTTATTTATTTGTTTGTTTTGGTTTTTTTAATATATACCCATTAAAAACCTGGATTCTCCCTTCAATTTAGTTTCATATTGCATCGATATCAATCCCAATTATAACTTGTGCCAACAAAGGACTAGGTGTCTTTCTCCATCTCCTGGATTAACTGATTTGTTAGAAAATTTCTGAGTATAACTAATTTTCTGGCCTCTTAAAGACCAGACAATTTTCTTATTATCTGCTGGACCCATTAGTAGTAAAAGAGTCTTTAAGTTGCCTTTTCACTGGAGTTATATGACTTTTCTGCATTTTATGATCTACATTTTTTACAATACTCTTTCATAATTTAGTAGAATTGTTCTTAATAGCGCTCTCATTCTGTATTGGTTTTTCTGTGGCCAGGTTTTGGTAGCAGTGGGGGGGGGCTGAGGGAGAGGCTTCTTCGAGAAGCTGCTGGAAGTTTCCCCCATGTCCAGGCTGGGCCCGCTGCTGACCAAGGCCGGGCCAATCAGTAGTTGACAGAACGCCTCTGTGATAACATATTTAAGAAGGAAGAAAAAAAAAAAGTAGTTGGAAATGAAGATGGCTGCCGGAGAGGAGCAGGGTGAGAGCCTGTGAGCAACAACGCAGACACCAAGGTCAGTGCAGAAGGAGGGGGAGGAGATGCTCCTGGTGCCGGAGCTGAGATCCAGCTGCAGCCCATGGGGAAGACCATGGTGAAGCAGTGACCCCCTGCAGCCCATGGAGGAGCACAGGAGTGCAGAGATCCACCTGTAGCCCGGGAAGGAGCCACGCCGGAGCAGGTGGATGCTGGGGAAGGCTGTAGCCCGTGGGAGACCCAAAGTGAAGCTGGCAGGGGACTGTAGCCTGTGGGGAGAGGAGCCCACTTAGAGTAAGATTCTCCTGTTAGGATGCGTGGCTCGTGGGGCCCACGCTGGAGCAGCCTGTGCTTAAGAGACTACACCCTGTGGAATTTTCAACCATGCGGCAGCAGTCTGTGAAAGGCTGCTGCCCATGGGATGGACTCTCGCCGGAGCAGTTTGTGAGAGGAACTGTATCCTGTGAGGGATGGACCCCATGGAATGTGGCTCGAAGGACTCCTCTTCCCAAGCAGCGGCTGAGAACAACAACTGACCACAGCAACACCTCCCCCCCCCCACCTCGCCTTTTTCCTTTGACCGCTGCGGGAGAATAGGTTGGATGTAAGAAGGAGGGGGACTTGGAGGTAAAATGTGTCTTTTAGTGTCTCACTCTTAGCTCTGATCTTGTTAGTATTAAATTTGATTATTATTCCCACATAGAGTCTTGTTTTGCCTGTGACGGTGATTAAGAAAGAATCTGCTGTAGTTGTTATCATGAATAGCGAAACCTTTCGTTATATTCTCTCTTTCCTCTATAGCTGGGCATGGGGGAGTGAGAAGGTGGCTGTAGTGGGGCCTTGGCACTCAGCCCGGGTTAAACCACTACACATTCCTAATAAATAAAAGTATCCATAGACATTATAACTTCAAGTTTGATTTTCCCTCAAATGCAGACTGTCTTACATGAATGATCATTCACTGTATTTAACTCAACAAAAATAGCTGGGTGATGGAACAATTTCCTGGAACAGGAAAAATAAGTTCTGCTCCTTGTTCACAAGAGCCATTCGCATGTTCTGTTCACTAACTGTTAATATAAAGTAAACGTTAAGCACTTGGTGGAACCACAATCTACTCTCCCCTGAGTGAAATTCCTAGTTGCATTGTATCCTCTTATTTTATCTGACTGACCTTAGAGAGGTTTATATTTTCTTGTCCTAGGAAAAAGCTTTAGACAGAGAACTGGAAATATCAGTCCCAAAATCAGAACATCATATAATTTAATTCTGTTAGTCTCCTACGAGATTAAATTTGAAGGCTTGAAATCCAGAGACTGAGGAATGTTTCAGTACTTGATCTTTGCATGTTGGCCACATCCTTTAATCACTTTTGTTTTAAATTGCAGCTCTAGTAGTACTGCTCTTTCTTAGGCCTATTTGAATCTCGGCTTGAGATACCACAGTTATGACACTTGAGTTGTGTTTGAAGCTTACAGTTATGATACCGCTTAAGAAACAAATGTAGAGAAACATTTCATTAGAATCAATGATATTCTTTTACTGCTTTTGAACTGCTCTTATACTGATGAAAGTAAAAAGTGAACTTTAGTAAGTATAACATGTTTTTATGTCAGAATATCAATGATGGCATATATTCTGGCCGTTTAGAAGCATAAAACAGGTACAGTTGGAAATACAGAACTTTATGTGGAAAACATAGCAAAAAAAATACTAGATGAGAAAACTCTGCAGTTATTTTCATTGTGGCATGAATAGCCTGCATTTACTTGCCCACTTAGAAAAGAGGTAGAAGACCCTTGATTGCATTGCTGCAGAAAAGCATGTAAAAACATAAACTAATGCAAGAAGTACCAATGCTTTGAAAATCTACTTATTACATGCTTGAGTGACCTTGGAAGCAAAAGAAAGAAGCAACCACACAGAATAGTACAAGATCAGCAAGACTGTTAATATATTGACTTCTGCTCTTTATAAATTGCTTGCCATTTTGATTGTATCTTCTATTGCTGTGATGGCCATTTGAGAAATCAGTTCATTTATGCATGTTTATGCTGTATCTTAGGAAACCATTGCAGACATACTTTCACTTGGCAAAACACAGACCTTATGTAAAAAGGAAAGGGATCCTTAAGCAGCGACTTCAGCAGGGGAAAAAAGCAGAGGAAAATAAATGCTCTCTATATTTTTGGGATTATGACTAATTCTGTTCACTTTATCTACGGGCAATATTTCTAAATTCAGATTTAAATAATAAAACCATATCCCCATAGGAAACATTTTTCAAATAACTTCTGTAAAAAATGCTGCAGACCAGAACATCTTTCTCCTGCTTCTCCTTCACAGACAATAGATTAATTCATTTCAGGTAGGAATTTCCTGATGCAGGACATGAAATTTATACAGAAAATTAATTGTAGATGTTAAGAATGCAAAGTGGTTTTGCAGCTACATTGATTTCCAAGGAAAGGTGGTGAAAGAAGTGATGGTAACTTTTATTAAATAAACAGAAAGAACTAATCTCCCACTGTAAACATATCAGTGCTCATTTTCCCAGATGGTACTATCATATAAAAAATCTTTTGGTGTTCTGTTCTGAAAGGTTATCATTTGTAAGGTTATCACTTACACAGTTTTGCAAGTGGCTTAGAACAGGTTTCATACAGAAAAAAAATTTGAATTTCTTACACTCAGCACGATGAGTTTCTGTGAAAATGTGGCTATTTTTTACAAAATGCTGTTGGGAGTTGGATTCTTTGGAGGGAAAAAACCCACATAACAAAACAAACAACAACCCATAAACCAACAAGCAAACAACAAAACAACAACAGCAAAACTGCTGAGCCTATTTTAGTATTTGGTATACTGCCTGGACTATTCCATGAAAAATGGCTGCAGGATCATATCAGCTAAATTAGGAAATCATGAAAAAACAGCAAGATACATCTACTAGTATGCTAGGCTGCAGGAATGTGTAAACTCACTATCAAAGCATTCTATTTTGGTGGCGTAATTATTATCTCTAACAATTGGCCCTAATAATTTCCAATGCAATTCATCTAATTTCTATGTCTTGAAATTTGTAATGCAACTGTTTAGACTTTGTTTGTCATTCCATTTCATGTTAAAGAGTTTAAAAACCCATTCAGCACAATAATTCCATTGTTTTCATCATTGTTCCTTTCCTCCAATTGAAAAAAAATAATAAAATTATATCTGTCTGTCAAGGGAGTATTTTTATTTTAATTCAAATAGTTGAAAAAAGTGTAATTGCCAATAATACTTTCAAATTTGAATTCCATGCACTTGTTCTGAAAGAGCTAATACAGAGATATTTTCAGGCTAAAATGTTATAGACATTGTTATTTAAGAATTTTTTCAGATACGTTAATGGCAAAGGCAGTATAGAAATAATATTATCAACCAGTTACAGGATGAGGATCATCTCCTCACAAACAAGGACAGAGACAAGGCAGAGGTGTTTAATGTTTTTCTTTCCTCTGTGTTCAAAATAGATGATAGAACAAGGGGGCCTCACTGTCCTGACCTGGAGGACCATGACTGTAAGAATGACCAGCTTCCAACTGACCCTGAAATTCTGGACGATTTGCTGCTCCAGCTGGATCCTGAAAAATCTATGGGGCCTGATGGGATTAATCCCAGAATCTTCAAAGAGCTGGCTGATGTCATCACAAAACCTCTATCAATGATTTTTACAAGGTTTTCCTGTCATGGGATTTTCTTCTGAAGTTTTGAGACTATGTCACATGTGCATTTAGTGGCTTTCTCACTGCAAACTCCTGCTGAGTGGATGTCTGTCTGTCATCACAGAGCCTACCCCTTGTTCTGGTAGATCCCTTATGACTGACTATAGCATAACTGGTTTTAGACAAAATAAACTTTACACACTGGTTTGCCATTTTTAATGAGTGCTCTCATACTGTAAAACAATAAAAAAA
Organism: Serilophus lunatus; assembly: GCA_013399895.1. Lineage (NCBI taxonomy): Eukaryota > Metazoa > Chordata > Aves > Passeriformes > Eurylaimidae > Serilophus > Serilophus lunatus. The sequence continues at coordinate 232,050 of VXBA01002511.1, forward strand.
AGATACACACTATACATTAATTACTTTCTTAAAGGTATACTACGGTTTTACAAAATAGTGATTCATTAGTATATTGTGGACGATTTCACTCCCTTCCTTAGGAATAAAATATTGAACTGAAAAGCTTTCAAGTGAAGTTGAAAATTAAACAAATAACAGCATTTTTGTATGAAGAGTTATAAAACCAATATTACCTTAGTATACAGATAAGGCACTGAGAATGATGCATCATCTTAGCCAGATTCAGCACTGTCTTTGTTGGTTTAAAAATTGTCACAATGTTTTGTGTGTAGGGCTATCTCTATATTTATATTTAAAAAATATATCATTCCTCTAAAAAACTACGTCTAATAGATGTTAAATTCTTTATTTCAGTACAAAATTGTTCTGAGTTTATCAGATTTAAATGCTGAGGTTACGGGATGGACTAAAATTTATTTCCACAATGAATTACATTTTAAGTTACTTTTTTAAGACTGTTGCTTAAAACTTGTTGCAAGTTGATTTATATTGGGTTCATGACAATTTCTTGTGATAAGTGCTTCTTTTTAAGCAATGAAGTTAGCATCATTTAAGATTCTTGAAGAGTTAACAGTCGTTTTTCAACAGATTGCTTAAGCCAGAAATTAAATATTTTGAAGTTAATGCAATTTCTGTATACCTCATGCTGTAAGAATGTTTTCATTTTATTAATATTTCATTAATGGAAGAAGAACAATAGTGAATGAGATTTTTATGATGGCAGACTTGTTTTCTTGCCAAGTTTGAGTTGTTTCACATAGAAATTGTAACAGGACCAGCCAGTCTGCTGGCCTATCAAACATAAAAGGTTTAATTGTCTCTTCAAGGCATTGTTGGCATAGTGGATGGAAAACCTGCTGCTCTGGGAAAGACGCCTGTGGCAGGGCAGGACACTGCTCCACTGAATTGTTTTGTGTTTTCTCCTGTCTGACCCTCTTAGCTCTTCTATTGAGACCTTCAAAGGCATGAAAAGCTCCAGGTTGCTTCTCAAAAAAAAAAAGAGAAATGCAAACAGGCAGACAGTTGTTACCATTAATTGTTATTTCTAGAAACAAAAATAACCCTCTACATATAAACTGTGTGCTATTGTTGAATGACTTTTTTTTCTTTTGTGATGTGTTTCTTTAAGAGATATTGGGAAAAAATCTTATTTCAATAAGAAAACATTTTCTCATTTTTACTCATCTGAAATTAAAGATAACATTGAGATAGATGTGCATTTATAAGACAAAATGGGATTTTTCAGGAAAATCCTTTCAAAAATATTGACAGTACATCACTGTCTTTTCTTATATTTCTTTAATATTCCTTATAGAGAAGAAAGATGAAAAAATATTGAGAGGCACAAATATAAAAGAATGTCATATAAGCATTTCTGTTGAAGCTTTGTACTTGATGGAAAAATTGTGATTATTTACTTATTAGAATTTTATGTAAAGTATTGCAGTGTATTTTATGTAATGTATTGTAAAATATACAAAAGTAAAACTCACAGGAGATAAGCTGTTTCAAAAGAGAACATGGTTTAAATTTCCAATATGAATTTCACAAAATAAATCAGAAAAGTTCTGTGTATTTATTGCTCCTAAAGTATGGATTCTGTCTCATCTGTCTTGAAAAAGAATTTACTTTGTAGAAACATTGAAATATGTGAAGCCAAGTGAAATATTCTGGAGCATTGAACAGGTACACAATAGCCAGTATATTACTTACCCTAAAATTAATTAATCATCACTGAGTAATGTATCCTAGTTAAGTACTTTCTCTCCCAGTGGGAACACTGCAGCCAACAGATCTTGTTTGCCACAGTAATGGCCTATATTCAAGCACTTTATTTGAATGGCTATAGATATATACCAAAGCAAAGTGGTCATGAACACTAATAAAAAAATAGATATCAAGATACTATCATTCACAGAAGTAGCATGGAGATTAAATACATAAAAAACACTGAAGATACTAATACCATTATATGGTATTAATTTCTAACACCGGAAGGTATAATTGAGATCACATACTCTCGCCTTCTGCATGACACAAGTCATTACAGATAAACATTGATTGCCACCCCACATTTACATACATTACCTTCCAAATGTGTTCTAGAGTTCATTTAAGATGGTATTTATACCATCCAAGGACACCAAGTACTATGTAATGATGTCAGATGCAAGTTATGACGCACAGCAAATATTAAGGTCTTGTGACAAAGGTGATCAAATGCATTCTTGTCTTTGTCAGGAACAGCATTGCCTGCAGGTCAAGGGAAGTGATTATTCCTGGCTATTTGGTGACCATGACTCTGCTTTTGGAGTACTGTGCCCACATTTTATTCCCTGGTGCAAAAATGATATTGATGTGCTGGAGTAAGCACATTAGAGAACCATAAAAATTATTAGAAGTATCAATCACAAAATACTTGAGAGGCTGAGTAACCTGAGTTTGTTCAGTATTAAGAAGATCAGGCTTAGGTGAGATATTAATGAAGGTGTATGCTAACAATAGAGATAAGTTATTCTTGGAGGTGTACAGCGATACACTAAAAGCTCTGGACTGAATCTGCAATAGCAAAAGTTCTTGATTAGGAAAAATAAATTATATATCAAGATAAAGATTTTCATCACTAAAATAGTCAAAAACTGGGGGTAGACTCCCCATTCCTGAAGATTAGGGATTTTAAATTCTACTAGTCAACTTAGGTAGTGCTGCTTGGAGTAGGATCTTGGAGTAGGTGACTTCCAGAAATTCCTTCTAAATTATTATATATGAGGTATATGAGAGACATTTACCTATGTGTATAAATTAGGAAAATAACTTCCCTTTATAGTTTTCCTAAATCTCTGTAAGGGTTAAGAGAAATCCAATCTAGGTACTCCAAATGGCTTTCTGGAAAATTAAGTGTCTCTCCCGGGAAAACATAGGAAAACTGGGAAGTGCATTGCACTAAGCTGGGAACCGAGATTTTCCTGTGCTTACTAAGGCAAGTACAGTGCGAAAAGGATTTTTTAGACTATTTTCCAGCTCTCAGTCTTTGTGTGTGTCCATTATTTAAGAGATTCAGCTGGCATGAATATAGCTACTGCATCAATGAGTGAGACGATGAATGGAATATGGAAGACATAAATGATACAGAATATATGATACAGAGTGGAGGAAGAAGTCTACAAGTGGGATGCTTGGATTTCACAATCTCTTTTTTTTTCTGGTTGTGTAATTGGTATGGAACTTGTCACATTCACAAAAAAAATCATAGACTGTACACATTTTTCTCTTACTTTGTGGGTAAATCACCAAAGGAAATAGTATCATATTTTAGATTTTTTCCATTCCACAACACTGTTCTGTCTCACAAATCATTGATTGTTCATTTTGTTTTGTATTTCAGGAAGAATATTCCACTGAGAAAGAAAATAAGTTTTAAAACAGGAAGAATCATAAAAGTGCAAAAAATGTGTAGTTTAAGTTCTGTCTATATTCTGAGATAAAAGGTCCTAGCCATGCTTTTTCAAACCATTACAAGAAACGTAATGGTTAACTTCCTGATGCAAAATTACTTTAACCATAACAAATGATGCAAAAGTTTAAGAAATGAGGGACCATAAAAAAGACTATATATGGGAGACTAACCCCTCCTGACCTCCTGGATTTAGTTTCCTTGCATATACTGCAATTAGGGACAGAGAAGCTATATTCTTTTATAGAATGTAAGAGTGAACTACTATTTGACATAGCCATATGTGGTGGTTTAAACCACTTTTTATCATCCAGAGGCAGGTTCAATAAAGGTGACGGAAAAATGAACAGAGTTGGCAGCAGGTGAACCGTTTATTACAGGAGGTTTAAAATAGAGAAAAGGGACCACCCCAACATTACACAGAGAAGCACTTGACACACAGGGAAAAAAAACACAAAAGGGAAAAAAAGAACAAAAACAGAAAGGGAACTGCTCCCTCAGCTAGATGACTCGCTGAGAAAACTGGGGAAGGGGTAGGGGAACTGTCTCTCTCTCCCTCCTTGTCTGCTGGAATCCCTCCCCAGCTTTTGAAGTTCTCTGATAAACATCGCCGCCCACGCCACCTGACCCAGGACTGAGAGACCCCCGACCGCGCAGTCCGAGACGGCCCCGGGCAGTGCGCCGCTGGCCTGCGCTCCCAGGGGCCCCAGGGTGCCCCTCCCATGATCACCGCCAACCCACGCTCCCAAGGGGGCAAGGAGCCGCCGCTGCCGCCCTGTCCCGGCCCAGGGGATCGGCGCTGGCTGCCGCCGCCCCTGGCCTGCGTGGGGACGAGGAGCCGCCGCCATCTCCAGCTCCAGGGAAGGCGTGCTGGAGAGAGGGCTACCCTGGTCCCCATCCCAGGAACGGCTGGGGCGACCCCCCTGCCTTGTCTGGGAGAGGGCTGCCCTGATTCTGGCTTTTCCCCCCCACAGCTTTTTAAGGGAAACTGAATTTTACAGACAGATGAGTGTCTCTTTTAAACTCCCTTCCTCCCCAAAAAAGTCCAAGGGGTTCCTTGCAAGACCTAAAGCCCCCTTTTCAAACGGCCGCACCGTAGAAAAATTGATGACCTCCCACAGGCCAACTGCTGACATTTCATTGACTGGACTCATATCATCTTTTCATCCTTTAGACCCCAGCATTCTTTTTCCTTAGACTTTTCTGATTTCCCAGAATCAACCAGGATCATTTAGTTTAATTGAACTGAAGTATTATGATTTTAAGTATTTAATATGCTTTGACGTGTACAATTATATTGATTCTGGCTGAGATAGAGTTCATTTTCCCATAGCAGCCCATTCAGTGCTGTGGTTTGCACGAGTAGCTAGGAGGGTCTTTATAATACACCAGTGTCTTGCCTGTTGCCGAGTCCAACATTGGCAGTGTCTCTCAACATCCCTCCCACCATCTTCAAGGACAAGGTACTGAGAGGGGACTCAACCAGGTCAGCTGACCTCAATCAACCAGAGGGATATTCCATACCATATGACATCACCTCAGATATAAAAACCGAGGAAAGGGGAAGGAGGTTGGAGGGTATTTGTCATTTACAATATTTGCCTACTGAGCAATCTCTACACATGCTGAAGCCCTGCTTCCCAGGAAGTGGCTGGTCACTGCTCTCTAATGAGAACTAGAGAACAAATCTTGTTATCTTCCTCTTCACTTGTTTGAGTGTAAACTTTTGCTTTTGCTTTAGTAGACTGCCTTAACTTAACCTACAAGTCACTTCCCATCTTACTCTCTTTCCTCTGTCCAGTAGTTGGTAAGGAGAGTGGTACAGCAGCTTGTTGAGCACCTGGCATCCAGCCAAGTTCAGCCCACTACAGCAACACATTGTATTGATCAAAATCCCAGTAAGGATCTGATTTCAAGAAACTTGGGTTATATCCCAGTAGGCAGTCACATTTGTAAACTAAAAAAATAAATTGTGATGAAAAAAGTAAACTAAAACTAGTAACGTCGTGTTTCTTGCCTGTGGCAAAATGTATAAAAAGTAATGGATGATGACTCCTAATTTTCCCCCATACTTCTATTAATAAAGAAAATAAAAACACTTTATCAGTAACTCTAAACCTCTCCCTGTCTACGTGGGCCAGGAAACAGAATACTTTAACTCACAGATCTTTATTTATACTTTTTGTCCAAGATGCAGACTATGGCATTAGTGAAAGAAGGGTACTGCTCCCTTTCAGAGCTTCATCAAATGTACAACAGAATATAGAGCAGCTGACTCAATAGAGTCAAGGATTTACTACATGCAATTCTCACAGGAAAAGCTCTTCTACAGGCACCAGACTATTTTCATCCAAAGAAAGAAGCCCACCCTGGAACATCATCCATTTAATGACATTTCATTCCATTGACTTTTTCAGGACCTCAAAGAAAATACTGTTGAGATTATCAATTTGATAAAAATCAGAAGATATCAATAAAAAGCTTTTTCTTAAAATTAACTACTTAATAGTTAATTATTTTTAATTAATTAAATATTAGTTAAATTTTAATTTATCAAATATTTAATTGTTAATTATTGTTTTACATGTAAAACAATATAGTTTTTACTTTCTTTTATTGGCAAAAGTGGAAAATAAATTAGGAATTGGTCCATACTGGTCAGTAGAGAAGAAAGGACAATCAGATCCCACCTATTCATTGAAGCTGTTATAAGACTAATCTATATATATATTGTTTGTGCTTTTATCTTAATAAATTTCTATGCTCAGAAATAGACTCCTGAAAATTCACTGAGACTATACTTAAGAACATGTAAGGTTTACCTAATATCTTGATATAATATTTACCTGTTCTTTTTCCATATTTTTGTTGAAATTATCTACTAATTGAGATTATAATTAGCCAAGTATTTTATTTGCTGATATATGTCAGTGATAAAATTGAAAATATGCACTTTTTAACAAGATGAGATTTCACTGTGATAATATTTAGTACCATGCATTTTCCTATAATTGTAATTTAAATTCCAGCAGTTTGGTAACTTTTGACTATCCTAAGAGTTCCACCATGAAATTCCTACCATTTTTTCCATCATTTTCCACCATATTTTCAGTGAGATTCTTGAAGAAAGAAGAGGCACTACTAAATTAAAACATTAACAAGGAAAGTAGTGGGATTACCTACTTGGAATTAGATGAGACAGAGGTCATGTTTCTTGGATGGCTTTTTGGCAACAGTCAAAATCCAGGTGTTTAATGTAACCAACCATTCCATGCTTCAGTTTATTTAAATGTATTATATTAATGGGCTAGTGAAAACTGAATATTTTTTTATTTGTGATGCATCTTTCTTGGTGCATAATAATTTCTTTACCTCTATATATATATATACCTTCTACTCAAGTATGCTTCAGACTGAATTTTTTTTTTTTTTTTTGTGGATTAATATTAATTTCTTGGCATTTTATTTTTCTGTCACGTAGCTTTTCATAAACCTGAAAGAACTATAAAGGCAAAACACAGCATTAAGAGCTAACTATAAGAATGCAATGTTTCAGAAAAATCTCCACAGCTATGGTGTGGTCACCAGAGTAAGAAGGGAAATATTGCCATTTGATAGCATATGAATGTAATTCCCTCAACAAGTAAAAAAACAAGCTAATTCTCACCTAGCACAAGCACAAGGCCATATTGCTACTGCAGATTACAATAGCTATATCTATAGTGGGAAAAGGAACAGAATACTGAACACTGATACAAAATAGTACATACAGTTTGATTGTAAGGACTACCCTTTGGCTGTGGCCTAAATGAGCCACACTGTGTCAAAAAATGTTCAGTTTTAGTCCAGGTAGAGTATTAGTGGTGAACACCTGCTTCTCAATCAGTTTGGATACAGTCACATAGTATTTTTTGGGTAGTTAGGAAAAAAAGTGAGCTATATGAACAAAAGATGTTACTATTTTGGTAAGGGCTCAAAACCTAGTCTTTAACTTATTTTATTTAGTTAATGAACAGTATCACCTTCAGAGAGAATGATAATCACCTACATTAAAAATAAATTTAAAAAAAAAAAGAAAAAACCTACAAAGTTGGATTAATTTTTTATTTATGTACTTTGACTAACAAAATCAAAAAATGCCATTGATATGTCATTCGTCAGGTCTTTGGATGAGGAAAATTTTGTTCATATTCCTTCACAGAAAACGAGTACATCAAAGTGATATATATTATTAAATTATAATTTTTCAACTGTTTCTATAGCACTTCACTGTCACTTTTTTCTATTTTCTGATCCTGTTCTTATACCTTAGAAATTAGTATAGGACATTATTCTATCTCCAGGATTAAAGCATTTTCCTTTTGGCATTCTAAAGCTCCCCTTCAGGCCAAGAAGGGAGTTAAATCTAAATCTCTTTATGACTGGATGATTTAGCTACTAATCTGCTTTATTTAAAATAGTGCACAATAGCATCCACAGCTTTTCTTCTGTATGTGCTGTTTTCTAAAAAGTAGTTCCTACTGTAAGAAAGTGCATACTGTGGCTTTCATTAGGCATGCTTTTAGCACATACACAACAAACAGGGCACTTCAAAGCCCTTTTTACTACAACCTCAGACACAACTAGTTATACGGTAGATGCTAGACTGTGAGAAATTTGGATGGCCTTAAACTGTGAAAAAACACAATAGGAAGCACATAAAATAGGAGTCCTAAAAAAATAGAAGTGTTTTAATCTTTCATCTAAAATTAAGGCAAGCAATCTTAAAAATCAACTAGGTTTCCTTTAGAGTCTTAAATACCTACCTGAGAAGTTCATTTGGTGATTAGCTGAGAAAAATGTGTAATAATTAAAGGGTTGAAATGAAATTATATCAATCCCGTTCCTAAGGAAAAAAAACCTCAGAGAAGTATCTCATAGCTCCAAATGTACTGGATTGTTCTTGAATTATGGTTCACACTAAAGGTTTCAGTTCTTTTCAAGATCTATATTGTTTGCTTAGTAACACTTCCAGTAAAGCATAGACAAGCATACTGAAGTGCTTGCAGAACAGGATATTTGGAGTGTCTTCACCCATTTTGTACAGAAGGAAATAGAATTCTGAATGCAAGATGGAAGCCAAGACAAAAATTTTGTTGATGGCTAGAAAAAACCATCTTCAAGTATGGGAGTTAGCTCTCAAATAATTTCTAATTTGTCTTTGGTGATTGATTCATACAAATATATAATATGTAAGATATTTAAACAATAAAGACCAGGGACCTCTCGTCTTGGCTGAGAGTTCAATAGTTTGTATTCTTTACTTTTTGTAACCGTATGATCCTTCCATTATATATTTGATGAGAGTAATTTACAAATTAGTGATAAGAATTTATATTCTCTTTAATTTTTTTTTCTTTTAATTGTCACAACCTACAGACTAGCAGCCTTAGCCTCTTATTTAGCTCCAGCTGTACGTTGCTTTAGAGGCAATTCATTATGATAATTGTATTAAACATTGTTTGGTGTGTGCTAGATGTACTAAAGCTAGAGTAAAAGCACCAAAATTAGGACAAATTTACTGCTGGCTAACTTATGAAACTATGAGTCTTAGCTATGTATTGGGTTTTGAGATGCTTAGCTGTACTCCAACCTCAGTACCCTGGGCATGACCTGTAGCAGAAAATTAGGAAGCATAGACAAGCTTAGAAAAGGTGAAAATTGTGTTTCTCTGTGCCATAGAGAAATGGATAAGGGGTTAATTTTGGTCCTTTGAGTGCACCCTTGGCTTTAAGTATGTTAAGTCTGAATAAAATCTAGTGCAGATATTTAGGTTGTTCATATAATATGTCACATGGACTTTCATATTGAACTATCTGCTTTTAAATTTCCATACAGAACTGATTTGAGACATAAGTTTTCCTGTGGAGACTGTCAACATATTTCAAAACATTGAAGAGTTTAATTAATTATATAATTAAAACACCTTTAATTGTCTCTCTGAAATGTCAATTATGATCCTCTTGTGAAATGCTCCAGTAAAATAAGAATATATTAGATTTGTATACAGTAACTGGTGAGATAGTTTACATATGCTCTTCCTGATAACCTTTATAAGACAACACTTGACATTTGAAATAATTTGTTAACACTGGAAATCTAAAGGTGGTAAATATCTCTAGATATGTCAGCTAGCAAAACTCAAAAAAAACCAAAAAAATTTTTAATGGACAATTTGAAAACTGGATGGATTGGAAACTGTAGGTGCTGTTTAATGAGAAAAAAGACGAATCTAGAATCCTTAAATATTTTCTTTTATATTTGTGTTTTCAAGTAATTATATTATTTTTTGAAAGCAAAGCACAAAAAAACCCCAAAACAACCAAAATCAAATATAGACAGAAAATTGAAAAACAAAAGGAGAGACTAAGATAACATTTAGAAAAATAAATTACATTATCTGTTTTGCTATACATGCAAAAGACATAAGGAGGAAGAAACTTTTGTATAGTCATCTAGTCTATGGAATAAATCGATCTGTAAAACTAGGTGCTCTCTATATATTTTTCACTACACTTTAAGGTTTAACTCAGATTTTTAGAAAAGTCTATTTATGTCTTGCCTGTTTTAGAGCTTTTCAATTCTAATCAACATGGCAAAAAGTGAAAATTATCAAATAATAAAAGTATCAAGATGTTTTGTCTTTGCGTGAAAGTACATGCTCTTGTATTTCTATTTTTTTACTTTTTTGTTTTTAATTTTAGGATGCAATAGGAATGTTCATTTTAGACAGCAATTGAAACTGTAACTATAATAGTTGTACACCTTCTCAGGGTTCAGAAAATTTTTTGTCTTTCTTTTCAAGATGTCTTGCGTGGAAAACACCTTTACTGCACTGTTTTCTGTACAAGTGTAATTTCAAAGAAATATGTATGTCATCATGCTGAAGAAAGAATTGTTTATTTTGGCCTATTCTTTTTTGTTCATGGCTTTGTAGACAGGCTTTGAAATCAACGACAACCAAACTTTCCTCCAAGTGTTTGATCCATGCCCCATCTACCATTCCGACTTTCTCTTTCCTTTTATGTCTGCTACTGTGTCTGTGTAAGTATTATACCTGTACTAATACTCAGCTAGATAATACTCCCAATATAACATTGCACTTGAAATCTAAGGTGTAAGTATTAGTATTCCAATAACCAATGCATTGTTATAAAACTAATAAACAATTCTGTTTATTAGCAATCAAAATTACTTGTATAGTCTCAATACACCACTAGGACTGGGGATTCTAAATACATTCTTTGTTCTGCAAACTTCATGACTCAAGTTGGATTTTCCAGTCAAATGTTTTATGATCAAGGAATTTCTCTGCTCTGTAACTTTTCATCTTTAATACAGTATATACTATCTCTAAGTACTGAAGCAATGCTATTATTATGTCTTCATAGCACAGAGTGGTATCTGGAAGAATGTTATAATTTTTCAGATTGCATTTGTTATTGCAGTCAACAATAAAGTCCTAAAAACTAACCTCACAACCTATTCTGATTTGTGAAACTCTTCTGCCTTTCAGCCTCCTTTGAGCTTAGCTATAATTGAAGCCTCTATCTTGAATGTGCCATCCAAATATTCACATGATGATGTGTGTTCCTACTGAAGGATTAACTAAGTTAATCTTAAGAACTTCTATCCTCTTCTGATATTCCCAGCAGTTAGACAAATCTCTTCAAATGAAACTGTCGTTAATATACTACCCAGTATGAGTGACCAATATGGGTCTGTATAGTGTCAGATTTACATTGAATACTATCACCCGAGTGCCTGAGACTGGCACTTCAGGACAGTAGTGATCACAAAAAAATATCATATAAGAGGTGAAGTAAAGAAATGTATTTAAAAAAATTTACAATATGGAAAATTTTGTGGAATTTGTCTACTTGTTTTCTAAAAGCAAATGGAAAAAAAAGAAGGGAAAAACGGACAAGCCCCCATAAAAAGTATTTCTATAGATGTGGTGGTTTAAACCACTGTACCACTAGGGGGCACACAACAGTGACGAAAGACTAAACAGAAATGCAACAGCAAAAATAGGTTTATTTTCTAGGGTACTAAAGACCTTATAGAACCCACTAGGCACTAAACAACACACACACACACAATATAAACCTGACAATGTCATGCAATAAACAAAAAAACCCAAACTGCTCCTCAAAGCTGATGATCGGCTGAGAAGCAAGGGAAAGAAAGGAAAGCCGCCTCTATGATGGTAATCTCCTGGCCCTCGGAGCCTCCTGCAAGACAAAGATGGTGAAAAGCACCCCCCTGCCTCCAGGGACACCCAAGCGGAAAAGCTATCACTTGTGGTTTGGCTGGGTTGTCTCCAGGTGCCACAGCTGGAGCTCCGATGGTGCCACACTTCTGCCTGTGCTGATGGACGTGAGGAGAAGCAAGACGCACAGTCCTGGAGCCAGGAGATGGGGAATCGTGGCTCCTCTCACCTCGGGAGAAAGCCGAAAAGAGAATGGGGACTTCCGTCTTCAGGCTTTTATGCCCTGGATGTCCTGTGGGAATATAGCGTCTTCTTCCTGGCCAGGCTGTCCTCTGATTGGCCAGTGGCATTGGGCTCCACCTTTCCTTCGAGATCTTCACTCCAGGCAAAATGGCAGTTCCCGCCTAAACAACACGTGGTTGGGGCCCAGGGGCTGCTGGCCACCGTTGCTGCTGGGCACGGGGCCACCGGCACCACCCGCGGCGCACTCCTTGCCCACAGGGACACCCAGGAGGGATACCTGGGGCAGCTGCTGTCACTGTGCATTCACCGCCAGCACAGCACCAGCACAGGACACTCGCTGCCTCCCCAGGGACCCTGTGGGAGGCATCTCCAGGCCAGCAGGACCGCAGGAGCCACCCACGGGCCAGGGAGGCCAGTGGGTGCAGCCGCACACTGCTGTGACCTGTGGGGAGGCACCGCCACCATCCCCAGAAAGCAAGGGAGAGGCAGCGCCGATTGCAGCCCACTGCATGGGGCCGAGGGGCTGGCGGGAGCCCGTGCTGCCCACCACCGCTCTGTTCCGCCTGCTGCCGCAAGCCGGGAGCCGCCACCAGCAGAGAGGCACCATGCGGCTTGGTGGGCTCTGCACAGCACTAGTCAGGACTGGGCACCGTTGCCTGCCTGCACAATGCCGCCTCTTCACCATCAACACTGAGTTCTCGGTCCCTTGCCGCAGCTCTGGTGAGTGAGGAGCGGGGGACGGCTCTATGTCACTCCATTGCCACCGCTTCTCGGCCCCTACTGGGATGCGGAGAGCAAAAGCAGGAGGAGGAGAGCCCCATTGCTCCCAGAGCAGCAACTCCATTCCTCTGTTGCCACTCTGCCACCCTGCCACACTCCAGGCAACGAGTGGGGAAGCAACACGAGCTGCAATCCAGCCATTTTCCTCGCTGCCAGCTCTAAGACTTTTGCTTCCTTTCTTGTTTCTAAAAAATCCCTAGGTTTATGAATAGGTGAACAAGTATACAACCCAAACATTTTTCCTTTCCCCACGAAAATCCCATTTCAAACCCATAACAATAGATGCTCCACTTGCTTTATCCTTTTGCTGGTTACAGCTGTACTTTTAAATCCCTCCTGCTTTTTTAACAAGAAACAACTTCCAATAGTATTTTGCTATTTACTTAATGACTTTGGAAGCTCTTCTCAGTCTTTTTTGGAACTGCAGTTTCCTTCTGAACTCTTAGACTAGAACTTAATTGGCAAAGGTAACGTAAGTCTCTCTTTTTATTATTTTCTTTCTTTGAAAACTACCTCTCAACAATCTCACCTTTGTAATGCCCAATTCAAGAAATATCAATGATGATTGCAATATGCAATGTCCTGCTCTTTTGCAATCATGTTGGTCAAACTTGATTTACCTTCAGTGAATCCTTGCTAACTACTCCCGATCAACTTGTCATCTGTGTGGATGGAGATGACCTCCAGAATGAATAGATATATGAATAGATGTGAGAATTCATGTAATATTTTTAATCATTCTTCAAAGGTTGGCACATTGGAGGTGGAAAGTCTAACATGACTTTAGACAAGAGTTAAGGCCCTAGCACTATCTAGGAAAACAAAACTTTCAGCATGTACCTCTGATATTTTAGTGGGACTTGAATGTTTGCTTAAACACAATAAGCAAATTCAACTGTTTTTTTAACTTTAGTTTGAGAAATGGCATCATCTAGAAAATCAAAAGGAAAGAGGTAAAATTAACATTTAGGGTCCTACCTATAGTGTTATATGTTAAATGTAGAATACATTTTGTTTTTCCATTGAGCTCACAGTAAACAGAAAAAAAAATAGACATAGTACTTCTAGTCTATTAAGCTAAAATATTAAAATTGTCACATCTTAAATGAAACTTGGCAATCTGTTTGAAACTACATACAAATTTGTATTTTTGATGACTAAAAAAATTAGCAAAAAAGAAAAACTGCATTAAATTATGCCATATTTCTAAAAGATTATTTTTCTCCAAATCTGTCTAGGAATAATAGAAAGGAAATATATGAAACAGACATTGTTCACATGTATTTAGAAGTGTACTTATATGGCAGATGAAAATAAAATCAATAGTAAATAACAATAGCTTCTTGAAATTTCTTAATCTTTTTTTTTTTTTTCCTAAGGGATTTGCAGTTACAGAATTGAAAACAAGCAAAATTCACAACAATTTCTTTTGCTATTTGATTACGTTTGCTTACATTTTTTCCTCAAAATGAAAATTCTATGGCAGATAAAAATCCATAGTGTCTATTCACCTCTAGTATGAACAACACTTACTCAAGCTTCTTTTTGAGTAATCCGTAGAATATACTAGGTTACTGAAAGTACCCAACAGTGTTGTTTAAAAGTGTTTTGTAACAAGAAACCAAACAAACAGTAGTGATAAAATACTTGGGACCTTAAAGTCATGTTTTGACAGAAATGACTGTAAACCCACAAATTCTTCCCATATGTTATACGATGTATATTTAAATAGGAATACAGAAAGACAGGAAGCTTTGTGCTGTGCCAATTATGCTCACTATCACAGTTATACCACTGGAATGTATGGCAGTATTTGTTCACCATAATGGTTAAGATTAATAAATCACATTTTACAATCACTGTTATATGCTCTGTGTCTACATGAAACTTTGGCCCAGAAACCGTGGTATAAAAATAAAATAACCTGGAATAATAGGAGATGGAAAAAATATATTTGCTAGATATTAATCTACTCATTTGCTATTTTGCTATTTGAAATCTTATTAATTAAAAGAACATATTATAAACTCACTAAAGCTGCTAAATCATATGAAATAGATAAAAAAGTGAAACAGAGAGCAAACAGTTAGCAAAATGAAAAAGGACTGCCCATCAATCATTGATATACAATATTAAAAATTAAGTGTAATTATGGTTTAAGATGTTATGTGGTAACCCAGAACGATTTTGTAAGTTTTGAACACATCATATCCCTTGTAGGCTTAGAAATGGCTGGAATGGTCTTACTCATTGCAGTCAATGGCTCAATGTCCAACTGAGGACCAGTGATGAGTGGCATTCCTCAGGGGTCAGCTGGGACCAGTGCCGGTAAATATTTCTTTGTTTGGTGACATGTGCAGTGACATTGCATCACTAGCATGTTTTCAAGATGACCCCAAGTTGTGTGGTGCAGTTGACATGCTGGAGGGAAAGGATGCCATCCAGAGGGCCCTTGACAGGCTTAAGAGGTCAGCCCCGCCATGCATATCTCATGAAGTTAAACAAGGCAACATAAATAGAGACAGGGCAGAGAAAGGACTGAGAGAAACCCTGAGAAGAAGGACTTGGGGGTTGTAGTGGTTTAACCCGGGCTGAGTGCCAGGGGCCCACTACAGCCACCTTCTCACTCCCCCTTGCCCAGCTATAGAGGAGAGAGAATATAACGAGCGGTTTCGTTATTCATGATAA
>VXBA01002511.1:248087-272142 GCA_013399895.1 Serilophus lunatus
GGCATGGGGGAAGCTTCCAGTAGCTCCTCGAAGAAGCCTCTCCCTCAGCCCCCCCCCACTGCCACCAAAACCTGGCCACAGAAAAAACAATACAGGGGTGTTGGGGAATGAGAAGCTCAACATCAACCAGCAATCTTCACTTGTAGCCCAGAAAGTCAATCATGTCCTGGGCTGTATCAAAAGAAGTGTTGCCAGCAGGTCAAGGGAAGTGATTCTGTCCCTCTACTCTACTCTCATGAGCCCCCCAACATAAGAAGGAATTGGACCCATTGGAGTGAGTCCAGAAGAGGGCCACAAATATGATCAAAGAGCTGGTGTGCCTCTCCTATGAAGACAGGCTCAGAGAGTTGTGGATGTTCAACATGAAGAGTCCTATAGCAGACTTCCATAGCTGAAAGAGGCCTACAAAATAGTTGGTGAGGGACTTTTTACGAGAGCATGTATTGACAGGACAAAGAATAATATCATCAAAATGAAAGAGTATAGATTTGGATAAGATAGGAAGAAATTCTTTGCTGTGGGGGTGGTGAGCCATTAGAAGAGTTTTCCCTGAGAAGCTGTGGATGCCCTATACCTGAAGGTGTTCAAGGCCAGGTTGGCTGGGACCTTGAGCATCATGACCCAGTGGGAGGTGTCCCTGTTCATGACAGGGGAGGTTGAACTAGACAATTTTTAGGTCCCTTCCAACCCAAGCTATTCTATGATTAATCCCTGTTTGTGCCCATTTCAGCAATGACTAGGCTGCAGAAGTATCTCTTCATCTTACCTTGCAGTAGAGGCAGAAGGTAGGAGGATTTACATTATCAGCACATTTGTAACACTGATAAATATTAATGGGGTACTACTAGATATGCACTGCATGAAACTGAAAAAAGAGAAAACTTTAAAACCAAATCAAACTATATTAAAACACTAATTCTTCAAATCAGTATTGAGTCCTGGGCTAGTATTCTTATATAACTCAGTTATTATACTATTTTCAATTTTTTTAGATGACTTCTATGAAACTGTTGAAAACTGGAGGAGGCAAATTAAGACAATGAAATGAAGACATGAAATGAAATGGCAGCAGAATACTTCTAATTAAGATTATATAGGAATCCCCTTACAGAATACTGTGTTGCAATCTCTTGCTAACAATTTTTTATTTATTGTGGCACTTGAAATGTCGTGCAGAAGTTCAAGAGAGTGTATACCAAAGTAACGAAAAATGAATTGGGCTTTGAATGAAATATGTATCCTAGAGGAATACAAATAATAAAAGGCTTAAAAAATTTTATTACTTTTGAAAGTTGTATCGATTGTTATAATTTTTAAAATGTTACAGTTGTAATAACTTTTAAAATGTTCAGATAATACAATGGCATCAACTGTAACTGCTATTTTAAAATTCCAAAATGAAGAAAAAGGGGATATAATTCAGTTCTTATAAGAAATAAATTTCAAAACAAAAATCTTATAAAGTAGTTCAAATAAACAACTAAATTATTGATTATTCCTGTTGCAGAAGGTGGTATCTCTTCATCGTGTTCAGGTGGATCTTCCTGTGCATCAGTTTCTGCCCATTGCCTCTTGTTCTATTGGTTGGCACTGCCTAAAAGAGTCTGGCTCCATCTTCCTGACATCCTCCCTTTACGTATTTGTAGCCATTGATGAGGTCCACTCTCTTCTTGAGGCTAAACAGGCCCAGCTACCTCAGCCTGTCTTTGTACGAGAGATTCCTCAGACCCTTCACCAATTTAATAGCATTCTGATGACCTAATACAGGAGCTCCATGTCTCTCTTGTACTGTGGAACCCAAAACTGCACACAGTACTTCAAATGTGGCCTCACCAGGGCTGAGTGAGGATCAGGATCTACTACTTTAGCATACCGACAATGTTCTTTCTAATGCATACCAGGATTCCATTGGCGTCCTTGGCCACAAGAACACATTGCTGGCTCGTGGACTTGCCCACAAGGACCCCTAAGACTTTCTGTACAGAGCCGCTATCCAGCGGGTCGTCTCCCAGCCTTTACCAGTGCCCAGGGTTCTTCCTCCCCTAGTGTATGACCCTTGTTGAACTTGAGAAGGTTCCTCTCTTCCCATCTCTTCAACCTATTGAGATCTCTCTGAAGGGCCACACAACCCTCTGGGGTATTGGCCACTCCTCTAAGTTTTATATCATCAGCAAACTTGCTGAGAAGGCACTCTAAACCCTCATCCAAGTCACTGAGGAACAAGTTCAACAGCACTGGGCCCAGTAAAGAACACTGGAAGACAGTCCAAGTGACAGGTGTCCAATTACTCTGTACTTCTGATCACAGTTTCAGTGATTTTCCGCCCAGCCATTTCCCAATCCCATTGTCCAGTAATCTAACCCATACTTCTCCAGTTTGCCTATGAGGGTTTAATTAAATAATATCTCTTTTTTAATGATTTAATATTTTAATGTTTGAGTTACATTTATAGCACGTATGCAAGGTGATTTGATAAAGCAGAAAAAGTTGCGAGAAGTTACAGTTATCATGACATTACTCCATGTTCTTCTGGGACAAAGAAGAAATATTTAAAAAGTAATGTTTCCTATGTGAAGACAAGTTCTTTTGAAGTTAAACAAAGCAGAATTTGTCATACCTTTCATATTCAGAGTTTGTGTATATCAGAATCTTTCATAATAAAGCCACCTGTCTTCCATTATATCATAAGGTCCCTGCATTTTACAATTCAATTGCTTCAAAATAGTGTTCCTTCTTTATAAAGGTTTTGTGCCATATTTGCCTACTCCAGAACTAGTACCAGTGTGCAGTCTATCCAACAGAGATATGATAAAAGTCCTCTTGTTTTAATCTTTCTGAAGAATTTTACCATCTATAAGTCATAACTGATTATTTATATTGGGAGCTTGAAAACAAGAAATAAAGAAAATATTCTGTACCTCTTGACTTCATTTTTTCTAATAATAATGACACATTCCATTGATTTGTCAGTGATCAATCCACTAGCTAAAGGGTCTTTAGAGCTTTACTTATCAACTTTATTGACATCACGTAAATAGAAGATATACTAGTTTAAAGTTATATACAGTTTTGTAGGGGGAGAAAAGAAAAACCAAAGGTAACATAACAAAAAATGACAATCTTCCTACAAGAACATCTTATTACACAGTTTTACTCTAAAACTACTTCAAAATGAGCCTCATTATGTAGCTGTCTAATGACATTTCAGACCTTCAAAATGTCAGGAACTTCAACATTGAGTTCAGATGGGTTTTGAACTCAAGAGAAACAGGTTCCTCACAGCTTGTGATCATTAATTTGCAAGCTATTTGTCAGTTGCATGGTAAACAGATGGAATGTACTCATCAGGGTGCATCTTAAATGTGAAACAAATTCAAAAGAAAGAAAATTTAGAATTATGTCACCAAGCTGAGAGGACATCCAAATACTTCTAACCATGAGAATTAATGAGATCTGGAGTTGATACAAATTTTTTTAAAAAGGCAATGTACTGAATGAAATCACTTTTTCCCTAATCTAGCTTCTAGCTTAATTTTATGAGCTTTTCTATAGAAAGTTCTAATTCTAGCTGCTGACTGAGTTTCAGGAAAAGGGTTTCAGTAGTGAAAAATAGCTTCAAAGACATAATCCTTCAAGAAACAAAAATCCAACTTTTTTGTCTTAGAGCGATGAATTTTTAGTCTTAGTATTTTAAATGTGAATCAGCAGTGCAGTCTTCAGTTCATTCTCTACACTGGAGAAAAGATGAACCAACCCTATAAAATTGATTTATAACAATTGATTTATAACATATGAGATTATGAAAATACTGGCCTCACTATGAAAGCAGTTTTCCAATCCTTTTCTCAATTGTTCTGATTAAAAATATAAACCAGCATTGTGATCCTACACTCCTAAATAAACTGAATTATAATAAAATTATGAACAGTCTTCAAGCATTTTTCATAAGCATTTAGTATCCCTCAGGACTGATATATGGAAGATGAAGTATTTATGGTGGTGTTTCTTGACAGTTTCTTCTTGCAACTTTTTGTCTCAGATAATAATAGGCTAAAGTATAAAAAAATACTAGAATACGTACAAACACAGTTGCAATCACACACATGTAGGGATTTATCTTTTCTATTTTTTGATGTAATATGCAAACTTATACATATTCTGTATAATCCTGTGTATGTAAGTATGTGTACATGTGACAATGTGTCAGTTTCTGCGTGTTTAGGTAAGTAAATTACACTGTCCCGAGGATAGATTAGCCTTCAGTTCTTCTGTTCTTGTCCTACAATACATATTGTCCTGTTCCTTTTAACAGTGTGTATATATATTAGACCCAATTTCTAATGTGCTTTATCTCTTAAAAAATTTAATCATATGATTTAAAGAAAAAAAAGTTCTAAGAGTTATATAAGATTAGTTTGTGTTTGTCAGTTATGTTTTGGTTTGGTTTTCAAGTCTATTTTTATTTGTATTTCTAAACATCTGGTTGAATTGTGCATTGATGGCAATTTTTCATTTTAATATGTCATTAAGATATTATAGCTGCATTTAGTCACTTATCACAAGTATAAAATGTAATTTTCATTAAAGTCGAATTCAGCTTTGGGATTTGATCTTTCTTGATTGGTTGGACATTTTACAAAATTTATATGGGTGATGAAATTAGATCTAATTTATCCAGTTTGATATATCTCCCCAATCACATTTACAAAGATGGAACTATGTTAAATGAGTTACATAGATGAAGAAAAGAGATGTCCCTTAAGAAATTCCTCTTGATGTATATAATTAAGTGTCTTGTTAGAGGCAACTCTAGTGATTTTCCTCTGCTAATACAATATTTTCTCCTAATTTATTCTAATTAAACAGATTGTCATGAGGTCACTTATTTGGCTGTTCCTCATTCTTTGAAGTTTTTTCTATGAACCAAACACAAAGTGGCATAATTGCTTCTGTCAAACTCAAGGTTTTCTACTTCAATATTGAATATATTGAAACTATTCTATTTCCATTATTTCAGCAGAAAAATCACTGAGCTAGACACATCAAGTGCTGACTAATTTTAAAATTGAACTCGATGACACACATTGCAGAGGAAAGAACATCATGGGTAGCACAGGAAAACTTCAGCAATGAAACTGAAGGAACTACTGCACAAAAAAACCATCTCCTATGACAGGACCCTTCTCTCTGAGGCATCCTCATGCCTCCATTATCCTCAGAACCAGAAGGGGATAGTTTTTCAGGCAGTGATTGCAAGAGAGTGACCACCACCAGAGCTGAAGCTGGACTAGAGGTGGCAGCAATCACTGGTCCAAGAGTAGGGGTAAAACCAGCAACACTCAGTTCAGGGCATGGCAAGGCTAAATGCCCTCACTGAGAAGAAATGTGAGTAAAAACATTCCTGAAACTGTCTAGCCATGTAAATATCTTCTTTATTCAGGATTCACATCCTTGATTTTATTAAGGAATGAAATTGGCAAAAGTAATATTGGATGTCCACACTGAATAAAAACATGTACCGCATATTTAAATTAAAGTGAAATTGGTATATGAGAGCAGAAGAGCAGATTAATGTTTTTTTTTAATGCCAGATATTTTGTAATAAGTCTTTGAAACTAAAAAAACTAGTGCTTTATCTACCTGCTGATTGAGGAAGCAAAATCATCAGCAGTTTCCAAGATTCCTTCTTGCTAATCTAATCAGATTGTTTACATACTATTGGATAGCAACCTAATCCAATAGATTACAGCACTCTGTTCATGAATTATTTGTTAGCAGATTTTTCATGGTGGATCAGACCAAAAGTTCATCATGTTCATCTATTCACTCCTGGTGATCAAAACTAGATATATACAGAACAGTATTAAAAAAAGGCAAACTTTACTTCTCTTGATCTAACTCAATCTTCAGTCATCTGTAGATTAAGGAGTTTCTAAATCAGATGTAGTATTCATAGTCACAAAATAGATGTTTTTCTATGAACATCTCTGCAATCCATAGAGCACATTTATACTTTTGCTATCCAAAACATTCTGTAACATTGAATTCTACATCTTATCTAGGTATTACGTGAAGATTCCTCTGTGTTTGTTTTTCAATTTTGCTTTACTTCAGTCTCCTTAGAGTTAGGCAAGGTAGTCAATCCCTCCACTCTAGTGACTCTAGCTTTATTTGATGTTCTCGCCATTGATTAATATCAAAGAAGATTAAACCTTAGTTGCTTTCTGATTTTTACTAATACTTATTACTCTCATTGATCAATCATCTATGAAAAGTTGGAACAACTCACAGAATCACAGAATATGCTGAGACAGAAGAGACCTAAAATCACAATTGAGTCCAACCCTTATCCCTACACAGGACCATCCCCAAGAGTCACATCATATGCCTGAGCGTATCATACAAAGGCTTCCTGAACTTTGTCAGGCTTAGAACTGTGACTGCTTCTGAGGACCCTTCACTAATATCAAACCACTTTCTGGGTGAAGAACCTTCTTCTAATATCCAACATAAAACTCCTCTAACACAGCTTCAGGCCATTCCCACAGATCATGTCGCTAGTCACCAAGAGATCTGTGCCTGCTTCTCCTCTTCCCCTCACAAGAAAGCTGAACTGGGATTCGATGAGGTCTCCCTACAACCTCCTTTTCTCCGAGCTGAACAGAACAAGTGACCTCAGCTGCTCCTCATATGGAAGGGGAACTCCTTCCCCTCAAGGCCCTTCACCATCTTTATTGCCCTCCTTTGGATGATCTCTAATAGCTTAATATCTTTCTTATATTTAGGTGACCAAAATTGCAATATTCAAGGTGAGGCCACACCAGTGCAGAGCAGAGTGGGACACTCACTTCTCTCAACTGGCTAGTGATGCTTTGCCTAATGCATCCCAGGGCATGGTTGTCCCTGATGGTTGCCAGGGCACTGCTGACTCATGTTCAACCTGCCATGGACCAGGAATTTTAGTTCCTTTCTGTGACATTCCTTTCCAGCATCTCATTTCCATATATACATCTGGGATTTCCCCATGCCAGGCACAGAATCCAGCATTTCCCCTTATTGAACTTCATATTGTTGATGATTGCCCAGTCCTCTAATTTATCAAGGTCTCTCTGCAGGGCCTCCCTGCCTTTGAGGGAGTCAACAGTTCCTACCAGTTTTATGTCATCTGCAAATTTGCTTAGCATCCCTACCAGTCCTGCATCCAAGTCGTTCATGAAGATGTTGAAGAGTATAGGGCCCAAGATGGATCCCTGAGGAACCCCACTAGTGGCAGGTCTCCATTCTGATTTCATCTCATTCACTATTACCCTCTGTACTTGACCTTTGAGCCAATTGCTCACCCAACACATGATGTGCTTATTCAACTTTGTGCTGGACTTTTAGTCCACAAGGATCCTTTGAGAGATAATATTGAAAGCTTTACTGAAATCCAAAAGATTATATCAAGTGGCTTCCCTTGGTCAACTAGGTGGGTTAACCTAACCCTAACCCTGTCATAAAAAGAAATCAGATTTGATATGTTAAGACTTTCCTTTCATGAAGATGTGCTGACTGTGACTGATGATAGCATTGATTTCCATGTGTTTTTCAATACTTACCAGAATAATCTTATGCATAACCTAAGTCTCACTGAAGTGAGACTGACGGGCCTGTAGTTTCCACAGCCCTCCTTCTTGCCTTTCTTTAAAGTCAGGAGAATATTCACCCACTTGCAGCTAGCTGGAACATCTCTGGATTCCCAAGACCGCTCAAAAATCATCAGGAGAGGTTTGTGATTACATCAGCCAGCTCTTTGAGGATTCTTCAATGACTCTCATCAGGCCCCATAAATTTGTAGGGATCCAGCTGGAGCAGCAGATTCCACACAATCTCAGGGTCAACTAATAGTTGATTGTTCTTGCAGCCATGGTCTTCCAGCTCAGACCACTGAGACTCCCTTGGCCCATCATCTGTGTTGAAGACAGAGGTAAAGAAAGCATTAAACAACTCTGCCTTGTCTCTGTCCCTGTCTGTGAGGTGAGCATCCTCATCATGTAGCAGGTCAATAATATTTCTATAGAGCCTATTGCTGTTAATATATTTGAAAAACTCTTTTTATTGCTCCCCACTTTTCTGGTCATCTTCAACTCCAGTTGAATTTTGACTGCATGAATTTTCTCATTACAGAGAATTTTCTCATTACAGTAGCGTCTCTGAATTCTTCCCATGTCACTTGACCTTGGTTTGGTCATACACCTTCCTTTTCTGCCTTGTTTCCTAGAGAAGATCCCTGCTCAGTCAAGTTTACCTTCTGCTTCATCTGCTTGACTTTTGACATTTAGGAATTGCCTGCTCCTGTGCCATTAGGAGGTGATGTTCAAAGAGTGACCAGCACTGATGGACCCTGGAACCTGAAAAACATTTTACCAGAAGACCTTACTTACTAGTTCCCTGAGCAGACTGAAGACTGCTTTTGTCATGTCCAGAGCTGTTTTCTGGCACTTTTCCTCTTGTCAACTGAGATTTTAAACTCAGCTTTGTGGTTGGCATGGCCAAGACAGCCACCAATCTCCACTGCACTCACAAGATCCTCTCTGTTGACAAGCAGGAGATGAATAAGGGCATGTTTCCAAGTTGGCTCCCTTAGGACTTGTTCCATGAATCTGCCATCTATGTTTTTTAGGAATGTTTTGTCCTGGGTTGTACCAGTAGTATGAAGCTCCCAATTAATTTCTGGCAAGTTGAAGTCCCCCATAAGTACAAGGACACTTGACTTGGAAGCATCCTTTAGTTCCTCAAAGAGTAATTCATTGGCATCATCATCTTGACTGGGAGGTCTGTAGTAGACTCCCATGATGACATCCATATTATTTGTTTGCCCCTTGGTTCTTATCCAAAGGCTCTCAACCGTGCCTTTGCTGCTGTGAGCTCAATACATTACAACCCTTCTATCACTTACAGTGCATTAATTCTTTAACTCATTACATAACAAAATGGAAAATCTGAAATCAAGGGGAAACATAGGACAAATGCACTTTTACAAAGGAAATTTACATTTGAAACACTTATTCACATGAAAAAAATATTCCAATAGTAGTTGATTTGATTATGTGAATTTAAGTAATGAACTTAGTTCTTACTCTAGTTGACAGAAAGCTTGGAAAGGTCTTTTTTAAATAGGAACACTGAATTTTTAAAATATGTCAGTAACTATTACTTTAGGAGATGAAATTTTTAAATAATTATTTGTTAAAGTATCATCTATGTTGTTATTTTCTCATTTATCTTGTAATGTAAACATCAACTAATGCATTATTCTTGTTTCCGTGTTTATATTTTTTTCCATCTTGACTCAGTGACATTCATTTGTGGAACAGAGGTGAGCTGAAAGACTACTTTTAACTTATGTTTCCTTGTTCATAGAAAAAAGTGATGATATTTGTTAAAATGCTAAATTTGTCATCTTATTTCTAACTAGAAAGATAAAATTGGTGTTTCTTTGTTCTTCCAGTACATCTTTTCTAAAAGACATTAAACATTCCAGGAGAGCTGAACTGTCACAAAATCAGTGTTAGAGGCTATACGTAGAGAGACAGCAGTTTGTGTAGAGCTTCAAAGTAAGAAAAAAAGCTTTTTTGAAGTCAGTCCATTCCAGACTACTTGCTGCAATTTAGCAATTCTTTCTAGATAGCTCTGCTGATCTGGGACCTGACCTAATACTCATAAAGGTTACTTGTAGTTTGTCAGTGTAGACATTAGATGAATTCTGTTAGGATCTTTTGCTGCGGAAGAAAGTCTTCAGATTTAAACTGTGTGTCTCTGATAAACTGCTAAGCAAATACTGGTTACATTATATAGTAGGTGAAAAGAGAAGATACGATCAAAGACAGTTGTAAAGAAAGTCTGACTAGAAAGATAACTGGAGAAAATCATGGAGGTATGCTGTAGGGCATAGGTGAATTGAATCTATTGATTTTTATATTTTGCACTATAACTTCTGTTCACAGCTAGATGGTGTTTCTCAGTACAGAGTGAACTATTTGCTGTCATGTAGTAGAACACTATTTCTTACTCATTAATATCTGTCTTGTTGAGTAAATTGGAACCAACAACATAATTGTTTAAGTTATACCAAAACACTCTGTGAACTTTCTTAATTAAATGGCATTCTACTATCATCAGTAAACTATATAGACCAAGGCTCAGTAATCAATTTATAGAACACAGACTCTGTGAATTCACCATCTAGCAATTTAGCACATCTTTGCTGAGGCCACTATCATTTTACTTTAAGCTACAAGTTCAAAGTGTGAAATTCTCAAGCAGATAGGAATGTTGTACACTGCTGGTTTTGATGGGATTCAGCTCACAGGTTCTGTAAAATATATACCCTAATTCTGTGTTTGCTCAGAGAGGTTTTGGAATCTTCCTCACTGGAGATATTCAAGAACCATCTAGACACAGTTCTGTGCAGCGTGTTCTAGGATGACTCTGCTTGAGCAGGGATGTTGGACCAGATAACCCCCTTCCAACTTTATCCATTCTGTGATTATTGTGGTATGCATCAGATTTAAAGGAGAGGAAACCTTGTTTCAGATAAATAAATTCCATTTAACATGTATGAATTAATGACTCAGAGAACGAAGTTCATTCTCTTTAAAATGCTTCAAATGTAGACATCAGCTAGATTCAAATCCTCAAGAGTTGTATAAGTACTGCAGCACCAGACTTAAGAGACATGAATGATTGCTCTCCAGATTCCTGTATTATAATGAACTGTGAGATGCTCAACTCCTTGACATCTGAGACATTTTTGACTGATAAGTGATCAAAAAATAATTCCTCAGAAAAGTGATGAACAAGAAAATGTAGGTCTCTCTTTTGGAGTGGTTGTTCTTCATTGGGATGGTTTTATTTGGTTGGTTGGTCGTTTGTTTTTTTGTGTGTTTTTTATGGGTATTTTGTTTGGTTTGGGTTTTTTTCTGTTATTATTTGGTTTGGGGTTTTTTTTTCCATTTTGTTCAAGAATTTGTTTAAGTTTTGAGGCTTTTTAAAATTCATTTGACTGTCTGGTCCATAGCAGCCAGGAAAAGGTTATCTAACTTGTTTGTCTAAAAAAAGCTTACCTACGTAATAAGAATTTCTGTACAGTATCTGGGTTTCCAGGAAACTGCTTCCTGCACAAGCAGTAAACATCAGCACAGCTTTTTCTACCCTGACTTCCTTGCAGATTGATACAGATTAATACATCTATCCTGTTATGGAAAGTAAAGAACTTCTGTATGAAGTTTACTAGTTTACAAGTTCTAATGCTCTGCATAAACTATGCTCTACTTGGATCAGGTAAGCTACTCTGAAGAAAGGAAGAGTATAAGAGATTTGTTTGTTACGAATAGTCTTTCCTTCAGACAAAAAAGAACGTTGTCAAAAAGTATTATTTTTTTCTGATTTAGCTGAACATATTGGTTTTACCCATTTTTAAAAATAATTAAGATTGCATAATAAAACTTACTAGACAATTTCTACTTTAGATTAGCCTCCAGGGTATTTCATTCTTCCTTGAGACAAAATTTTGGACATCCTCAGGCAATCCATTTATAAGTAATCCAAAAATTATGTTGCTTTTTTGTTTTGGTTTTCTATTTGCTTTTTTTTTCTTTTGGTAGAACATGTATCACATCATCTTTGTTTAAACATTTGCTGTGTTTACATAGCTGTGGTTGAATGCTGTAATTGAAAAATTTACTGTCTCCTAATTTGTATTTCCTCACATACAATAGATATTTTCTGAGGGTTTGTTTTTCAAAAAAAAAAAGTGCCTTATATAATAATTCAATATACTATTGTTATT
Organism: Serilophus lunatus; assembly: GCA_013399895.1. Taxonomy (NCBI): domain Eukaryota; kingdom Metazoa; phylum Chordata; class Aves; order Passeriformes; family Eurylaimidae; genus Serilophus; species Serilophus lunatus. The sequence goes on from VXBA01002511.1 coordinate 259,918, forward strand.
TTCAAGGTGTTATATCTCTTTCATGACTGAAAAAAAATTTGACATATTAGTAAGAAAAGATAAACTTCTTCAGCAGTTAAAGGTGAATTGTGAGGATATGTTGATTCTTCAGAGTATCACAATCTATAACAGCGTGTCACCACCAAATGAGAGTAAGTTATATCTAATGGCATACAAAGAAGTCATTATTACCACCCATTGTTGCCTCTAATGTACCACACAGGTATTTATAAAATAAATCTCATAATCTTGCGTCATTTGCATTGAAATATACTACTAGTACAATTCAAATACGTGCCTATAGTAATTAAGAAAAGATGAGAGAATAGGCCCCATGAGGGATTTTAATAAAATGCAAAAAAGATACTTCTGTTAAAGCAGGAAAAGATTAATTCGAGTGTAAGATTATTATTTTCCAAGGCAATTAAAAATATACTGTGCAATAGATGGAATTTCTGCTCAATATTTGGAATTTTTTAATCTGTAGAATTACATAGATACAAAATAATTCCTCAATATTAGGTATTTATATAAATAATATAATTATGCAGATATTTTAAATATGTGTATATAAGTTCAGAAAATATGGCTGCTAGTGGCAAGGTCTCTGTCAAAAGGAATTACTTGAGAGGCTTATGGACTGGCTGTTTGCACTGTACAACAGAAACATGCTGATATATCGTGAATGCTCCTCAGAATGGTGAACACACTGAAATTAAAAGTTTCTGGGTAAAAAAGTGGGCATCTATTTAGAAGCTTTGCAACATGTCTTTGCAATAGGCTTGAATATTGTTTTATCTCTGGGGAAGGGGGATGTTTGAGTGGTTTGCCTGTTAATGCATTAAAACCATTTTCTTTTGTATTTTCCCCAAAATTCCCAGGAGAGGAGAACAGAGCAGGGTTGGCCAACCCCGGCTCCAGGGACCTTGGGTTCACTGAGACCAGGAGATGCGGTAGGGTGGTATGAGGCCAGGACCGGGGCCAGGACCATCCCGGCCGCTCTCCTGGGCTCCCACTCACGGGCGCTGCACAGGGAGAGGGACTCATCTCCACCGCGGAGCACGAGACACGCTCGGTTGCTGCTCCTGCCACTTCTCTGAAGTTTTGCAGCGGTGCGCATGCAAGGGTTGTCTTTCCTGCAGCTGTAGTGTCTTAGATCGAGACTGGTGGTACCCACCTAGGAGAGGTGGGAGCGGAGCTGTTCCCTTTCTCCAAATACCTAAGACCCCGCTGGGACTGCTGGGAGGTGTGTGGCGGTCGCTGCCCCACAGGCAGCTCCCACCGCCTGTGGCCGGTTCCTACAGGCAGCAGGGGCCCTGCGGGCGGTGCCGCTGGCCCCGGGAGTGCCCCACGGCCGACACTGGTGGTGGCCAGTGGCCCCCAGAGCCCGAGCACATGGTGGATTTGGCGAGGGCCGCCATCTTGCCTATGGTGAGATCTCAGGCAGAGGGACGGTGCCCAACACCGCCAGGAAGAGCAGGAGGAGAACTGGCTGGGAAGAGGACTCCGAGGTCACATGATATAGGGAGCCCATAAGAGCCAGAACCTCGGAAATCCTCTCCCTTTTTGTGGCCGGCTCACGTTGTCCAGATAACATGAAGTGCCGTTCCTTCTTGTCCCTCCCGGCTTCCTTTACCATGCAGCACCATCAGAGCTCCACCAGTGGCACCAGGGCTCACCCAGCTGCCCAGTGTGGTATCTGTTCCCCTTGGGTTTCTGGGAGGAGGGTGCTTATCACTGTTTTTATCTTTCAGAGGCTCTGAGACTGGGAGATTACCATCATCGAAGGAGCTTTCCTTTCCTTCCCCCTGCTCCTCAGCCAGACAGTCTGATATGAGGAGCAGTTTGTTAGTTTTTATTTTTAATTTTATCGTGGAACATTGTCAGGTCTGTTGTGTGTATTTGATTAGTGTTTAGGGGGTCTGTAGTTTTTGTGCCCCATAGAAAATAAACCCATGTTTGGTGTTGCAACTCCCTTCAGTTTTTGTCACGACTTCGCCCCCTAGTGGTTCAAACCTCCACAGTCTTGTTTTAAAATAACAACACTTGCCCTCTTCATTCATATCGGAAACGTAACTATGTTCTTGTCCAGAATGAGGATACAAGACAGTTTTCAAATATTATAATGTTTAAACATACTTCTATCTCCATTAATATATGCACTGTGATCCTGCTGCTATTCATTTAGGTTTTTAAGACCTCTCTTTCTGTGCTAAAAACTTAGACAGGGTTAGATTTCTTTTTAAAGGATCAGATACCAAAAAGTTACTGCTGTGCATAGGCTTAATATCTAAGATTTTTACAACATTTAACATAATTGTATATATTGATTTCACTTTATGCTTTAGCCAAGTATCTACAGGTATGAGAACTTCCGCATTAGTCTATTGATAACTGAACACTGATATTATCTGCAATTAAAAATTCTTCAAAATATCATAGAATTGATTTTAAATTGTGAAAACGTGAAACACTTAGATCCTTTTACATGAAATGTTCTAACTGCTCTGCAACCTTGCAGAAGTGATGCTTATGAGATGTGAGTTCCTTGCCTTGCCTTCTCTTCCCTTCCCTTTTCCCAAAACATAATCCCATAATTAAACATAAGTCTGTATATGTGAGAAATTGCAGTTGTACCACTAACATTAATTTTGGCCTTTTTCAACTTTAATGTTAACTTCTCGACCTTAATACTGTTTTCCTGAATTCGTTCATATGTTGATTTTATGGGCTTATAGATAAGACAGCTTTAATTGTTATGAATGGAGTTTTTCCAGAACATTAAAGCCAAACAGAACAGTACATTAATACATTTCCTATTTTATAAATAAATAATCATTTTAAACTAATTCTTCAGTTTAATCAAGAAGATTTCCTTGAAATGTCCGTTCAGTAATCATTAATGCATGACATTTTAAATTCACACCTTTTAAATGGAAAATAAATGTAATTTAAATAGTTTAGTTCATATTCATGCCTTTTATCATTTCTTTGTTTTTATCAACACTACAAGCTTTCTCATTTTTCATGGCTTCACTTTCTTCATGGTACAATGAATAGATGTTCCATGAAAATTATGTTAAAATAACAGAGAAACAGCCATGAATATTCATAGAGCTAATTATTCTTGCTTCTTGATTGTGAGAAAATATGGGAAAAATTGTACATGCAGAAAATAATGTAAAAATGAGGTTTGAAGAAGAAGTTTGTGCATTTTATGTGTAGTTTTCAACATTTAAATTTGTATTCAGGATTAGCTTTTCACAAAAATAGTGGCAGTTACTTTGAAAAAGGGAGAGGAACAAAAAAACCCATCAACAAAAAAATCCTGGCACATCAGAAGATAAAATGAAAGAATCATAGGAATATAGTAACTATTTAGAAACTAGATGTTAGTAGAGTAATAACATTCTTGATTGTCTTTGGTCTTCCTTCCCTGTTAGATGTGCTACAGTGGCCTTCATAAAGTTCTGAGGCCACCTAAAAGGCTACATAAAAAACACAGAAGCATAAGAGGAGAGTCATTGAAGTGCTGCAATAGCATTTGAAATGCAATTCTTATCTGCATGAGGAAAAGGGATCTGCTCAGCTGCACAAGCGATCCTGCAATATCTTCTCCATTTCATAGATTTCCAGATACGGGGCAGATCCAAATTTCAGCCCCATATGCTGGTTATGCACCCAAACTCTGTCCTATCTGCCACTCAGGACTGGACCTGGATGCATGCTATAAACTCACATGTACTGACCTCTCTTGGAAAGTAAACAAACATTTTGAAAGGGTGAGTGCTTGTATACAGTCTTTTTTTTTTTTTTTTTTTAAATTATGGAAGGAAAAAGACTGTGACACTGTGCACGTTGTGTTGCATACTTGCCCTGGCAGATGGTTATGTTGTGCAGGACAGAGGTAGTGAAGATGTTAAAGCTCTTTTGTTGCTATGTGCAGCAAAATACCAAATAATTGCAGCAGCCACTTAAAAAAACCCAACAAAACAAACAAACAAAAAACATTCACGACATTAGCCCATTCATATGTGTGTAATTGTGTGCATGCAAAAACTGGGCTGTTCTTATGTAAATACAGCTAATCTGCTTCCTGTATGGTTACTTATTGGCTATGGCTTAAAATATTTTCAAAGAAAATATATATATATATAAAAAAGTGTTCATAAAGAAATAGCGGATGAAGAAATTAAGAAAATCCGTTGCATATAGCAGATCTACACATATTGTAATTTTCAGTGTTAAAAAACCCTCACCAAACCTTTACCTCAAGATATATCAGGGATCAGTGGTCTTTGATATATGGATTTCTAAAGTGCTTGTATATCTTTGTGACTGTTGCCAGACTAGAGTTCCCAGCATTATATCTCTGTAGTAATCTCATAACAAGAGATTTCCTTAACCCTGTCACCTAATAAGGTGGAAATGATCTTATAAGACAGTTTTTTTTAATTGTGCTGGGACAGGTGTTTACTTATGATCCTTTAAAATGACACTACACAATCATCATCAACCACTAGCAAATTATTTCACTCTGTCATAATGTAATACCCGCATTATTTTCTGTTTTCTTGTACCTTGTGTATCACTGGCATCACACACAAGGAACACAAAATTCTAATGGCTCAGAATTCTTGCGTGTGGTTTGTCTGATATACTGAATGATGATATGTCTGCATCAGAAACCATCATTGTAGGCTCCCTGTAGCACCACTGAAAGAAACAAGTATTTTGAGAAGGAAACTATTCTTGTTTAGAATTAGGCTTCTGTATTTTTTCACATGATTTTGTAATAAAACCATACTTCCACTGACTGTTCAGAGATGTGCAGACTGTTTTAAGATGGATAACAACAACAGAAATTACTACAGTTAGGTGAGGTGCATTCTATCTAGACTTCTTTTAGAATCAGTGGAAAGGCATGACAAGGAAATGGTTCACAACAGGTGAATTCATGAATCACATTTGTGTTTTTCCATATGGCTTTATTTCATTGACTTCTAATAATATTACCCAAGTGGAAATTATTAGATGCATTTCCCGTGTGACTAAGGAGTAGTTAAAAAGTAGGTTTAAGGAAAGAGTATATAAGACCCTGTGTACAACCTGTTCTTTCTCAGCTTCTCCACTTTAATTGCATTTTGTTATATTTGATATGTTTGTTTATATGCAGAAATATTATATATTACATTAGGGTTTTCTTCATGCATGCAGTCATAACTCTTTCAAGAAGATATTAGTAGAATCTTCCTTAATAATTTATTAACTAATAATCTGTTACTCAAAACTACACTCAAGTTAGAAAAATTAGCAGAAGTATTGACCAGAATTTGCAACACAATGCACAGACACAATTTTATTATTGACAGAAATGTTTAGATATCGATATTTAACTTCAGGGGTCAGAGAGCACCTTGACCTGTGACCTACTATGGTTATAATAGCCATTGTTGTATTTATTTGTAATGTTAAACATAATCTTTGTTAAAAATAGTCAATATTCAGATTTGTTTGTCTCTAGTCTAGCATGTTTAGATTCAAATTACTTTGTAGTCCTTCTGTCTATCTAGACATCAGTGTGCAAACATAAGAAGAATATCTCAATCTCTGTAGTTGCAATCTCTGTTCCTTCCTCCAGATGAGTAGTTTCCTAGGAGCCATGTTTGCTGTGACAGCTTGTTGCCTCTTCTCAGCAATAGCTATGAAAAGTGACAAATTAATCATAAACAAATATATGTATTTTAAAAATTATTTGCTCACTCATTTTTCACCTGAAGGTGAATCTCTGTGCTGATATGGAAAAACAAAAATGAAGGAGAAATTAAAAACCAACTTACCTATAAAGAAACTCCAGCCTCACATTGCAGACTGGAATGTAGAGAGACACAAAACATTAGGAAGAATCAGCTTCGACAAAATCACACTACAAAGCACAGATGAATATAGCAAATATAACAAAATGGCAGACAAGCTAAGCCTACCTGTCAAATCCCTTCCTTCTTCTCCATTGTCAACCAAGGATGTGCAAGGAGTGCCAAGGAAATCTCTCCTTCTTCATTCCTGTTAAAAAAAAACGCCCCAGATACTTGTAGGAATAAGACCTGGAATAACTAGACCTGTTCTACCCTACTTCTTTAAAATTGGGACCTGATTCCTTACTGATATTATCAAAGGATGGTAAAGAAAAAGATCTCCTTCAAACAATATTATAAATATTGCTGACTGCAAAATTTGTACTTATCCAGTTTGAACTTCGTACATGGAGGTATAATTATATTATTTTTTAAGTTATCCTGCATAATTTACAGAAGACTGTGTTCTATTTTCATGATAATTTTCCTCTTTCTGTTAATGGCTACCTGATTAACGAGGGGAAAAAAATGATAGGAAACTCTTTTCTGTGCAGATTCAGAATTTTGTCACTTCTGTGAAGGAAGTGAAGTTACAGCTTTTCAGGAAGGTCATAGCTTATGTTATTGATCCCAAGGACTTTTAGAGTAAATAAAGTGATGAAAATTATGCCTTACCTTGTCTTAAATCATGTATGTGTTTCTATAATATGGTTTATCATCTGCATGGCAACATGGCTTGGTTTTGAATTTTGAGATATATTTTACAGTGGAGAATGTAAACAAAAGGTATTCCTTAAACCTTTGCTTGTACTGATTGAAAAGAAATACCATATTCTTGTAGAGAAATTGCAGAAAAGTGCACTAAATTTATTTCCATAATATCTAATATTGGATATAGTATTTTTAGCATACAAAAAGTATCCCAATGTAAAGGGTAATCTGTTTGACTTTATAGCCATAAAAATTTACTGTGATAGATGGAAAACATTAACTGAAATGCAGTAAAGGAAAATGTGGATTTAATCTTTACCTAGAGAATGTCTGCATTCCTCTTATAGTGTCTAAAGGTCCGTCTATATCTATTGTGTCCTTTGCACCTCAAACAGCTTACTTGTCAGTGTGCCTGGAAACCCAACCGTGATGCCTCTCACTTCACAGATGTTTGCCCTTACTGCATCTAAAGTCACACCACCCAGTATTTCAGGAAAGTAAGTCCATGCTGCTATTTTTCCTCTTCCAGAATGTAGAGCCTCTCCTCAGTAGAAGGTAATAGAAATCTTAAAAGTGGTTCAATCAGCAGTATAAATTCTCTGGTGTCCCCTCTTTATACACTGCCTCTGCTGAGCTACTAAAATATGTGCCTTCCTCTATATGCAGACATATGGAACAACACAGTCCACACAGTAAGCTGAGAACATGAGAAGAGTGCTTTAGTAAAGCCATAGATGGACATGTTCACCAAAGAATGTAGATTGGGAATATGTAGCTTGTATTACAGTGACAATATAGATGGATATTATAGGGAATGAGTAGAAAACCAAGTTAATACGTGGATTCATAGATGGCAAGTAGGAACAGAATTGTGGGGGGTTTTTTGCCTTTATGCAATACATGTGTTACATCTGGTGTCTATTTTTTAAGAATGTTGAAAAATTACAGAAAAGGCTGCAGAAAAAAGTCAAATAAATTTTTGAGGGGACTGGAGAAAATATCTGTCAATAGGAGCACAAAAAGTTTTATCAAAAGAATAACGGTGAATTGATGACAGCTTATAAAAAATCCTACTGGAAAACAACAGTTAACATTAGAAATTTAGTAAATTTCATGTAACCTCTCTGCTTGTTAACTTTAGGTAAAACACTTAATATTTGTCAAATATATCTCAAAATAATAATTATTAGACTTTGTGAAATTATGTTAAACAGTCTGCTCTGAGAACTGTGATTTTCTAGAAAGCCTGATGTAATCTGAGAAGTACAAAATTTAATAACGTTATGAAACAGATAACACTGCTAGTCTGAGACAAGAAAGAAAAGAGATCACACATTTTGGCAAGGGATACTTTTGTGAGAGCTGGAAACTTAGATTTTAAGAAAGAGTAGAGTCAAAATAATGAGTTCTCCCTCAAAAATAGAAAATATAATTTGAATTATGAACTACTGCAAATGTGTATTCTAAAGAAGAATGTCTTAGTTTCTCCAAAGCTGTAACTTTCTTGTAGAGAGTAAAAGACTGACAATTTTTCTTGAGAGCAAGTCAGTCAGAATTTCACCGAGAAATACAACCATTAATCTTCAAGGCCTTATTTTGGACTTATCCCATATACAATGTAGCATCTGCTCAAACCCTATGAAGTTGATTTTTTAAAGAAAAACAATGAAACTCTGTTCCAATAGACAGAAACCCCATGTTTTGTGTTGAAATTCTTACTTACAGATTCCTAAAGTCGGTTGATAACTGTGTGGTGGTTTGGCACCACTGTTTTCACTAAGGGCAAACTGAACAGTTATGAGAAGACAACAGAATTTTGAACAACAGAGAAACAGTTTATTTGTCTGGAGCTCAACCAGTTTAAGGGAACTCCAGATTAACACAGAATTAAACCCAACAAAAACCATGCGAAAGAGAAAAAAGAAAAAAAAAAAAGGAAAAGAAAAAGGATAAGGAAACCGCTTTCAAAGGACAGGGAGGCTGGCCAAAGAGAAGCAGTGGGAAGGGAAAGCCGTTTCCTCTTTTCTCTCCCTCTCTCTGTTGGTAGCCAACTCCCAGCCCTTGAAGTCTCTGAAAAATACAACACAGTGAAAGGTCCTCCCCCCAACCCGGGATGTTATTTGGGGAAGCTTTCAACCTGCAGTTGTGCTGGCTTGACTCTGATGCCGATGGGGGGTGGGCAGAGTCAAGCCACGAGGTCTGGGAGTCGGAGGAGAGAGGCCATCCCGCTGCTCTCCAGCTTGCAGGAAGCCAAAGAGAATGAACTTCCATTGTTTTGGGCTTTTAAGCTCTCCAAGTCCCGTGCGAATCTCACGGTCCTCTTCCCGGCTTCGCCTCTTCAGATTGGCCAGCGGTCTGGGCTCCACTTCCCCCTTCGAGATCCCCGGCTCCAACAAAATGGCGGTTTCTGCCAAAATCTGTGAGCTGAAAGCTCCCCAGCACCATGGTTTTACCAGCTGTGGGCTGGCTGCCGCCTCTCCAAGGTACCTACCGACCATGGGGACCCTCGAAAGGGGTCCCCAAGGGCTGCAGGAGATGCCTGGACAGCCACCGCGCCCATCCTGCCATGCAGGAGCCATTCCAGGGGCCACTGGCACCATGGGATCTCTCGCTGGGCTCCCTCGTGGCAGCGCAGGGGTTGGCGCGGCCACCGGGGCACTTTTGTAGTGGTGTGGGGGTCAGCAGAGGAACTGCTGACCGCCAGGCACTGGCCAAGGTGGCGGAGCACTTCTGATGTTACTGCCCCGCGGCCATGGGCACCGGGACACCGCCAAGAATCACCCATGGGCAGCAGCCAGCTGGTGCCAGGACTGTGCCGGCAAGGGGATGGACACCGGATGCCCCGTGCAGCACCGTGAGGGGAACCCGCATCTTCGCCAGTGCCCACACAGCCGAGCCGGGGCCGCTCCAGCAATTGCCGCCGGGGAGGGGGCCACTGTGTTTTGGTAAGTTCTTGTTGAGAGAACTGTGGGGGACAACCCCCCCCCCCCCAGCCAGCTCCAGAGGGCAAGGCAGGGGAACCAGCTGGGTGAACCCAGCCGCTGTCCTCAAGTGAGAAAGAGAGAGGGCACTCCCCCCTCCTCTCCTCCTCCCCTCCAACCAGCCAGAAGGGCAAGGTGGAAGGGGAAGAGTGAGGGAGGGCTATTAAGGGAAAAAAAAATTAAAAAAAAACAGGGTTTATACCAGAACGGGGATCCCTTTCCCTCCCCCTCCCTCTAAGAACCCAGCACTCCCCCCAAACCTCCACAAATTGCGATTAAGTTTGCTTGTTAGAGAAAGCTGTGAGCAATAACTTGCTAAAAATGTATTCGCTCGTGACAAGTATGACAGAAGTGAGACAGCTACTACCACTCAGTGTTTAATGAAAAGTCGAGTAGGCAAAATTATAAAGCAAAAGATGAAGTCCTTCATTTTATGCAGCAGAAACCAATGTGAATGAGTGATAATAACTTACGTAAATAAACCGAGCACACTTGAAAACTCCTAGGGAGATAACAACCTATTAATTTATATAAGATAATGAAACATTTACAAAAAAAGCTGGTTATCTGTTTTATGTGAAAAGCAGTCTAGAACTGAGTTAAACTACTCAAGAGAGTAATATACAATTGTTTATTTTGTTCATATTGTGGAAAAAAATACAGCAATATTGCTTAAATAACAGTGAAAAATATTTTTTTGAATACCACACCCAATATTTTATTTAATTTTTCATCACTTCTTTTTCTTCTTTTTTTAAAAATTTGTGAACACATGTTTTTTTCTCATACCGATATGATGTCCTGACATGGTAACTCCTCCATAGCCATATATAAATTACAGGTTCGTTAAACAGAGATGCAAAGAAAGTGATAAATCTTGTATAATTTGAGACCTTTTTCTGAAACCCAAATAAGAGAAAGCCTAATTCAAAGTTTGCAAAGTTTTCTTACAATATTTTTAACCCCCATTTAGTGCTCATTAAGGATCCTGAATGATAGTATTAAATTGGTTCTGCTGTAAAATTCCATGAAGCTTTACAAAGTTAATGTAATGATACCATACTGTTCAGATTTTGGGCACCATTAAAAAGGTAACATAATTAAAATAAAATTTACTTATTTTCTAATCTGTATTTTTAGTTGCAGGAAAACCTACAAAAACTATATTCTGAGTAAGTGAATTCTGCAGTGTAACTACAGAAAATTGGTTATTCTTCAAGTGTCCAAATTACTGAGTCTTTTTACAGCAGATGTGACATTAAGCAGAACTTACATTGTTTTGCTTAAAGGTGTAAACATATTTCTCAATTGACTTGCCAAGAATCCATGAATGTGACTACATGAAAAAATGTTTAAGAAACATTTGATCATTGTTGAGCATTACTAGACAATTTTAGCTATAGAAATGTTCATGGTAAGATCTAAGGTATTTTACCTGTGGGTAGTGGTACACAGATGCATAGACGACTAGGTAGAAGAAACTAAGAATTTAATGTACCTGAGCTATTTTCACAAATAAGCTACAATGCCAAAGACAATAGAACACTGAATTAGACATTAATTTGAGAGAGAGAGCAAAAACAACACACTTTCCCCCACACCCCCTCCTTCCTGCATCAACATAAACACAGAATTGAACAATCCGTTTAATAAGCATAAAGAAATGGACAACACAAAAAGTAAAGATGACATGGTTCAATTAGCAAAACGATCTCCTATGGAAACTTCAGGAAAAATTAGGTTATTCTGAGGACCTACTTCTACTTTGAAATTAACAGCAAAAGTCCAGCTGAAGTCACTGTGAGAAGAAACAAGCCCTAAACAATGAAAGGAAGAGTCTGGCAATATTTCAGGACTCCGTTATTTTTAATGATTCATGCAGTGCCAAGTGTTTGGGTGTGTGAGACTGAAAAATAAACAGTTTCTTTTCTTACATGTTACTCCAATAGGTATAGACATTTAGGAGGGATTGCAACACATTCATATGCATAGAGCAATATTGTGATTATGCAGGTTTTCCTGTTCGGAAAATCGTCTGTTTATGCTAGAAAAAAAAAATCCAAAATTGTAGATTAAATATTCTACTATAATTTATTTAGAAAATGTATATTTTTATTTTTTTTTTATTTCCATCTCTCTGTCACACAGTAATTTATGAAGTTCCAACCCAAAGAAAAGAAAGTTTCTTTACATAAAGCAACACTATCCTAAATTGGAATCTCTTGAGAAGGTTGGCAATATTTCTTCTGACATCACTAATAAAAAAAAAAGTTATTTTACGGTTATTATGGCTGATAGCATGTTGAGATGCTGATAGGAATAATTACAGGTTCATTAAACTATTGATTTCAATGGAGCCACATTTTCATGTTTTGTATGTATTTGATAATTACTATACATTTTACATATACATATATAATTATTATATATTAGTGTAGAGGGTTGAAAAGGGGGGGGTGCAGGGGGGGTGCTGGCGGGGTTTTGGAGGGAGCGGGGAAGGGGAATGGGGAGGCGATTGCCCATTTTTTAGTATAAAACGCTATTTTTTCAGTTTTTTTCCTTCCCTCGCTCCCTTCCCTGGCTCACCGCAGCCTCCCAGGAGCCCGTGGTGCCGATGCGGGCTTCCCCCCCCTCCACCCGTGGCGCCTGCGGGCAGGGGGGAGGGGGAAGCTCGACAC
>VXBA01002511.1:276244-315856 GCA_013399895.1 Serilophus lunatus
GGGGGGGGGGAAGGAATGAAGAAAGCTGCATTTCTGAAAACCTAAAATCCCCACTCCCAAGAATTTACATGTGGTTTGAAGTTTAAAGAATGATTGATTATTTGGATGTTTCTATAAAATGTTAATGCTTTCCCAAAAAACAATAATATGCTGATGCCTTTTTAGTTACATAAATTCTGCAATCCCTGATTTCATTATATTATTTCAGTTTGATTTGTTTAAGCTTTCTGTCATGAATGTCAGTTTTCTATCACACTGATGAGTAGAGCACTTCGGTAAGTAGGTGACATTTTAGGTGAATTCACCATTATTCTTAATTTTGTTTTTCTGTACATATATAACTCTTTCCGGATTTAGAGACAGATTGCTCTTTAGCATTTCTAAGTTCAATATTGTATTTTTCTCTCATTATGACAATGAATGTTTGACCACGCTGAATATCATGTTATAAACAATGACACAAGTAATGACTAGGATCCACAGACAAGTCACAACAGCACACTCTTGCAGCCTTCTGAGCATGTTAATGTTCTGAGTACAAATTAGAGGATATAAATACTTATTGCCAAGGCAGAAATCTATGTGTAGTGTAAGATATTTTACACAATATATAAAACATTTCACTGTGAGAAAAATATAGTATACATTGTTTTTACAAATGTTCTTATAAATTACAAAGCAAAGATAATTTATTTCTGATGAAATCAAAAAACCCTATAAAACACCTTAAAAAAAAAAAAAAAAAGAAACCATCAAACAACCCTGATTACCTTGTGATCTGCAGCTATTTTAGGTAGTTGACAGAAATTTGTCATATTTCCATGGCAACAATGGGCTATCTCAACAGCGATATTGCTAGTGAAGAGAATAAATTCTTATGATGCACTATAATGTTTATAATTATTGCTCAAACTTCTACATGTTCTATAGAAATTGAAAGCTGTCTATTTCTTTGTATACCCCCATGCCACTTCTCATTTGTTGAAATAAGGTTATTTTTTCCCTGACACTTTGAAAGGATTCTACCTGTGATAAGTTTCCACCGTGCTCAATTAGTCCACTAGATGGAGCATCTAGCATTTCCAGGAAAAAGGAAAAAAAAAGCCCAACTATTTAGGAAGCTGATTTTCACAAGTGTGTGTGCTGAAGGTTTAGAGGAAAGGGGAAAGCAAATTACAATCCATTTAAACTTCTGTTTGCAAGGCAGTCTTTTGATTCGGCCTCATTTACCAGAATAACCTATTTGAAGAATGATTTAAGTTTAAAAAAAAATCCCCAAACAAAAACTAAGGAAGTGGGAGTAGCAAGGAAGAAGAACAGAAATGCTTTCTAGATTTTCCATTAAGATTTCAGTGTTTTCCTTAGTTCTGTGTGATTTCATATATTTTTGTTTATATATGCAGCCTGTAGAAGTCCTTGGAGGACTGTTTACATTAATGTTGCAAAAGAGTGATTCCTCTGGAAAAGAAAAAGAATTATAATGAAGCCTGTGTAGACTGGTGAATGAGAAAAGGAGGAAAAAATGAAAGATACACTTCAATGAAAGGGAAACAGCAGTGGACGTTGTATTACCATAGGATGGCTGTGAAAATCAGGCGGGAGCTCCAAAGCGTTCTTTCAGTTCAGTGAGCACTGAGAAAGTAAAGCTGAGCAGCTGTGAGTTAGGAGGTAGTAGGTCAGCGCTGATCTGCTCAATCCACAGGCTTGGGCAAACCAATGGTGTGCATAATTTGTGAGGTTCAAATCAATAGGACTCTAAGTAAGAATTCCCTTACTGCCCCTACCTTCTCCCCCTTACCCTTGGAGACAAGGCATTTATTTTCAATGGGTAAATAAGAATAGATTTTCTGAACGCTGGCTTTTAGCCAGGTTAATTTATGCATACACAAACTTATGCTTCACCAATTTGCTGAAACCCATCATTTAAGCCTGTTCAAATGTGCAGCTGTTTAAATGAGGTTGGAAGTAATTTTATCACATAATGCTGATGTCAGTTAAAAGCTGAGTATTAGCAAAATGAGAAGGCATCCATGGAGTGTGTCTGCTACAGTGATCTGTGTCCCCCAGTGTCTAATGGATCAGAGAGACAGATACGCCTAGCTCATCGCTCTGTAAAGTTAAATTCAGATCTATTACCTATTACACACATGCTTGTATACAAGGACAAGCATTTTAAGTAGAATGAGAATTGTTTTGGTCCTGGCGAAGATCCAGGGTAAGTCTGAATGAAGACTCAGGAAAAACAGGATGCAAAAATGCCAAATGTGAAAATGGCTACACACGATAGTTCGGGGGGTGGGGGCAGAGGGAGGGGAGTAGTCAGAAATCTGAAGAAACCAATCAGGCAGCGTGGGTAAAGAATGTATTTCCCAGGGTGTGCTCCCATGAAAAGAAAATATCATGCTGTATAGAAGCTGTGGGTAAGATCTACATCAGTTCTGGATACTAATACTAATGATCAGCTTCATAAACTGAGGAAAAGGAAAATTTCTTTTAGATGAAACAAAAATATTCAGAAATCTTTGTAAACTGCTATGGATTATGCAGATAAACAGATATTCCTGGCTTCTAGGAAAACAGCAAAAGCCTGTTGATCTGCAAATGGATCTGCCTTACTCTGAATCATATAAGAAAATCTTTTTCTGGGTTGATTGTATCTATGGTAGATTTTGATTTCCATTTCATATGGTTCAAATATGAAGGGACAGATATAAAGCTGCAAGATTTTTCTTCCTTAAAAAATATAAAGAAAAAACACCTAAATGATCTGCATTTAACTGTAAATTTGAGCAAATAGCAGATAAAAAGAGAGCTGAAAATTTATAAATAAATATTGGCCAAAAGGCTGTTTATTCCATGCTTGAAAATTTATGATAAAGGGTTGAAATTTGTCTTAGAATATGAAAATTGTCTAATAACATTATGTAGATTCTTACTGCTGTTTCTGACATATGGATAATGATTTTAATTTTTGAAGGTTTAGCTGCTATCTATTATTTGATTTAAATGTGTTTTACATGAGCATTCAAGTGAGGTTTCCTTTTTTTGATGACTAGGATATATAGTTGAATCACTAAACAGAAATATTTTTGAAAGAAAGTGAAGGTAATTTAGAAAATCATCCATTCATCAAACATATGAACCAGGATTATGTGACTTGTACAAAAATTAACAAACTGATCAAATAAATTCTAAATAGTAAAACATATTTATTTAAAGGAAGTTTACTTTCAAAAAAAGATTGATAAATGAAACAAAGGGTCATAATCTAACTTTGGTTGGCAATCCACATATAAAGGATGATCTTATCAATTTGTCATAGCCATTGTTTTTAACAAATTGCTTTTCTAATCATACTCATAAATATGTTTAAATCCATCATATTTATATAATGTGGCGGACAAGCAACTTTTTGAGTACTGCCTGATGAAACAGGTTGTTCATGCCTGCTGAAAGTTAGCTGCATACTTGGGTGATCTCCTATACTGCAAGTTAATATGCTAAAAGTGGAAGGCAGGCTGGGAGATGTGGGGAATGATCTTTCATTAAAGTTGGTTAGCCAGTTTGACTGTCCTTATTTAGCTATCACTGATTCCTATGAAGATGGCATTAGGCAAAACTAAATTTTTCTTTTTTTTTTTTTTTTTTTTTAAAAAAAACAAGAAATAATGATTATATAGGCTAGCCAGAAATTTTTGTGATTTTACTAACAACTGAGTTCTTATAAAATCTAGAAAGTAATTTTTTTCTAGTAACAAGGAAACTCGACTGTCTGATCTTTATATTGTTTAATTTCAGTCACCAAACTGAGTAAAGAAGGCACCTTTTCTAAACTCCTCTTACAGGCTGAAAACTTAAGTAAATACAATTAACTAATGGACCGCCAGATGGAGACTGAGGGAGCAAAGTTCCAGCCTCTGTAAGAGAAGATCGTGTTCATGACCACTTGAGGAAGCCGGACATATGTAGGTCTGTGGGACCTGAGATGCAGCCCACAGCCCTGAAGGAACTGAGTGATGTAGTTGCCAAACCACTCCGCGTGATATTCAACAAGTCATGGCAGTCAGGTGAAGTCCCAGGTAGCATTCCTGTATGCATTCCCTTAAATAACATATACCAACAAAGGATGAGTAATCAATCCAGGAGCAGCTTTAGTACTTCTACAACCCTGAAATGATGAGGCTTGGGCTGCAGAAAGCATATGATCCCTCTCCTTAGAAGATTTTCCATCTCAGCAACACAGCTACCTGTGTAATATTTTAGGAGGACTCTTTTCCTACATTCTCTGAGAATTCTTCTTCTATATAGTTCCTTTTAAACCCAGATAAATTAAGTTTCCAGGACTGAAGTGCATTCTATCATTTTTATCCTTATGTATACCTGGGCTTAAAACATTTTTCTATTGTTGTCAATTTCGGCTATGTGACTTTGGATATTTTAATTATTTAAATTCTTCTCATTTTAAGTTTGTGAGAAACAGCTTCAAAAATGACCTTCAGGACAAATATACATTCTGCTAGGGGCAAGGAAGTAGACTACAAGATCTATGAGAACTCATTAATATTTCATGATTAAGTCATTTTCTTCAAAAATTTGATAATTTTCTAGATAGTTTTGAATTGTTTTTAAAACAATTATTCAAAAAATTGCAGTAATTCAAAATGAGTTTCCATTGCATTAAATGTGTAAATTTTTCAAGGAGTTTTTATTGCCCATCTTGAAATGCAATATTTTGAAATTTCTCCCCAAATGACATTTTTATATCATTATACTTTTAGTTTCAAAACTAGTTTTAGAAATGGAATTTAATTTCAAAATTAGATTAAAAATATTTTAACATGATTTTTTTTTCTTTAAAACTTGGAATTTAAGCCCATTTCCCCTTCAATTCACTTCAAGAGTTAAGAAATCACAGTGTTTCTCAAAATTGTGTTTCCTATGTTAAAATGTGAATTCCACCAGAAAAAAAAAAAAAAAAAAATTTTCTTCCCCCTGAGCCTCGGGGAAATCTTGTTGTTGGGGTAATGGATATACTGATTAATGACTATGCAGTTCTTACTAATTCTTTACTTAATATTCCATTCTTTTGACCTAGAAATCTGAGATCACAGCAAAGTACCCTTTTAAAGAGCCTTTCTCTTAAACAGAGAAGGAAAACTAAAAAAACCCAAAAACAAACCCTAAAAAAAAAATCAAAAGAAACTCCACAAACAAACAAAACTACCTTTCAATCAAAAAATAAAACCATTCAAACCCAAGCCCAAGGACATGATGAGAAAGCTATTAGGAAAAAAAGAAGAGGTGATTTTGTGAGCACTCAGCTAACGAATCCTGGTTTCCATGGATTTGATCCATATGACTGTGCCTAAGAAGAGTCCAGTCTAAAGCTTTCTCTTTATCTGAAGTGTTTATAATTCCTTTCTGCATGGAATAAGAGTTGTGTTTGTACTGCAGCTTTTCTCTCAAGTATAGATCAGCTTGGGGTATATCCTTTATTTGGCTGTCACCTTTCACAAAAAGTACAGAAACTTAATAACCTTTTGAAGTCTAGGAGTTTGCTAAATTTGAATGAGAAGGTAATTGAAATTGTCTAGTTGCACAGCAGTTGTTTGAGGTGCAAACATTCAGACAACTATGCAAACACACACCAGACTGTGACTATATAGCACTCATAGGAAAACAGGTGATAAGGAGCCAACTGGAAGGGCTGGTGAGATAAGGAAAGAGCTTTGACAAACTGCAACCAAGAATAGCTTGAATAGCTTCTTCAGTACTAGAAACAGTCAAGTCCAGGGGACCAATTCTAACCAGTTTGTGATGATTGAATCTATGTGCTCAAGTATGCATTGTGTAAGTCCTACCTTCACATAAAACTGCTGTCAAGGACAAGAGGAAATACTACTTTATCTTTGCAATATAAATCATAATATATCTACTTCTGTCAAGACAGTATTTCACACCTCCAAATAGCGAGTAGCAGCAGTGTGAAAGAATTTATATTAAGTGGTCTTTACTAAGTAATCAATCACTGGTTAACACAACATCTCATACTGCCAGTGCTTCCATCAGTAAAGTAAGTGACCAAGTTTATTATGAAACTAGAATAAATTTGTTTATTTTTGACCAGGGTTACTGTGACTTTTTACAAATAAAACTTTGATTTAATTTAGTTTTATGAGGGTTTTTTTTCATGTTGTTCTTGGTGGACTAGAACAAGAAGAATATTCAAAATTAATTGAAAAGCCAGGCAGCCACTCAAGAGGTGCAGTGAAAGTGTTCAGTTGAGAGTATTGTTATGCTACTTCTTTTTTCATTCATATCAACTACTGAAACAAGAGGCATCACGATGATATGAGAGTTAAGTGAATTATCACCTGAATGTAGTCTGAAAATTAAGTAACTAAACTGAGGTGTTTCAGAACAGTTCCATCACTGACAATTTATTATATTGTCAATCAGATGGTGAAATATTCATTAAAACTCAGTTATTATATTCTTGGGAGAAAAAAATATTTTACAAGTATTGGACTTTTTCTTTTAAAAAGTTAGCACACAATCAGTACAATTTAAGTTCACAGTGTTGCACCATAACATAATATTTCTTTTTGTAGCATTGAGAATGCACCAATCCGCCACTTCTATTTTTCTGTTAGACATCTGTGAAGCTATGAAAAATCATGTAAATTGTTTGCCCATGCTTCTGTTGTCTAATAAGGCAGGCACTTCTAGAAGGCACATTATCCCTAAGGTTCTTATGTAAGAGGGGCTGTCCTCTGGGCATGAACATCTCTCTGAACTGACACTGAATAAGCCTGGGTGACTAGCTTAGTCCATATGATTTTAAGGCGGCTAAAATTGCATGGTTGAAGCTCATCTCTACAGTCTATACTTGACATGTACATAAAGGAAAGGAGAGACTCCACATATAATTAGATTAATTAAAACTCTTCAGAGACTCCATCATTTGGCCAATCCAAATCTCACAAACAACTGTAAGATTTTCAGTTCCTTCAGCAGAATTTATATTATGCCATAGCTTACAATGTCTTTTCTTTTGCTCATTTGTATTAAAATGTTTACACCAAAACATAGAGTAAACAAATAAAAAAGGCATTAAAGGGAGGATTTATCTTACGTAAGTTTAGACATCAAACAATTAGTTATCTTAGGCTAAAATAATAATCCTAGGCACTTTTTTGCAGTTTAGTGAAGACAAATAGATATCTGCAAAAGACAATCCATCTCACTAAGTTTAGATAGTCATCTTGAGCCAAGAAAATTTCTCCTGCAAGTGTCGGTCTTTCTCCACTGAATAAAATGAGAATAGACAGAGATTAGTTCACAATTTGACAATTTGGTGCCAAGAATCTAACCTGGGCAAATTGAGTCCCAGCATAGGCTGGATAATTTGCTGAATTTCTACTTTAGCAGCTTCATCACTGACCATTCAGCAAATGCCTTTATCACGTTCATCACAGACAGCTGTTTTCATTCCTCTCATTTACTTCAATTTAATTTTTATTCCTCATACCTACCATAATTTTCAATATTGTTTCTATTTAATGCTGATATTAAAACGTTACCTTATTTGTCCACATGGTTCTTGATACACTTCAATACTGTATGAACAACAGTGCCTCTAGCTGATTTAAACCAAATGCTTTTGTAACTTCTAACGTGCTACAAATCTTTTAGGAATTTTAATTAGCAAAAGAATTTAAAAAAAAAAAAAAAAAAAGAAAAGGTAATTGCTTTTTTTATAAAAGCCTTTTGAACTAGGAGATCACTGGGTTACTTAGGAGTCTTCAACTTCTCTTAAGAATTTGATAAGCTAACTGATAGATATTGACATTTTCTTCTCTGTATATTTCAATCTGCCTCAAAGTTTCTCTAAGTAAGTTGTTAAACTATTCATTTAGAGTCCTTAAAATAAATACTTGTATTCTTAATGTTTTTCCTCTTCCAGTGGAATGCAGTAGCTACTTCAATTTTATAATAAATTGCATTCATTTTCATTCTTCTCAAACAGAAGTTAACCTTCAAAAGTCTGTGTGAAGTGTTAAACTCTATAAAAAAATCTTGATATTTTTCCACCAATTCCTGCCTACACACTTACCCTTCTTTATTTTTAATTTATTTTCTAAATACTTTGCCTTTTGTTTTATTGAATAAGGCTTGATAATTTTATATCACTTCACTCATCATGTTGAATTTGCACTCTGTTTCCTAAAGAGCCCACTAACTTTCTAGAGACTTCTATGGTTTTTGTAACTATTCTCTAATAAGCCACATAATTTATTAAGGAAAATAATGAACAAGACATGGACAAGATTCCAAGGAATATCAATTACAGGAGTAGAATAATGATGTCAAGTCATTTATATATATTCTTTAAAAATATATTTTTAGGCACTAATTTCCAAATAGTTTATTCAGATTTTATTATTTAGTTTTCTTATGTCATATAGGGCTGTACCAAAATCATTACTAATGCAATGACAAACTAAAGTAAAATTATCTAATTGTCCTCATAAAGTAAGTCAGTTAAAGCATTCATTTAAAATAAGTTGCTCTTAACAATTCCATGTGCATTGCTCATACACAATTTTCTAACAGAAAAATTACTTACAGTGAATACCATATGAATTTTATGAAAAGGCAGACATAGGATACTGAAGGTTTCTTTCAGACTTTATAGAATCTATACAAATAAAACTTTTCTGGTTTTCACCAACAATGAAATACTGAAAGTCTCATGTTGTCCAACTAGAAAGATTACTTGCATTAGAACAGTCAAGGATGTTGACATCGACTGAAAGACAAAATTAAGATTCAGTTTTCAACTTCCTTCAAGACTAGATAAAAAGCCAGAATAGTCCATGTTCTAAACAAAAGAACCTCTTTCTGTGGGGTAAAATAACCAAAACAAACACATAATAAACAGATTACGTAGTTTTAAGAAGCTCATGGTTTTCCAGTCACATCTGTTGACATCTAAGAAAGTGTGTTTTACTAGACCTATGGACCTTCATCCAGTTTCCCACTATGTCTTCTAATACTAACTAATTTTGATCTGTTGAGTTGAAAAAAAAAAAAAAAAAAAAAANAAAACATTCTGTTGCTTTATGAGTAAAATTTAGAAGTATTCAGGAGCTTGACCATTTTGTAAGATGCCCACTCAGCAAATTTACTAAATACTTCATTAAGAAGGGGCATTTCTTAATATATTGAACACATGTTAAGATGAAAACTTAAATTAAAGGGGTTTTATTTTGTCCAAAACAGAAGACATTGTTACAAACATTTAAGAGGAATGTAAGTAAAAATACAGAAAAACTGTACTTAATTTTCTTAGAAATTTTTATTTCAGAATACTCTAACATGAATTAATATTATTTACTGGTTTTCTTTTGATTAAAATTATTAGATTTTCTTTTTATTAGATGCTAGCAATAGCCTTTATATCTAGTCTTTACTTTGGTCATGGAAGGGATCTAGACCTGTTTAATATATTTCGTGAAACTCCTTCTATCAACTTCCTAATTAAATATAATTTAGAAATAATTGAAACGAAGACTATTTTTAACTGGGAATCATCTAGATAGCAAAGTTTTCTCTGTTTCAAAGAAGTTGAACCTCTTTAGTGATTACTTGAGGTTTTTTTTCAATGGGGGAATGCATATTTGACATGATCTTTCATTACATATAAGGCAATAGAAGTTACAAACACCTTTACTGACTCTTTCTATATAGTTTAGTAGATTTTAGATTGATAGGGAGCAATTGTGAATGAAATCTATCATTTCAGAAATACCACAACAACTTCTAATTTATGACTTTTTTAATATTTTCTCAATTTTTCCACCTCTTTTAGTATTGTTCTTTCACTTATTTTCACTAGTTAACATATGGAAAACTTTTCTTCTTAATATCTGCCAATTTGCTTGTCACTGATATTTTAAGATACAAGAAGAAATAAGGTCTCATAGAAAATAAGGCTATATAGATATTTAAATATCTCTTTGGGAAACTTATCAACATTCTTTTTCCACTATTTTCTATGTAGGAAATGGCAGACTGCTTCATTAAAGCATGTAAAACTTAAGCATATGTATGCATATCACTCTGAATCAGTGGACTTGCAAAATGTATAAAGCAAAATTTTCCATCAATTTTATTAATTTGAAGATGAAACAGAAATATATGATATGGTGAGGTTTTATCTGATTTGGTTTGTTACTTCCAGAAAGTTCCATCAGTAATTAAAGGACAGTTGCCAAGAAATGTAAGAAGTCAGATAGCTTTAAACATTCACATTTCAGTTTACTGTTTTGTAGAAGTGATTAAGCATTGTTAAGATCACGGAAGCCCATTCCCTGTCCAAATATGCCTCCTGGATTTCAGGGAACTGGGCTGTGAGTTAAGCCACCTGAAGGGAACTTGATATAAGTAAGATAAAGGTGGTAGGTACTATTTTCTAATCACCTCAAGTTTAAGAAGTAAACAAGGCTGGGAGGAGGCCATAGCCCACATTCAGTGTGTGCTCGTTTTCACACTCTTCCCTTCCTGTGGGAGACGGGACTATAGGTGCTAAAGGTTTAATCAACAGGGTGCTTTGCTAACAGTGTACAGAGTGGCCACTCAGGTGCTGAGGGCATGTATACCCATCACCTCAGGCTACAAGCTGGGTGTTAAATAAAAGAAAGAGGTAAATCCTGTGAGAAAGGGTAGGGTTTCTTTTCCCCTACAAAAAAAGCACAGCTGTGATAGCAGCTGGGAAAGCACCAAGATATTAATGCATAGCCTGGAGGTATTAATCTCTGCTGATGAGACACAATGGGCTGTAATGGACTCAACTGCACTGACAGAATGTAATGTAATGACTTAGACCAGTAAAGACTCTTGAGGTATCCCATACCTCACCCTATGACATCATCCAGTGCAAAACTCCCCACCCAGGGAAGGTACTAGATGTTCCCGCCTGAACCTGAGAGTATATAACTCATGAAATCTTTGAGTTTTGGGGACAACCCCTATCTGTGAAGACCATTACTCTGACAGGACTACAACCATCCTTTTGATTGGCAATTGCCCAGTCCTCTAATTTATCAAGGTCTCTCTGCACAGCCTCTCTGCCTTCGAGGGAGACAACTCCTCTCAGACTTGTGTCATCTGCAAACTTGCTTCTTATCCATTCCAGTCCTGTGTCCAAGCCATTTTAGAAGATGTTGAAGAACATGGGGCCCAAGACAAAGCCCCGCAGAAACCCACTAATCACAGGTCACCAGTCTGATGTGAACCTATTCACTATTACCCTTTATGCTTGACCAGTGAGTCAATTGTTCACCCACCACGTGATGCATTTATCCATGCCTTGAGTGCATCTATGATTGTCCTTTATGGAGGCTGGATGTACTTTTGGAGTTTACCTCCTAGCAGTCCTCTCAGCCAGTGCTTTTGTTCACAGAGCTACTCTTGTTGAACTGGTTTCTTCTTTGAATGATGCTAGATTGGAAGACGCCTTGAACGACAACTAACGTTTCCCAGCTGTTTATGGTCATTTGATCAGCAGGAGCAAACAACTAAACTGATGTAAAGTATTCAGAAATGTAATGTAGATACCTTGTTTTCTGAAATAACTATTTCACCCTATGCATATTGTATCACACTATTTGTCAGCATAGACGGAGTTATATCTGATTAAATTGTAATACTGTTTAATTTCAATGGCCAAAACAGAGATGGTGATATGATCATGATGAGTGTTGCAATAATTTGATTTATCAAGGGAAAGCTAGAGGTTTTAATGACATCCATTTTTACTGTATCTAAATTCCCCCTGTATGGAATAAACTTCAAATAAGTGAATTCCCTACTGATGTCAAGTATTTCTCAAACCTTAATAAGTTACAGAAATATCTCTTTATGGCTTGTTTTTTATTTATATATATTTTATAGGTATGTGTCTCCCTATATATAGATAGATAGATGCACTCGCTTATAAATAAATGCCTATTCAAAAAAGAATATTTTTTTCCTTTGCCAACTCTTTTGGTTGGTTGGTTGGTTTTTTACTTCTATTTACTTGTAATTCTTGTAGATTTTCCCTGAAAAAAAAACTTTAGTAACCTTCGTTATTGTTCGCTCTGTGTCTGATTGACAAATTCGGTAAGGAATGTGAGAATTTTGTTATTTTCTAATGCTGACCAGAAAACAGCTTTTCAGTATCATAAAAGAAATGAGAAAGCATGCAGTTTCCAAATATTTTATTATTTTTTTCTGATGTAGAATCAAAGTGACACCTTTGTAGACTATATTTGTGAGAAGGCTATGTTGGATTCTTTCTCAGCCTACTCAATGCCCATGCAATCACCCACTGGCTAGAACATTTAACTTGGGTGTGGGAGTAACCAATCTGCTTGTTTATGATAGATTAGGCTCCCACAGATTCTATCCCACATACCAGGCAAGCTTGCTAATCAAATTATAGCACCAACCTCTTTTAAAATGTCAAGTTCTTCTTTTGCAAATCTTCCCTTCTTTACAAATGGCTAAGTGGAAGATAAATTCTACAGTATGGGTATTATGGCTGATTTTTTTAACCAGAGAAGTCATATTGCAATACCTGTTCCATCTAACTCAAAGCAGAAATTAAATTTCAGCCTTTGTATGCCCCTTAAGTATTTTATGACTTTCTATCCCTGAAAATGTAACTGCTCTTACCTTAGTTTTACTATCTCTTTTTTAAATGTTGATTATTATAAAGATACCTCTCCCATCTGATGTGATACCTGATTTATCTCATTGCCTGTCAAAATGGAATCCATGGTCTATATTCCTGAATTCTTTGGTAATGTCTCAGCAATAGTAAGCTTATGCGTGTGAATATACCCGTGCCATTCTTCCAGAAAATAAAGTAGTTCTGAGCTAATAAAGATTCGAAGCTTTATGAAAATGAGCAAATGATATGTATACCACAACAAGTTTTATGTACTGGAATGTATATTAATGAATGGAAGGGTGATTAAAATATGGGTTTTATAGTGAATATCATTGTGTATTTTAGCAAGGGGCATTCTATTGAAAAATATGGATAAACAGGAAAGCAAATAGAATAGTTCATTATAAGAGACATTGAATGAAGGTCTTCAAAAGAAAACATCTTTGAAAAGATTATGAGTCAATAAGTATATTTCTACAAAATATTGTATTAACACTAATCAGAAAACAGAATAGAAAGTCAGAATAGAAAGGAAATATCTTACAAATGCATAAATAAGCACTATTAAATAAGTCAATGCCTAGTACATTGCAAGGTGGTTAAATGCACTGAGGATATGGAAAACATACGGAATGAAAACAAATTGCTCAGTCCTATAATTGCCATTTCTAGTTTCAGCACAGAAGTAATTGGCAGGAGAAAATTAAAAATTAATATGGAGTTATGAATAGCCAAATAAACTAATATTAAAGAATAATGAAGCTATATGGAATTCTTTCCAAAATTCCCAGTGTGTATCTTTTATATTGCTTGAAGTCATCTTGAGAGAGATAGCTGAGGTGTGCTTCAAATACAATTATAGAACAAAAAATATGGTGGTAAATTGCCACCAGATTGAGTTCAAAAAAACCACAAGAAATTCAGTTTCTGAACCCAGTTAAATGTTAAAGGAAAAGAAAATTAACAAAGTAACCAGTGTTTTTCTCAGATGCGTTTTTTACCTCACAAAACTTGAGACCCAATTTCAACCTATTTTCACATTGCTTTCTGTAAATCTGAAAAACAGCATTTGTGTTTCCCTTCTTACAGAAAAGCTTCTGTCTATAGAATTCAAATTGGACAAAGAGCTAAACCTACAAAGAAATGTGAAACGTGTTGGATAACATAGAAGGTTTTTTTCGGGAAAGACAAGGGGTGCAGTATGAAAATACATTCCAGGATGTCTGTGATAACAATTCATATTTATATTATGAGTATCTCTAAATCATACAATTTAGTTCCCTGCTATACTGAGGACTGCAAATATGGCAATTATTTTCTCTCTTAAAAAAAGCCAACATAACCAGTCTGTGTGAGGTCTGAGTACTTCAAAACACAAGGACTTGCAGTAACTTCTTTAATATTTAATTCATGTAGGGAACAAGTGACTATTTTTCTACTTCAAAACATTTTATTTACTCTTAAAATTTTTTTTCCATTGACACAATTTTTAAAAATTTCCTTAAAACATTTTCTTTTAAAACAAAAAAACTCAAAATGTCCATGTGAAATTTTAAGAGATGAAAAAAACCATCACATCATTACCATCACTTTTATGTCCTGCTGGAAAAAATACACTGACATTTTCTTGGCTGCCCTCCTGGAATGGACTTTTCACTTTCATTCTCTGCTTGCAGAGAAAAAAACAAATGAACATCAGCCTCCAAGGCGGGAGGCCACACAACCACAACTCACTTTGAGCAAAGGAAGCTGGAGGGAAGCCCTATGCTGGCAGTCAGGCCACTGGCTTGGCACAGAGGCAGGGAGCCTGTGTGCTGGTGCTACCACTACCAACTGTCCTGGTCAGTTGCACTCTCTCTGTCAGACTAAAGCGGCACTCGCTTGAGACTTCCAGTTTGCCCAGGAATAAAACTGGAAAACCCAGCATTGAGGAGGGTTGATATTTTTGGCTTGTATTTTTGTTTGCTTTTTTTTTTTTTTTTTTTTGATGGGTTTTCTGTTTGTTTGTTTTGTTGGCTTGGTTGGTGGGTTGTTTTTTTATTAACAGAATCACGGAATCACAGAATATGTTGAGTTGGAAAGGACCCACAAGGGCCACCGAGTCCATTCGTAAGAGTCACACCATGTGCCTAAGAGTGTCATCCAAATGTTTCCTGAACTCTTGTCAAAGCTTGATGCAGTGATCATTTCCCTGGAGAGCCTACTCTAATGCACAACCACCCTCTGGGTGAAGAATCTTTTTCTAATGTCCAACCTAAACCTCCCCTGACACAACTTCAGGCATCCTTTTCTGTTTGATTTTAATCTTTAATCTGGATCAGGGATGTAGGCTTTTTAATTTTTTTATTATTATTATTATTCTCTTTCTATTATGCAGGAATTCTTAACTATTTTTTTCTATTTGTCTAATTTTATTTTGTTCTAGAAAATTTTTTATTCGTGTGATCATGTGTGTGCATGCATAATGTGAACATATTAAAATATTTGTATGTATATAATATATAGAGATAGCATATACATACAAATATATACATATTTATTTATTAGAAAAAACCTTGTGTATTAATGAAGGTTATTATATCCATTCATTGTATCATGCAGTACCTACACAGAACTTCTGATGCAATGATTAGTCTGTTACAGTTAGCAGAACTTTTGCTATTGTTTTTATTGAGAGTAAAGTTGAAAAATTTTATATTCGATCTGAAGAAATGAAACTTTAATAAGTAAGACTAAAATTCAGAGGGAGGGGATTTGTTTATATTGAACAGAAACAGAATACCTCACACATTACCTGACATAATTCGAAATACAGGAATACGATGAAAAAAATTTCCTCCTGAAAATAATTGTCCAACTCCAAATATTCTGGGCCTTGTTTCACAACAAAAGGGAGGGAATCTTAGGGGAGGTTCAGATTAAACATTAGAATTTCTCCACAGAAGAGGTTGTTAAGCGTTGGGATGGAGTGCCCAGGGCAGTGGAGGAGTCACTGTCCCTGGAGGCATTCAAGAAGAGTCTTGACATGTCACTTAGTGGCA
The DNA here is from genome assembly GCA_013399895.1 of Serilophus lunatus. Lineage (NCBI taxonomy): Eukaryota > Metazoa > Chordata > Aves > Passeriformes > Eurylaimidae > Serilophus > Serilophus lunatus. Next base: position 292,007 of record VXBA01002511.1, read on the forward strand.
TGGTCTAGTTGACAAGGTGGTGGTAACTCAAGGTTGGACTCAACAATCTTACAGGTCTTTTCACACTCAAATGATTCTGTGATTAAGGATTATTTTTAATATTATTATTAGTAATCATAACACTAAATTAAAAAAGCAGAAGAAATTTCCAAATGCAAAATAAAATATTTAAGCATTGCTAACATGAAACACTTATTTAGAATACAAGAAAATGGAAGAGTTTCAGATAAAATTTTTTGCTAAGTGCAGCATAATTACCTCCAAACTCCCAGTGATGAAATTCAGATTGGCTAGAGAGGAAAGTTAGATTCAAACTCTGTCCTTTTGAAGGCATATTCATATTTAGCTGTTTACTGTACTGAATATTTATGCTCTATAGAGAAAAAAGATAGCTGTCAAGATTATTTTTAGTTCAATTTTTTGTATTGTAGACTTGGGCTTTTCATGTGGGCAGTTAATTTTGATTAGGAGTAATTTTATTCACATACATTATATGAGTAATTTCAGCTTATTTTTATCTTGATCAGCTAGAAGTGCTTCCATATTTTACATGAAGTGTTAACATCTGAGGATATTGTCCCTTAGTTCTCTATATCTCAGTACTGGTTAAGAAATATCTATCATCATCAAAGTACTAAAAGTATATTTATTCTTACAAAATTCTGTCATTTTGGAGGTGATGGAACTATTATTTCTGCAGTTAAGCAAAAGGTATATTTTGTGCAACTGATACCTTAAGGGGTATGCTTAATATTTTGGGGATTCACTTTAGCTAGGAAGCTAGATAGCTTGAAATATTAAAGGCCCAAAAGAGCCTGCATTCGAAATGTTAGCATTCTTCTGTGTAGATAAGAGGGGTAGTAAGACAAAACATAGAGTTAGGCTTCCCAGGCCTACCACAGGCAGGACCTGGGTGGGGACAAGTAAGAAAGGGCATTCTTGTTGGATGTTTAAGGGACATAATAGTGAGATGAACTTTAGCTGGATATTATGATGGGTGGGCATTCCGAAAGTTATAAATACGAAGAGATTGTTATTCTTTTCTCTTTAGATCATTGGACATCACCAGTAAAGCTGTTCTTCCTTCACCTCTACAAACTGCATGTTTGTCTCAATTTTCTAATCTCACCTTTTAGGCGACACAACTAGTATTCAATATTTCATCTATTCAGAGAAGGAATAAGATGAGCTAAGTTATAAAGTATTATAAATGAAGTTTTACAGTATAAGTAATAGCTCCTTCATATGGTAACGTATGGAAAAAATGTATATTTTTCTGCCCACCATTGTTTGTTGCTTAACGTATTAAAGACTAAGGTGGTAAAAGGAAAATGTGTATTATGTGCTGAACGCAGGCTCAGCTCTTAGTTTCCAAATTGCCTCTCCTCTGGAATGTGTAGATGGAAGTCTGTGCTTCTTGACATTATTACATAATTTAAGAGGTTCGTTACTGAAAATTTTATATTATCTGATAGCAGCTAAGTGCTTGCCTGGCATAAGTATCTAGAAATGTTAGGCTGCAAGTTGAACTTTATTTGAACTATTTGGCTATGTTTAAATTACAGATGGATCACAGTGAAACCTAGAGCTAACAATCTAGTAATAGTTAGAATAGACAAAGCTGTAGCTTAAATACTGCTTAAAATTTAATATCTAGAGTGAACAATGCATAGATTATGGTGTATGAACTGTAATGACCGTATTGCAACATGGACTCCTGAAAGGAAGTTGTAGCCAGGTGAGAGTCAATCTCTTCTCGCACGCAACCAGTGACAGAACAAGAGGACACAATCTCAAGCTGTGCCAGGGGAGGTTTAGTCTGGATGTAAAAAAAAAATTCTTCACAGAAAGAGTCATTGGCCATTGCAATGGGCTGCCAGGAAGGTGATGGAGTCACCATCTTTGGAAGTGTTTAAAAAAAGACTTGATGTGGCACTTAGTGCCATAGTTTGTTGATGAGATAGTGTTAGGTAATAGGTTGAATTTGATTAAAAGCTTGTCAGTCCAGCAGTTTAACTATCTAGGAAGTACCATTTCCTCGGATGGTGAGATTGACAAAGAGATAGACAACAGGTTAGCAAAGGCATGCAGAGCCTTTGGAAAACTCCATAAAAGAGTCTGGTGCAATAATATACCTGAAGAAAAGTACAAAGATTAGTGTCTACAGAACCATTGAGCTGTCTACTCTTTTATATGGGTCTGAATCATGGATCATCTACCGCCACCACCTGCAACTCCTCGAACGCTTCCATCAGCACTGCCTCTGTACAATCCTAAACATCCACTGGACTGACTACGTGACTAATGTTGCTGTCCTTGAACAGGCAGGGGTCACCAGTATTGAGGCCATACTGCTGAGGACACAGCTGTGCTGGGCAGAGCACATCTCCAGGATAGAGGATCATTGCCTCCCTAAGATTGTGCTCTATGGTGAACTTGACACAGGCTGCCACAACATAGAAGCCCCAGTAAAGAGATACAAGGATTCCCTGAGACAATACCTCAGTTTTGGCCATATTGGCTGTCACCAGTGGTCCACTCTGGCTTTCAGTCGAGAGACAGGGAGACACACCATCCATAATGCTGCTGCCTCCTTTGAGAATGCACGTAGAATCAGTCTCAAGGAGAAAAGACAACGCAGAAAGAACCGTGCGTCGTCGATACCGCCTAAGGAGACTTTCTACTGTGCCTTTTGCAAACGGACTTGCCTTTCCCACACCAGCCTTTTTGGCCAACAGCGCACTTGCAGCAAGTGTGAGTAGAGCCCTTCCCATATCGTCGTTCGTGAAGTTTAGCCATGATGATGATGGATTCGATGATCTCAAAGGTCTTTTCCAACCTAATTAATTCTGTGATTCTGATGGAAACCCTCATTGAAACCAACCTAAAAGAGTGTGAAGATGACTATGTGTGAACCGCATGACAACAAAATGGCAAAACAATGAAGACCATTTGATCTATTACCAGTAGATGATTCAGGTCCTACATTTCAGCAGTGGCTGTAGGCAATTAAAATCGTCAGCATACAGTGGGCTTCAGGTTACTTTCCAGCCTGCCTCAGATTCTCAGAAGTCCTTAGTTGTGATGTTATCTTTGCTGAGGTGAATGTGAAACACATTGTAAAATCTTACTTTTTGATATACATTATACATTTACTATTATCCTCATAACACATTAAAACAAGAAAAGCAAAGCAATAAAGTTGTCTTTATTTATTCATGAAGAACATACACAGGCAGTAATATCCAGAAACAAACAGGTTAATCTGAGCCATTAAGACTTCTTCAGACAGAACAAAGCACGGTTGAAGCACTTAGTCTTTTCGATTTTATTTTTATTTTGGAAAATGTCAAAATTTGACAGGTGGATCCATTTTGCAAGTCCACAGTGAACCATTCCTTTACTATTTTTTATTTTAAAAGAATTTTTTTTCTATCAAGCAAGTTGAGGTACTTCAAATTTTTGGAGGCAGGTTTGTTCTGAGCAGTACTGCGAAAGGAAGAAAAAGTCAACCAGCTGAAGAGCTGAAATAGTCTAGCAAGCAAGATAAAAAAAAATAATTTCTTTTTGCCTTTCAAGTTAGAAAGTATTGACCAAACCCATATTTATCTTATCAAGAATTATTTTATGGGCTTTATCTTTGAGTGTATTCATGATCTATAAGAGAAATGTTTCTAACTGGAAGAAAAACCCAGAAAAATACTAACGGAATAAGTTCTTTGGGAACACATTTACATTTTCAACATCCAGAAAGTGCTAGAAGTGCAAAGTTATTAGCTGTTTTATTATTAAATATTAGTGACAATATAAGAAAATAAATTAATGCTAATCTGTATAGATCATAAGGCCAGAATGTCCATCTTCATTAACATTCTTACGAAGGGCTAAAAGGAACAGAAGAACAAATTTCAAAGCAACTTACCCCAAACCAAAATCTAATCATTTTAGTTTTACTTTTAAAAGTACATAGGAACACTTATATTTTTGTACAGGTTTAGAGGGTTTCTTTCTTTGAAAACCTCTTCTAAGAAACAAATATCTCTCCACTTAACTAAATCAATTCCCTCTTGGTGATTAATATTATGACATCAGAAAACAGAAGACAGTTCTTCTAAATACAAGAAGTCAGATCATAAGGGTACTGAGACTTAGTTGGTAGAAAAAAATCTCAATTGAAAACCAAATTACAGATCAGTTCAGACAGAATGTAATTTAGAAGTTTTGGAAAGCTCCATATGTATTCTTTGCAAGGCATGCGTGTGCGTAGGCTCACTAGATTATATTTTTGTAAACAATAAATAAAGCAAGATATTATTTAGGAGGTTGTTCTGAAAATTTGTAAAATTCACTTAGTAGCGAATAGTAAAGTAACTGCCTGTATAGTATTCAAATGTATTTTCAGAACCGTAGAATGATTGACTTTGGAATGAGTCTCTGGATGAGGTATGGTTCAATACTTTTGTTCAAGTAGGGTTACCTACAGCAAGTTAAACAGAGCTGTCTTCAGTTGGGTCTTGAATACCTCCAGTGAAACTCCACAACCTCCCTGGCTAAACCTGTGCCAGTTCTTGGCTACTGTCATAGTGAAAAAGTGTTTTCTCATGTTCATACTTAATCTCCTGTGTTTTACTTTGAAACTATTGCCTGTGTCACTGAGCACCACTGTCTCTTTTGCACTCTCCCTCTAAGTACACATTGAGAGTCCCCTTTGAGCCTTATTTTCCCTAGGATGAACAATCCCAGCTGCCTCACCCTTTCTTTGTAGGAGAGATGCTCCAGACTTAATAATCTTTGTGGTCCTTCTCTAGGCTGTCTCCTGTGTCTTTCTTTTACCAAAGATCCAGGGACGCAGCATTTTGTGTTTGACCTGCTGAAAATGAGTTGCCTTTGAAAAAAAGACACTAAATTAGTGACTCATGTTCACCTTCATGTCCACCAGCATCCCCAGGTCCTTTACATCTTTTTCAGCTGTGCGACCATCAGCTGGTACTTGAGATTGTTCTCCAGGTGCAGGGCTTTACTGAATTTCATGGTGTTCTCGTCCACTCAGTTCTCCAGTCTATATTTATTTTCCTGGTATATATATTTTTTTATAGATTGGCATAAAAAAAAAATAAATTAAAAAATTGATCGAGTCTTCTTATTTCAAGTTATTCAAAAAGTTAGTGTACATGGTTCCTCTTTCATGTGGTACATAGAAAAAATGAAGTAAAAGTACGTTTAAAACATATTTTTGATTCTTTAAAGTATAAAATTAAAAAACTAACATTTATTATTTTTTCATGATATTCACAGTGAATATCTTGACAGTGATATATTTAATCATACTTAAGAAAAATGCATAGCCACAGTACAAGAGGCTTAAAATGGATTGTGCATAGAAGTGCCTTTATTCCACTTTCTACGATCCTTACTGCTACAGGAGAAGTTTCAATATATTATGGTAAGGTCTGGGAAAGCTTCCCTAATGACAACTAAACAAAAACACATGACAAAAAAAGTAAAATATTGTACCATTGAGTGCAGTCTGCTGCTTTGTTGGAGTAACAAATCTTAAATTATTTATAACACTTCACAAGATATTAATAAATGCAAGATGGTATAGTTTATACGAGCCATGAAGCCATAATCATATATAGCCTCTTCCCAGCATCAAGCAATTAAATTATTGTTGAGGATGATACTGTGTAGTCCAGGTTTTGTACAAGAATTGTGCTTAAAGGTCAGGAAAGGAGAAAAATAGAAACTGTTCAAAATTTAATTTTCAAAGACTCAGTAGATTAAACATTCTTTACCACTTTACAGACTAAATTAGAAGCTCTAAGAAATCATTATGTACAAATCTGGACCAGATATCTTAAAAACATGTCTTTAAAACTGTTTTAATATAAATCATATATTATATGTTTGAGCAGTTTCAGTTAAGAAGCTTTCTTCTTTAATAATGTTGATGCAATTATAAACTTTTTAACTTTAATAAAATATTTGAGCTTATCTTAAAAACATAGTGACTGATAGCAATGTAATTCAGGCACTAAGGAATAGTTACTTCTCAAAGTCACACTTACTTTACTGAAGGTTTGTAGTTTTTTAATATACTCTTTCTTCTGTGATCCACTTTTAAAGTTTAAATAATTTATTCAGTTTGAAAAAATCCAATTATGTTCACAAACACACAGTTTAGAGACAGTTACCTTGAAAACAGTAACTTAGTTTGCAATTCTTTAGATCTTTCCTCTGAAAACAGGTGCCTCCTGTCCTTAAATGTCTGTACAGGTTTTCAGTACATATCCACTCAAGACTTATAATGGTGAGAACACTCAGAAGACAAAATACTATAGACAGAATTTCAGATGTGTACACAACATCCCTCCATCCCTCCAATAAACTTAAAACTGACTTGAAAACCTTTGAACTTGCTTCAATCTTTATGCATTAGAAGTTGAATGCATTATTAAATCAGAATTTATGTGACTGAGAAATAAACAGTGAATTACAAAACCTAGAATCTTAATACTTGGCAGACTTTTTTAAGATATGTATATAGAAAAATGGAAGGCAAGCAAGGAAAAAAAAACAAACAGAAAGGAAAAGTGTAGAGAACTCATTTGCTATGGAATAAGTGTACTTGGAAGAATAGGAATTGTTTCATTTAGTTGTGTCAAGGTCTAGATATGAGAGTTTAGAATAATTGTTGAAGTTATGGAGGAAATAGAATGAGAACAAAAACTGTGTCAAGCTGAACCTGGAAGCCATGGAAAATGGGGCTTACAGTGAACAAAAGGATTTAGTTGAGACTTGGCTTAAAGATGTATAAATGGCTCAAAGAGTACACATATCCATGTGTGTGATCAGTCATCCCTGGGTTGCAGTCATTCATCCCAGGTGCAGCCATAGATTTTTGGTCTGTATAAGACTCATGCAATATTCACATTAGAATATGATTAAGACAAATATCTCAAAATCTAGTACTAACTTCTTGTCTCCAGGTTTCTATTGAAATAGAAAATGTTAAATATAAGGACTAGAAAAATAATTTTGAGAAATAAATTATGCGAGTGGAAATTAAACTTAAGGAAATTATGTTCCAGCATAAAGTCAATGCCAATGAAACAAACTCTTGACTTCTTAAGATATTTGATCCTGTTTCTGTTCCATGAAGCTGAAGGCTTTTCCTTCTCTTTGGCATTAAGATGAATACTTTTGAAGTTTCTTCACATTTTCAATTGATTTTTTTATTTTGTTTTGTTCTGTATTTTACTTTAGCAGAAGAAAAGAAATATTGTGTTTCATAAGCTGTGTACAAAATGATGGTTGCATTTATTTGGTCTTCTAGTTAGATGCTTTAGATGCCTAATCATTTTACTACATCTGTAAAGATAAATGACATGTTTAGAAATCAAGCTGCAGATGTGTTTATTTGAATGCCACATAATTCATTTTTCTTGGAAGAGTATCAGTCATTGAGGTAAAGAGAAGCCGAAAAATTCTGCAGCGTGTTATGTATGCATCCATGAGAACTCACAGAAAATATCATAATGTCTTATCTAGTGTAGTTAGAAAATAAATCAGTAATGAAAAAGACAGTATTCCGTTTTCAGCACAGAGCATATGATTCAACACAATATTCTAAAACCTAAGCAAAGTTTAACTGTCAGGAAATTATATGAAAATAACATTCTTCCTACTGATAAGGAGAATAAATGTATGTCCTCGATTAATGGAAAATTCATTATCCTATTGTTTTACACTTAAGAATATATTTTAAATCCTTCATGAATTAACTGTTTCTAATAAAAAGAGATTGTATTCTTCTAAATTTCAGCTGCACGGAGTGGTTGAGCAGCCACATTTCTATTCAGATGCAAAAGCTAAGATGATCATTAGGGAAGAAAACAGTTTTGACTTGTAATCAGTTTGCTACCGGCTTATTTAAGTCATCACAAAGCAGCTAAGCTGTAGTTACCAGTGACTTCTTGGCCCTCAAAAAATGCAGGATACTATGTACTGTATGCCAGGTACCCACTAAAGCTGCTCTCTCACTACTCCCTGCAAACGGGCAGAGTAGAGAAAATGTAATGAAGGGTTTAATGAGTTAAGGACCATGAGATGAACTTACTGATGACCATCATGGGCAAAACAGACTCCAAGTAGGGATATTAATTGAATTTATTACTAAAGGAATCAGAGTTTAAGAATGAGAAATAAAATAAATCTTAAAGGCACATTGTCCCCACTCTCTCCTTCCAAGTTCTACCTCCTCCCCCGCAGTGGTGCAGGGAGACAGGGAATGGGGATTATGGTCAGTTGTTTCTGCTGCTGCTCAGAGAGAGCTTCCCCTGCTTCCTGTGGGCTCCCCGCTCTGGGAGACAGTCCTTCATGAACTGCTTCAGAGTGAGCCCATTTCATGGGCAATAGTTCTTCGGCTACTGCTGCCACACTGGTCTTTTTTCCACAAGGTGCAGTGCTACAGGTACAAGCTGCTCCAGTGTGGGTCCCCCACAGCCTAGTGTGGATCTCCCCATGAGTCAACAGGTCCCTGCCAGGACCCTGCTCCAACATGGGCCTCCAACAGAGTCACAACCTTCTTTTGGCATCTGCCTGCTTCAGTGTGGGCTTCTCCATAGGCTGCTGGTGGATCTTTGAACCCCCGTGGTCCTCCATGGGCTACAGGGGCACAGTTTGTCCACCATGGTCTTCACCATGGGCTGCAGAGAAACCTCAGCTCTGGCACATTGTGCACCTCTTCCCTCTACTTTTCCACTGACTTTGATGTCTTCATTGTTGTTCACGTATTCTTTCTCTGCTCCTCTCTGGCTGAAATCTTCATCAATTTTTTTTTCTTTCTTTATAAATATGTTATTACAGAGGTGTTACTGCCCCTTCTGATTGGCTTGGCCTTGGCCAGCAGCGGGTCCAGCCTGGATCCAGCTGGCATTGGCTCTGCTGCACAAGGGGAAAGCCTCCAGCAGCTTCTCAAAGAAGCCTCCCCTCCAGACCCCTTGCCGCTACCAAAACTTTGCCACAGAAACCCAATAAACTGCCAAAATGCACACCAACATACACTTGGAGACCAGGTCAAGATGGTCATCATTAAAGTAAAGAAACACTAGCAGATAAACAGCAAGCATATCTATTTTCTTATTATAACTTTATAAATTGCAACTTTTTACAGCCCTGTACTTCATAGAATAATATAAAAATCTGCAACAACTGTACATATCATTACAGGATTTTCACACTTTGATTTCAAGCCCTTTAAAATCTATAAAAATCTCTCTTTACATCTTTAAAATGCTCCAAAATATCATTTTATACTTTTTTTCAGAGAAAATTAAATTAAAGTATACAGAATAGCAAAGAAATGCAGTAAAAAATAAATACCTATTATAAAATACTGAAAGCAATTTGAAAGACTTTAATTCCATGAAGATTTAGCTTTGTACTTCGGAAATATGTCAGTGTGAAAAATTACATTGTTATCTTATGTTTCCATTGCTTGGACTATGCTTCTTTTGTCTATAACAGCAGGATAAAATTGATAAAAAAGCAGATTTTCATGGGTTTTGATTTTGTTTTGTATTATAGCATGTAAGAGATATATTTTTACCTTCCTAGTGTGTATTTTATTTTATGAATTCATCTGAGATACATGCTTAAAGTAATCAAATTTACTTAAATACAAATATTAAAAGTGGCTTGAATTTTTTGGACTGGTGAACTGATGTCAGCTTTGTGTAAATATCTTATTCTACAGGCCTGTGAGTGGGAAGTTAACTTTCAGCAATGCATCTGACATCAAACTTAATGAGTAAAGCCATCAATTTTTTAGACAGTATCATAAGTGGAATGTTCATTGACTGATTTTTCTTATTTCTCTCTTTTTATGTGCTCTTTATTTTCAGTTGCTACTGTGAACAATTTCATCATGAAGATAGTACAACACAATGTGTAGCAATTAAAATTTTTAGGTAAGAATATTAATTATAATGATAATACAAAAATTTTAATACAAAAATATTTCTAAAGACAAGAAAAAACATTCTATATATTCGTAGTGTGTAAGACCTATTATTATGTCATTTGAGGAAAGAGGACATGAATTATTTTTAAAGTTAAATATATTTTTATCCTGGTTTAAATATGTTTTTCTACAACAAACAAAACCTACTCAAGAAATACTGCTACATATTTTTTAGTATTTCTGTTTTTATTAAAAAGATTATCCAATTTATTTTTTATCAAATATAGGATTAAGATAACATTTATTATTACGGGGGGTTGTTATTTATTTTGGGTTTGACAGGATTTTTTTATCCTGAAGCTGGATTTTTTCATCCTGAACTTTGTGACTCATACTATGATTTGAATGTCATGAATAGATGCCAAAGTCTATTGTTAGGACATTAGTATTTAATAGGCAATAAGGGCTACTGCTACTACTACTACTATTACTACTGCTACTACTGCTACTACTGGTACCACCATCAGTTCTAACAGTCCTAATATGATACTGCACAGTACAGCTAATATGACTTCTGCTCTTAGCAAGGAAAATCTTTTTGGCAACCCAAGGGAAGGATGAAGCTGTGGTTACAAGAGTATGAAAATAAGGGCACATGGACTCCAGATGGGGAAAAAAAACAAAAAAAGAAAAAAAAAAAGGAGAAAGACCATGGGCAGGCCACTCCTCCCTTGGGGAGAAGTCTGGGCTGCTGAGGTCTCCAGCTACGCTGCTGTCATCACCCTCCTGGACTGGAGCTTTCCAAGGACAGCTCAAGCTTCAGGGACCAAGGCAGGCTGAGGCCTATGTTAGGGAAAGGGTCGAGCACAAGCAATAACGTGGGTTTGGGGGTTTTTTGTATAAAATATGAACTGTACAGTTCTTGAAGCTTGTCTGGTTTACCATGTAATTTGGACTAATCAACTATTAAAATATTAATAGGGCTAGCCATAATTTCTTGCCTCTTTGTGTTTGGCACATTCAGTTTTTGCAAATTACAAGCTTTTGAGTGTTACAATGATGTTTCCAGAGCTGAAGGTAAAGCAGGGGAGGTAAAAATCACTCAGACACCAGCCCGGTGTTAAAGCAACTTGAAATCTGCTCAGGACATGATCAGTGCAGAGCCTTCTGACTTCTACTGGCAACAACAAAAATCAGAAGAGCTGAACTAAAGAAAAAACAAAAGATAGTCCTTGCCTCAAAGAATTTATTGTCTAAGAAAAGAGGGAAGGACAGATAGATAACAGACAGATGTGAGACAAGCAGATTAAAAGTCAAACTCTTCCATTCAGCACAGTAGTAAGAGGTCGGACTGCACCAACTGTCTAACTGTAATCTTTGTGGGTTTGGGTTGAGTTTATTTTCTTTTTTTGTTCTCTGTGTGGAGAGGGATATGAGCCAAAACAAACATTTATTTTGAAATGAGATATGACAAAGAACTCTGAGTGAGTCCTCATTCAGCATCGGATGCTGCACGGGAGACAGCAACATCATGCTTTCCTGAAAATTGAACAGGTGGGTAAGGGAGGCTGGCATCACTAAAGGACTGGGGACAAGAGGTGACATCTTCCAGGTCATCTGTTTAAAAAATATAGGTTTATGAGGGAAACAAGTGTTGAAGGACCTCCAGAGAGAATAGAAGCTATCTGTTGAATGTGACAGAAAAAGGTGAATGAAAAGAGGAAGGTGACATTATCAAAACAGGGGCTATGTTTATAACAGAAGTCTCAACTGGCTCAACTTGCACTTTTCACGAGATGGAATAAAGTATGTAACAAAATCTGATGCTTAATGATGCCCATTCATGTTAATCTTTTATCAAAAATCATGTCATGTAGAGCCCGGTATTCTTCCTATTTGCATGGAGAAACAAAAACTAGAGATAGTTGCATAAACGTAAATAACTTGGATAGGAAAATTAACACAAAGGTTCAAATGGAATAATTTGTTAGGATTCTTGCTGACAGTACTTAGACTTCCCCATAGTGAAGAGAATAGGAGAGAAGCACTCTTGAGAGAAAGCATGGCATCTCTTGTTTAGTTATGTCAGAAGAGATGTGATGCCAAAATATTTACTCAGACATATCAGAAAAGCAGGACAGATTCCAGTTCAGAAGAATGGATTTTTGGAAAGCAATTCTGGAATAGAGATAAAACACAGATATAAATATTTGTGGTTGATGCTGATGTTAGTTGTAGTGAGCTGTGAAGAAGAGAAAGAATGACGTGGTTGGCACTTTGGGAGAGGGTTTGCTTATTTGCTTGGTTTGGGGGAGGTTATATTTTTGGTTTTTGAAAGAGATAATGGAAGAAAGGATAAAAAAGGGAACCAGGAGAACAGAATGCTTACATGAAGGCTTTGCAATATTTTTAATTCCTTCTATGTCTATTAGAACAGCAGTCTGAAAAATGAGATGCCTGAGTTCAGTTCCTGAGAGAATCTGAACTGTTTCTAGCTCCAGACTGTGGAAAAGAGCTCTCGCCCTATGCATATGGATGTCCTCATCTGTACAATGCTTAAGGAAGAACTACATTTCTGTTTATTGTCAAAGCTATGTCACAGTATCAAGAACTGCAAATTCCTTTTTCCTTAGTTCATCCTCTATTGTTGAACTGATGTACCCTGAAGACTAAACTTTGTATCTCCAGTCAAAAGATTAAAAAGATATATTACATTCAAAATATACAGACATATGAAACATTTTTCCCTTAGTATGTTATCATTGGTACTACAGACCATACATATGAGTCTTTCTGTGTGCTATGGCAGAAATATTTCTATCACCTTTAACTTCAAAGAAAAGAAAATATACCCATGTTAAACTAATAAGCAAAAAATAAAATAATGTCTGGATAAGCCACTTAAGCTATTTGAATATGGAGAATACAGAATATATAGAATAACTATTTAGTAGAGTATTAAAATAATATTTGTACTTGTTTGCTATATTATTCCACTTGAAGTTACTGCCTGAAAATTACTCTGAATAATGTCAGGAGTAGTTAGCATTTTTTCCTTTGCTTGGTACACTATGATTATTTCTCATCAGTACCTAGAGTTTTTGGTACTGCATGGAATATGAAACTAATTCTCAGTGGGGAATATGCATTGTGGGAATATTAAGGTGTAGGACTAGCTAGATTTCTTGCTGCACACTAGTTTCTTGACCTGTGATTTTGACACTATTAATACAGTTGTAGCAAAGAGATTTTGCCAAATTGATTTTTTGAAAAGAATGCCAGCTGGTAGATAACTTAAGAGTTATTCCTTTTGCTGCTTTTCTTAATAAATGTAAAACAAAGCACATTAAACCCATGAACAGAAATCAGATTTTTTTTCACTGATGTCACTGTAATTTGCAATAGCCTACATTCTCATTAGTCTCATTTACCAAATACTTTCACCTGCTGAATTTTACTTCAGATCTGTTCTCAAAGATCCTGTTCCAACTGAGAAAAAAAAAAAAAAAGAAGTAAAAAAAAATCGGAACTAGCCCCAGTACCCATAAAACCATTGTTATTGAATTGTTCATTGGACAGAATATTCTTTTCTACCGATACTGTATTGTATAGCAGGACCTGATGGTATTGTGTGAATATTTAAAGGTGAGATTTGAGTGTTACAATTCAATTACGAAATTCATCAGATACATTGTGTACAGAGCAATGGCTACATTGCAGATAAAATGTTTTTATAAAATGTTTTATTTATTTCTCATTAAAAATCGATTTCTGAGGGTTTTGACTTTTAGTTTTTGGGCTTTAAATTACCAGGTGATTATTAAAATTGCCTGGGAAAACAAATTACTGATATAATAAGTTTATTTATTTTTTTATCTGTCTCTTTAAACAGTTCTATGTTTGAAAGAAAAAATAATTTATTTCTGTTCCCTGTAGTGATCAGTAAATTCCTCTAAGAATAAGATGTCATTGTCTCCATCTGAAAACATTTATCAATACAGAAAATATAGCTTTACACTGAATGCTTATGATTTCAAAAGTGACCCTTAAATTTTTATGTGTGGGTACTCAGATGAAATAAATTGTCACTGAATATTAAATCTGGGCATTGCTCCAGTAAGTTTACTGATTCCTACATTTATTCCACATAAAGAACCATGTGTCAACAGCTGAAACTCATTTCAGAGTCCATCTTCTTCCTTTTGGTTTTGAACTCTGGTATCGTTAGAGCACATCTGTTTTCAAGTTGAAAGGAAAAAGTTAACTGGAGTTAGTAAGGTGGCTTACAACTTTGCAGAATAAAGATTAAAAGTGTGGTGGGTTGACCTTGAATGGATGCCAGCCGCCCATCAAGCCACTCCAGCATTCCTCCATCAGCAGAACAAGGGGAGAACAGACAATGAAGAGCCAATGCATCAAGTTAAGAGCAGGGAGATCACTTACCAGTTACTATCACAGGCAAACCAGATTTAGATAAATGAATTTAATTTAATGCCAAAATAGGTGGCCCAAGCCTGGCACAGTTCAAGAGGCATTTACAATAATAACCTTAATAGTATGTTTTAACTTTTGGTCAGCCAGGAGTTGATTAGGCAACTAAACTAGATGATCTCTGTATGTCACTTATGACTGAAATTATTCCATTCTAATATTGTATTCTAATTCAGTCTACTATTCTATTCTATTCTATTCTATTCTATTCTATTCTATTCTATTCTATTCTATTCTATTCTATTCTATTCTATTCCTCTATACAGTAAGATAATAAGAAATAAGAACAAATCTGAAAACACATTCTTCCCAGGCTTAACTTCCCTCCTCTCTCTTATATCTCTTCTCCATTCAAGCAGTGGAGGGGAATGGGGGTTGCAGTAAGTTCATCATGTTTTATCTTTACTACTCCTTTCTCCTCACACTATTCCCCTTCTCCAACATGGAGTCCCTTCCATGGGATACCACCCTTCATGAATTTCTTCAAAGTTCTTCACAAACTGCTCTAATGTGGATTTTATTCATGGCATGGCATCCTTCATGAACAGCCTGCTTCAGTGTGGGTCCCATATGGGATCAACGTCTTGCTATGCTCCAGTTTGGGTTCTTCGCAGCCTGTAGCCTTGTAAAATGAATTTTACAAAAAGACAGGGGAAGTGCAATTATTTGAAGTTGGAACATTTCAGTTATTAAGAGTTTACCTACTTCTTTGAAGTAGTAGGGTACTAGAGAAAGTGGTGCAGATGGCTCTCAAATTATATGCTATTAGATTATTTTGTGGAAAAAATTTGACTTTAATTGTGAACAAATGTAGGTATGTTTTTCAAAATCATTATACTATGTACTTTCTGATGCTCTTCAAGTTCCTTCAGTGTTTAAAGTGCAGAGTTTCTATTTGTTATCTGTCCAGTCATTCTTACAAAAAAAATAGAACAACAACAACAAAAAAAAAAAACTTACATAAAAATTTAGAGAATGTAATATCTGTAAATGTTATTCTTTCACACTTTGTTATAAACTATTGTTTGATTTAAAAGTTATTTGGAAGATCATAAAGATTGATAGGTTGAACCACTGGGTTTCAACAATTAATAAGGCAGCTTGTTCTTTGCAATTTGGGGCTGTTCTAGTATAGAAAAGACATTGACATATTGGAGAAACTTCAGCAAGACAGCCATCAAGATAGTTGGAGGCTGGAGCACTTGCCCTGTGACAAGATGCTCATAGAACAGTTCTTGCTCGTAAAGTTCTTGCTCATGCTGGAAAAGACACAGCTTTGGAAGAGAATTGTAAACCTGTGTGATGTCTGACATTACAATACGATGCCAAATGCTTTCAGAGGTGTGTAGCAACTAGGTGAGAAATAAGAAACACAAGTTTCCAAACTAGAAATTTATAGTATCTATGTAGACCTTTTTTTTTTTTTTTTTCACTTTAACAGTAATCAGACATTGTGGCAGCTTTCTGCTAGAGGCTCCGGAATCCAATTCTCCAACACTGAATTGGACAAGACCTTGAATATCTTTTTCTGGGTTGGCTCTGTTTCCAGGAAATGACTGAACTACACAACTCCTAAGGGTCTCTTCCTGTCTGAGTTACTCTGTTTTTAACATAATCCCTTTGTCATCAGGAAGAATCTTAAAAAGTATAGTTAAATATATATTTTTTCTAATTAATTTAGTTTTTCTGTCTCTAACTCTGCATCACTTAACACCCACAGAAACATTTCAAGGACCAGTGTTGGCACTAGAGTTATGAAGATAGTTGTAACTTCTTTTGTATCTGTTATAGTATCTGTGGATATATAGAACATTTAGAAAAATACATTATCTCAGTTGCTATGTAGGAAGATATGTGAGCTAAGATATAATTATATTCCTTTGAAAACCAAAACGGATTCATTAGGAAAAAAAGTACCAGTTTTTCAGCATCTTTTTTCTTTCAGAAGTGCTTTTCTCCATCACTTAGTTCAACAGACATGCAATAAAAAATGTGCAGAGAAGGAAGACTAAATAATAACAAATTCTGGCCTGTATTCTTGGAGGAATTTTAATAAATCTAGTGTTTTAACTGCTTCTCATCCAGAGACAGTATTCTTTCTTAAGTGAACTTAAGAAAGTGAAAGTGAACTGTACACCTGGTACAAAGTTCAATTTAATAATATAAATTTTCATTGGTAGTTTTGTATTTCAGCTTCAAAAATTAATTTATGGGGTTTTTTTGCCAAAACAATCCAAAAATCACTCCTTTTACTATCATATGTTACATTTCTCCTATTGAGAGGAAAAAAACAAAACTGCAAAAATTATGATTAATTTTATTTTCTCATTAAAAAAATACTTTAGCACTTATTTTCTTCCTTTCTTTCCCCCCACTGTTGAGGAGGGTTTTTATCAGTCTTTTTTCTTACAGTGCATTGTAGAGTACATACAGTGAACACTCAGTGATTAAGAAAATAAATATAATTTTTCTAATAAAATATAAATAAATATTTTAAAGATGAGATAGCTAAAGAGCTTGCAGTGCTAACTCAGCATCTGAAAAATAGTATGGCAGTAGCTCCTGAAATTATAGCATGACAAATTTGAACATCTCATTCTTTTATATCTTTAATTTTTCAGTGCTTCAGGATTTCTCAGGAGTTTTGTTAATGTTAACTTAATTATAAATGTTTATATCATAGACATTTTGATTTAAGATCGTCAGTGGTGTGATTCTTGGAATGATCCTCTGTAAGGCCATGAGTTGGACTTTGATGATCCTTGTGGATCCCTACCAACACAGGATATTCTGTACTTCTGTGAATACCCTCAGTCTTCCTTTGGTGCTAACAAAGATAAATTCATCTATTCCCACTTGTCAGATGTGAACACGTACTTTAAGATGAAATTGATCAAAAATGGTATTTCTTCCTTTCTTTGCAAAGTACTAGTTCAAATATAAATATCTAAGGAACATGCCCATAGGTGATCAGATAACCATCTGATACAATAATGACAATAATGTTATGTCTGAATAAAAAAATTAGTTTACAAGGAATTTTCTTAAGCAATCTTCTTCCTTGCTGGATAAAAGAAAATAGCTTATGAATCACCTCAACCCAAGAGCCCGAATCAAACCACTTCTTAATTTTGAACTTAGGTATTATGAAAACTACAACTGAAATTTTTAGGTAATGTTAACCTGAAAATTCCCTACCTTCATCTTGTCAGGTGTTGACTGATTCAAAACATGTTTTAGGTTGAGCTGAATAGCTCTCTACACCCAGCTAATCACACAGAATTTTTCACTGACTCTTGAGAGCTTAGATAAATAGCTTTTTTGTAGATCCTTTATTATGCAAAATGGATCCTACTTGTGAGCCTTCACTTAGTTAATGTGTTTGTGAAGGCATAAGTTCCCTGTATTTACCAGTGTAAAAGAAAAAAAAAAAAAAAGAAAAAAAAAGAAAAAATAAAAAGTTTTTTAGGAACTTGTCACAGTTGAACATAACATAGTCAAAAAATCTTTTTCATTAGTTGTGCCTGTGTCCACTTATTATTTTTATTTAGTCAAGAACAGAGTAAATTCTAGACAAACTTTGTAATTATACCTTTTTCAGGTCTTCCATGGTAATTGTTCATCTAATTCTTTGTTTTCATCTTAGAATTTGAAAAAGAAATGGTAATCTACCTTACCTTTTATACTCTAAAACTTTTGCAACTATACTCCTCTACACTTATGTCTTTTTTGTCTTCAGCATTTGACTTCAGCTTTATCCATGGCTGGTGAGCAGAATTTCTGTGTTGATGGCAATCTTGTTAATCTTATTCACCTTAACCCTACACATCACTGTTAACAGGGGAAAAAAAAATAAAAAGGAGTCTACTCTGTCTGACTACACAGTAAATAAACTGATGTTAGTGGAATTCTTGCACAGCTGATTAATTATTTTTTTTTTTGCCTGCTTATAGTAGTTTCTGGGTTCTCAAGTACTCTCAGATTCAATACTGATATTTCTGGCCCAATTTTCTAAACAATTGTTTCATTTTTACTTAAACCTTAGAGTTTATTTCTGTCATTTTCTTTCTTACATTCCTCCTCTGCTTGCCAATTCAGGACCATGCTCTTAGTTCTGCTGTTTGGGGGTCAAGGTCTGCTCTTAAATGAGTCACTAAAAAAAAGATTGACATCTTATCACTTTTTGTGTGCTATCTGTCAGCGTTTTGGTGAGATGTTTAAAGAAGGGGTTTATACACTAAAGCAGATGAAGCTGGGAAAGAGTCTAATTTCTTAAATAAGGAGGGGACATCATCCATTAACAGGAAAGGCTTACTGAGCTTTAATTGAAAGTTTTATTTAGGAAGCGTGACATGTTCTTTGCAGCAAAGATACAATTAATACATAAATCCTTTGCTTGCTTCTAAGAAAAAATTTTAGTGCAACACCAATCTCTCTCTAATTGCTTCTCAGCAATTCACTTTCATTCAAAGAAATGTATCAGATGTTTTCTATGTCACCTCTGGGTTTTGACCTATATACATTTTAAGGGAAGCTCTTAAAATTTAGACTAGGTCATCTACTAATATTGCTATTGCAGTAATGCTCAGGATAATTCATGACTGGTAGTTCTGGGTGCTATAGCAGCAGTAAGTTTCTTCTGCAAAATACCTGCTACCTGATACTCTGCTCCTTACACATTATTGCATTTTCTGAGGTTGTTGAATTGTACTTAATTAAATCCTTTAGCAGACTCTGGATTTGATGATGTGGTTAAACAAAATCTTATCTTGGACAGTCCTCCAAAATACGTTTTGTTTATTTGCCTTGGAACACTGTGCTCCTAGTGATTCATTTGTTGTATTTGGAGGGGAGAGAAAGGGGGTGGGTGTTCTTGATTTTTTTTAATTCATGGTAGTGTTAAAAATGAAGGGAGTAGGAGATGGGATGTCTCTTCTGTTTCACCTTATGTGTGGCAAGAGGGGAACTTAGTGAAGTTTTTCATGTATAACCAGCTGTTAAGCAGTTTTACTTTGAATCAATCCCTACATTTTCTTCAACAATCTAAGAGCAGCCAGTAATAAAGTACTTTTTACAGTTTACATCATTTTATAAAATTGTACTACAGATTCTTCATTATAACCTGTCTCATCAATGTCTTAGCCTCTTTTGCGTGGTGTTTACTCTGGACAAGCTTGTCATAACTTATAATAAGAAAAACATTTTAAACAGTAAAAATGTCAAAGGGGAAATACCTGTCTAGACACCTTTCTGGAGAAGGCATGGGGATTTGGGATCTATCAAATGTTGAACAGAGATTCCTCATGTTTTCATGGGCTCATTCTTCTTCTGTAATTACTTACTCTGATAGTTTTCAACTTGTCCTCAATATCTAAGGACAATACAAGAACTAAGTGTATAGTGTAGGGAGCTTTACTCTGCTCTCCTGTTGTAGATTCAGTCTGGCATTCGTACTTAGGCTTATTGAATGAGAACCAAAATATTCCTTATTCAGAGTTTTGGAGCTGACTAACAGAATATTTGTTGGCCAGTAGTTCTGATTCTTGCTTGCAAAGTAGTCATGGAACTGTATTTACCATTTGGCATTTGAAACTATGCCTACTTCATTTAAAATGCTAATATGCTAGAGTTTACTGTTGCAAGTGCAGTTTCAATTTCAGAGGCAATAGGGAGAGAAAAAATGTAGAAAATACTCAACTTCAACTCTGGTATGTTGAGATCTGATAATTCAATGTCTAATTTCTACCATCATTGAATATGATCTGGCAATACATGTCGAAAACATCTTCCTTTTGCTGACAGTCCTTTGTAGGGTTTTGGATTGTTTTTTATTTATTTTTTTGAAACACTTATTTTCATTCAGAGCTTGACAGAATTAAAATTTAGATATCCATACAGACAATTCTTTGAGGAATGCCATAATCGAATGCAATTTTTCTTGAAAAAACTATGTAGATTAGATACAGCCTCACTGTGTTTCAGATTCCTTTCAACTCATCACCTTTTTAACATTATAATTTCTTTCAACATGATGAGAACTAGTCATATCTTTAAAGTAATTTGATTATTTTATGCTTGAAACAGTCTTATTCCTTATAAGTACTTTTGAACTCTTTCTTGAACCTAGCATAGAGAGGTTAAATCATTGCATCATTAATATTTAAGGCAGACTAAATGGAAAGAGATGCTTATAAAGTCCAGACATCTTTGTCACTGATATAATAGTACAAAAAGACAATTTTCTTCATAAGAACAGGAAGATAGTTCTGTCTGCTCCATGTTGGATCATTTATCTCTGTTACATTGATGAATTCATTTTAGTGACAATACTTTGTCTGAATAATGAACAGCTGGAAAAGATAGCCTGATGGTCAAGATGGAATACTTAAATTTTCTCCCAATTACAGGAAAACTTATTTTTAAGATTCACTATTTGGGTAGCCCATCTCATTTTTCTCTGTGTTTCTTTCTTTTTCTCTATACATTCTGGCTCTTTCACATTTTGTTAAATAATAGATCTCCTCACCCTCATTAATGAGTATTTTTAGCTACGTGATCTGAAATTTTTGAGAAACTGGTATTTTTCTGTAACTTTGGTACACATTATATTGTCAGTATGCTGCAGAGCAGAATATGACTGTTTTTTTCTTGAAGAAATTAACACTTCAGCAGAAGTGCCAACCATTTTATTTAACGGTATGATAAATAGATTTATATATTCAATGAGTGTTTAATTCTAGAAGACACAATCGGGTTACCTAATTTGACTTGCTGATTAACATAAAGTCTAGAATTGGGCACTTTTAGTCCTGTATTAAACACACTGATTTATGTATAACTGAAGCATTTCTAAAGAAGGACATCTATTCATAAATTAAAAGTGTCAAGATATATATAATTGACCACAATTTGAGGAAATGTTAAATTACCTACTCAAAAGTCTGGTTTTAAATGAATTTGCCTGACTTTTACTTTATTAAGTTTTTCTCTCATGGGCTACAGACCCTTTCAGTACTCAAATTTGTCCCACTGTGAAGGAATTGTTACAACATCAAATTGTTCGAACTGCTAAAACTAAAGACCTAGAATAAAGAAGACTAGATTATGACATTATGATAAAAGTCCACAAATGGCCACACCTCTCTATTTCTGTTAATGTCTCTCTTATTTCCATAATATTAAAAAAACCCCACACAATCTTATATAGTAGTTTTTTAAATCCATCATGTGTTTACTAGTTCAAATGCCTAGCTTTGTAAATCTTATAGCATTTTCCGTGTAGATTTACACACTCTTAGCCTGCTCAGTAATGACAGCAAGAGACTTTCTTGCCTGATCTGGCAGCTCTCCTCCTCCCCTAAACTAAATTTTCCATAATTTTAATTAAAATAAGTAATTATTTAACAGAAAAATTTGTTAGTGTATTTAAAGGGAACGACCATAACTGAAGAGCTGCAAATGAAAGAGAAAGGTATTCACAGGCAGAGTGAGAAAGATCATGGAAGAAAGAGTGATTTACAGATGTTTATATTCTTCCTGCAGTGTTGAAACAATAGTGCTGCTAGAGAGATTGAAATGTCTAAATGGAAAGATTTCACAAATCTTAGAACAAATCGCAGCCAGCAGCAAATGCCTAAATAAATGAAATCATCCATAGAAAATCAGTGACAACCTTTGTTTTGGAAATAACAAAAAAATATATTCTGTCAAACCAACCATCTTAAACTGAATGCACTTTATATAGGATTACCAGCATGTTTTCAGTTGTAAATGGAAGTAACTCTTTAAAGTGCAACTTCTTCTGAACTTATTTTATCAAATACATAGGGATGACAGACCTCCATTTCCTTCAACCTGTTCATTTTATCTTGCTTCTGTAATAAAAATTGTATTTTGTTCATATAGTGTGAGTTATTCATAGAATGACATCTTGAAAAAAAGATGGATGTAACAATCTTCTGTTAAAACGTGCATTTGGCAAACTACAGCTAAAATATGTCACTCAGCTGTTGCAGAGTACTCATGGGGTCAATAGGACAATTCAGATTCTCAAAGGGGCATGTGCTCTACCAAATGTGCTCCTAAGAGCTCTTTTGTGTTGAGTAGTTTCGTTTTCATATAACTGATGTTCTCTCTCACTGCTGACACTTAATGGGAAAGGAATTTGAACATACAATTGACTGTATGCAGCCTGCTAGGCAGCCTTTAACCAAATTGACTGAGTAGAGACAGCTTGCGCTTGATAGGCTTTCTAGGGTGTGCTAATTTCTAGAAAACTGAGCATTGCAGGCATTTTAGATAACATGGCAACTAAATTCTATGTTTTCCCCGTTTAGCAAGATAAATGTGTTCCTAATATTTGTCAAAAATTATTGCGCAAAGGTGACATTTTTTCCTGTAGAATGGTTACATAAATTGATTTGAACACTAATTTTTTTCTTAAGCAGTTAATAAAAGAATCAGATAGACAAGTAAAAGTTGTCTCTAACGTTTCAGTGTAATTAGAGTAGATGTTTAAAATTCTCTCCTAGCCTCTTCTTTCCTTCTAATCTCTGGATAAAATCTACTTATAGCCTGAGAATTCAAAACCTAGTATTTCTCTTCTCTTTCAGCCTAACCAGTTCTCCAAGAATTGTTTTTTAACATGGGGTGTTTTGAAAGCCTATTCACTGGATAGTATAAAATTATTTCTACTCTTTTTCTAGTGTTTAAAATTGCCCTAAAATTGAAACCCTTGAAGACCTCATATCTTCAATTTCCTCTTGCTGTGTGTCATCATCACTAATTTCGTCTATCTCACCCTCTGAAGCCATCTCCTGTCTTTCAACACAACAGCATCAACCCTCAGTCACCTGGTTCTTACCTTAAAAGTATGAAATTTAAGTAAACTCCTTTCTACCAGCACTCCTTTTTGGGCTATAATCACAGTCTTTACTAATAGGTATGTCTTTCTGGTATTGCTAAAGTAGAACTCTTAGCCTTCATATTAAAATTTTTGATAAATACTACATGTTTTCTACGAAGTATTTTCTTTAAATGGAATTAGTTTTATGTGAATAAAAGAAAAAAAAAAGTTAAAATTAGTAGCTGGTTGTTTATGCAATTTAGGGGAAAGTAAGATATATGATAACACACAGAATTAATAAGGTTGGAAAAGACCATGGAGATCAAGCCCAACCTTTACCTAGGTTAACAGGCTATCCAACATCAGTCTAACATCTATACCATCTAAAGCATTTAAACCATCTAAACCATACCACTAAGTTCATCATCTAACTTATCCTTAAACACATCCAGGGACGGTGACTTCACCATCTCTGTGGGAAGTCCTTTCCAGTGGGGGATCACTCTCACTGTGAAAAAGTTCCTCCTGATATCCAACCTAAAAATTTTCT
>VXBA01002511.1:315890-336661 GCA_013399895.1 Serilophus lunatus
TTTTTTTTTTTTTTTTACTGGAACGCGTCCACTATGATGACATAGTGGTGGTGATAGCCTCTAAGTCTTTAAAAATATTTCAAAATTTTCGCTCATATATTAAAATACATACAAACCCCATGGATGGCTAAAAAAATCTTGTGAAAATATTCAGATCTTAATTCAGGCAAGAGCAAACTGGACCTGTAAAAGCAAAACTTGGATGCTTTACCTTGTGGACAAGTAAACAACTTATTCTGCAGAAAATCAATGTATATTGATTTTGCTAAGGTTTATGTATGGCATAGCCCATACATACAGTAGCACACTGTACCCTGATTCCTGAATCAGTCATACCTTCATGCTCATCTGCATGAGCTGTACAGTCTACTATACTATCTGTCACAAACTAAATTTTCTTGTTCATGTACCCTACAGCAAACAGTCTTCTCATTCCTTTCTCAGAAAGACTGAAATTATTTCAGGGAAATTATAATTGATTTAGCCTTTTAAGATGCAAAAGGCTTTTCTCTTCACCAGAAAAAAAGGAATTATACCTATAATAAACATTTTTCCTCCTCTCCTTTTTTTCTCAGATGAGGTCTTTAACTAGATATATGTATCTATGATTCAATTTGTCTGAATAGCATGAAAATAAAGAGCTGTACTTGGATAGTATGTGTTTTATGTGTAGATCATGTTAGTAACATACATGCCTAGAAGCTATAAGTAATTTCATAGCATTAATAAATTATATGCTATGTATAGGCTATGAAAAAATCACCAAAAATGCAGTTCCTCGTTCAAAAATGACTCATTTGTTTGCAAGAATTACGTTCTAAATCCTAATGGGAAAAAAACACAAAGTGTTTTGTTGTTGTTGTTGTTGTTATTTTGGATTTTTTTTCCATGGGTGCTTTTTTTAATTGCCTTCTTCTTGAACCATCATTCAATAGCTCTGACATACCTGACAGGCATTTTGTCAGTCTCAACAAATTAAATACACTGTCTCTGTCTGCCAATGTACATTTACAAAAGGTCAGTATAGAAAACAATATCAATTACTTAGATGTCCCTTCTAGATTTGTCATAGTAAAAACTATCAACTTACTGATACCTTCTGCTCAATAATCATATATTAAAATAATTTTATAATGTGCTTCATCAAGCGTCTGCTTCATTTCTTACTGCATAATTTTGACAGAGCTGTTTGGAAAATCAACGCCTCAGAGCTATGTTTAGATTTACTGCTGAATCCAATTAAATTGTATTATCATAAAAAGCATCAAAGTGAAATTTATTGATGGTTCTTGTTTAGTGAACATGCAACTGTTTAAATATAAATATTTTAGTGGTGTGATTTCTCTACATAACAAAAAAGAGAATTAAACTTTAATCTGGCACAACAAACAACTTACTTTCACATATAAACAAAGACCTTAGAAGCACTGTACTATAAAGTCTACTCTTACTTGACTACATTCCTATGCAGAAGTATAAGCCATAAAAATGTTGTTACCACTATTTTTTCCCTTATTACTGTCACTGATGTTAACTAAATAAGAGACAGCCAGTATATGTTAGCATTTATACCACTGAAAAATCACTCTTTGATATTTATAGGCTCAAAAACACTTGAAGCAATGTTCAACATCGCAGATGAGACTGATGTTTCTGCCTCAGACAGCCATCAACCTAAATGCTATTCCAAATTAAAGAATATAAGAATCAGTCCTTTTGTACATTAAGAAATTTGGCTAATGAATATCCTTTAGGTAAATCAACGCTTCTGAGGTGCCTCATCAGTCTAAACTATGCTATCTTTGGTTCTGTGGATCTCTGCAAAAGGACAAATGACCATCCCTTTATATAGTTACACAATGAGAAACCTTACAGAGTTTCCATGTCATCATTAGAGGGAAGAAGAATTGTACAAATGGGTGTTAGAATAACCTGAGAGTTTAGAGAACAGGAACAAATAGGAAAAGGAAAAAAAAAAAAATTACAGGAATTGAATGCAAAATTTAAACTACACAATAGTATTTAATCATTTTAGCATCTATATGAGGTTCTGATTTGTATGAGTCTAATACTTAGAACATATTTTAAAATTTCTCATAGGAAGAATAAGTATTTTTTGTGGGTTAATATTTTGTTCTTTTTTTTTTTTCCCCCAAGGCTTGAACACCAGTATGTTATACTATCCTTTCAAATTAAAATTTAAAACGTATCTTTTTAAAAAGCCCACAAATTAATAAATTCTGTTATTTTATATTTTGCATACTTCTTTGTAAACAAAATTAGTTTGGTATGTTATCAAATTACAAGAGTTTAAGAAATTATTTGATGGCTAGAAAGGTTCTTAATTCCACTGAAACCTATGTTCATATCAAAGTTACAATTTTTTAATTTATTTTCACTTTTTTAGGATACTTTTTGCTTCAACTTTGCTGTTCCACTTCTCAACCAACATATCTATTACTTTGGATCACTTTTCAAGATCCTTGTACTTTAAGATACTTTAGATGGAGATGATAATTAAATTTCATCTCCAAAATTCTTTTAAGTTGGCTGAAAACCCTAAAATTACATGTAAATATATACATATAACCTGATAAATAGAACAGTCAGAATAAGTCATTTAAAGCAACAGATAGTAACTCAGGAAGTGATTATATAGTCTTTAGTATAGACATGAATTTGGATGAAATTACTTCTAGCCCAGAAAGTAAAATTCTCTTCTTTGGGAGTCATTTCTTTACAAAAATGGAAAGCTCTTCAGAGATAAAGCAACAATTTCATCCAATGTTTTGGGTCATAAATCTGCTGAACAGTACTGTACATATATCAGAATATTGTTTCCAGTTTAAAGCTTCCAGTATAAAGGTCCAAACTTGAATAAAATTAATAATTTTCCAAGGTTAACTCATTTTACAATGTATATTGAATAATTTGTACTAGCAGTGTTTACCTATTTGCTAGTTAGCAAGAATTCCTGAATTCAAATATAGCTTGCCCACTGTCTGCTTATCACTATCAAAATACAAAATTAAACCTTCACTCATGTGCAAGAGTTTTACCTTGCTACGTGTTGTTTCTCCTAGGGGAATATAGTGATTAAGGACAAGAAGCCAAATATTGAAAGTCAGAAATGGAATAGCACTTCTAAATTAAAATAATATGTAACTGCTGATGGTACATAGTTACTCCTTCAGCAAAATCAGAATTAAGAGTATATGAGCTCATGGCATAAATATCAGTAACCTGAAAAATTTCTATATGCCTTTAATACAAATAATTGAACACTTCAAATGTGTCTTCTATTTTCTGTAGGAATCTACATGCTCAGCCATAACAAAAATTTGTAGTCAGTCACGTGCTGAGATTTAGCAATTTAAAACAATGCCCACAAGGGACTACTGAACAATTGCACAAGATAAATATTACTTCCTGTACATAATGATAAATCTCAATCCTGATGTCAACAAATAATAATACTTAATGGCAGATCAGACATAATAATCCCCCCAAATTCTATTAAAAAGTAGCGAAGTGAAAGAGGCTCACAGTTACACATATGTAGCTGCTCAAATTTTGAATAACGAACACTAAAAACACCACATCTGCAAAAGGCTCTGCTTTTACTTTCACACCATTGAAAATGGAGGAAGCTAATTTAATTTTAAAGAGCAAACGTCCATGACCATTCTCTCTCTCTTTTATCTCTCCAAAGTTCACCTAATTACAGATGGTTCTAGTGATTAGAACAAGTAATATGTGTACAGCTACAAACAGTGTTAAATGCTATTAAAGCATTCCAATGTGGAAGAAAAGACAGAAAGAGCGGCAGAAGGTTCCAAGGACAAAATTTTGAAAGAATTATTCATCAAAAGGAGAAATAAGCTATCATAGAGAAAGGGTTGGACAACAATTAAAAAAGGAATCATATTTTGGCCAACATCAGTGACAGGACAGTATTAGAAAGTTACTGTTTCAGATTCCTCTCATTAAAAAAACTTTCAAATGTTTGCAGAAATATTTATTCTCTTAATTTACTGCACAGACCCTGAGTTATGTATGTAGTTATAGAAGACCTCTTTGAAAATATATTCTTAAACATATATATTGTTATACATAACGATTCTGAATTGTAAAGTGTCTGTTCTTAAAAAGTAACAAGATACCAGTAGTAAAATTTTGTGCCACACTACATGTTAGTATGTGATTCAATCTTAAAAATCTTTTGACTCTATGTCTATCCTGTCATTTATATTTAAGGTCTGTATTTTTTACTATGCAGATAGATATAACAAAATACACGTTTATACACATAATTTTTACTAGTACACATTCTCAGCAACCTCCTTATCTCTTTGTGTGATGTAAAGATCGAAATAAAAGCATTTGCTGCATTCTGGAGTCATGGCAAGGTGTAGGAGACCAGACACAGTACAAAAACAAGAATCTCCCACATCAGGATAGATATACACCTTGAGTTTCATCTTTTCTTAGCACACGGAAATAAGATGTAAAGCTAGAGACTCTTTGCATTACGAGAAAATTGTGCCTCAGGAATTTGTGTCTTTAGCATTTTAGCCAAAGAACACCATTGGAATTATTCACAATTCATCAGTCAGTGGATAGCAATTCAGTTACCCAAAAAACTGTGATTGTGACTGATTTCACAAGTGACTAAACGACAATTTTGATAAATTCAGCAGTGCCCTAGTAATGCCCAAAACATATGATGATGTGAGTTTTAGAACCAATTTTGTCTAACCCCCAATGATCAAGACAGACATCCCCCCAGCAGCTTGTACATTAGCGTTGTTCAGGTTATTTTGATAACAAAGTCTCAGGGAGGACATACTGAGCTTAAAACAGATATGAATCTGTTAGTGTTACTTCACTAGCAAATGTATTTACTGCTCATCTTTGTTGAAGAAGTTTCAGAACTGAACATGCCAATCATAGACTCCACAGAGGAGAAATAAGCAGGTATCATATGGACCTGTCTCATACCTTGCTACACCACCACGTTTTTCTGAAACATGATAAAGAGGCCATAGCTGAGAATTGTCTGTCTACAATAAATAAAAATAAATTTTTTTGGATTACTTAGTATTTGATTTCTTCAGTAGCTTAATAAAACTATATCTGGCAGTAATTTTTGCAAATCAAACACCAGAGGAGTATTTCAATGAAAAACTTCCCCATCCCCAGAAGTGTTCCAGGAAGAGTTGGATGTGGCTTTGAGCAACCTGTTGTAATGGAAGCTGTATCTGTCCATGGCAAAGGGGCTAGAACTCTATGATCTTTGAGATTTCTTCCGACCCAAACCTATGTTATACTAGGATTCTATGGTCTATGAACATGAGTTCAGTAAAAAGAAAGTAATGGGAAAATCTAAATATTCTCTGAAGAATTCTTTTTCTTTTTTTTCCTTTTAGTTTGTTGTACTATGAATTAAACCACTGTAATTTAGTTTGAATCATACACAAGAACTGATGCATTGTAAAATGTTAGAGTTAAAAGATATTCTGAAAATAATGGCTAATGAAGAATACTCCTATGATATATACACAAAAAAAAGACCTAAATGGTTAACTGCTTATGATATCACTCTCAGTTCTAAAATCCTGATTTACCTTAACTTAATACCACGACACTTTCTGCATTGTCATTTATTTATTTATGTGTTTCTTATCTATTAAGAAACAAGCTTGATTATTTTTGAAAAGAGAATTCTGTACATTTAAAGGAGTCTTTAGCTGTGAAAAAATGTATTCCAGTCTCACTTGAACATATTTTCAAACAGACATGGTTAATGACACATTTAAATAAATAAACTGACAGTTTTATAAAGTATGCCAATAAAGTATTAATTTATCTATGTAGGTATCTTACTTTTATGCTTTGCCTGTATACACTGAAGTGGTCCTTGGTTGCTCTTCCAATTTGGACCCAGTTCTTCTGACATTCATATCATTAGGAAATTTAGGTATGTTTAAATAAATAAAAAGATTTATGCTGCAGTATTTATGACACAGCAAAAATTTCCTCCGTATCTTAGCCATCATTTCAATTCTTTTAGGCACTGCTATCGTGATACATGTTTAAGAAACTTTCGAAAGGAAATATAGATTGCTCAGGGTATGTGAAGCTAGGTCAAAGAGCAAAGCTCTGAGCTAAAAAACTGTCTCAGTTGGTCTGTGTTTAAAAAGAGGAATTACAAGCATGCACAAAACTATTGTTATTGTCAGTACTGTATTGTACAAAGAGCTGCCAAATATTTTAGTACATGTTGCAGAGTAATTGGCGTTCGACTGTCATTCTTCACCTAATGGTGCTCCATAAACTCTTGATTTATTTCAAATAATGAGCTTTGGTGATGGAGACAGCTATACAGGCAAAGAGTAGGTGTTGAATGAAACTGAAAAGGAAGGAAGCTGATGCAAGTTACAAAATTTTCAACTACTCTTTGTTTGTAAAATCTTAATTATCAAGGCCATTCTTGAGGCCATAGGAAACTAATTTTCAGAAGTCTCCTAACATTATTTCCACAGGCACCATGGTTTTACACAACTTGCGTAATTTTTCAAAGGTTTTTTTGAAGTGATATATTGCCATGGTTTAGGAATGGAATTCCTCAGTTTAGTATTCCAATCAAAACACTTCAAACCATGTGCTGGTTGTTCATTTGCTCCTCCTCTTCTCCCTCTGCATCCTGCTGCAGAGGACTGAAGAGAAGAATTGGAGGCACAAAAGGTAAAGATCACAGGTTGAGATAACAATTTTTTGGAAACAGCAATGAAATAAGAAAAAGTAAGAACAAAAATTATAGAAATAAAGTATACAGGGAGTAAATGATTTGCACGCAAGTACTCACCCCTGAAAACCAGCTGCTCCCTCTGCCACACTACATGACCTGGAAGGGACTCCTCGTGAGGGAGAAGCTTGCGTGCCCTTATGAGTTTGCAAGCTATGCTGGTTTTGGCATGTGCCTCCAGTAGGGTCTCCCATGCCAGACAGGTCTCAACTGAAGGGTCAGACTAAGTGTGTTCACGGGTAGGATGGGCTCACTAGCCTCCTGGCAACCATCCTAGGAGAAGGATAGCTATAACCCCAAACTCAGGCAGATGGAGCTCATTTAGCCCTGTAAGGCCATCCATCTCAGAGAAGGATACTCTAACTAAACCTACATCCTGAGGCCTTCACTGTCACTGTCCCAGCTTGCTAGAGCCTGGCAGATGAATCTTAAGAGTAAAGGGTGGGGCCAGTTCTGCGCACGCTGAGCCTCACCTAAAAAATCCATTGCACAGACTAGAAGGGTGCACCCACATTTGTAAAGTCCTGTAGCAACAGACGAGGGCCAAAACGGCAGGTGATAAGGTGCACTGGAAGCCGCAGACCCAACTCTGCTTGCAGGCGGTTCAGTCGCTCAAGAATGACCCTGGAGATGACAGCCTTGTTCGGCAACATCCTGAATGACCAAGCAGCCTTTTTCAAGGGGAGCACTGCTTGCTCCACACAGAGAGGGGCCTAGAAAGGTGGCCTAATCAAAGCTCATCTCCACCTCCCACTCGGTTGGCTAACCACGGCCAGCGGGCATCTTCTGATGCGGTCGAACAAACAAAAAGAGACAGACGCATACACCTCCCTCCAGAGGTGTGTCCACATTGACACTCGCATGTTGGAACATCAGAACCATGTGTGATACTGTAGAAGAGAAAAGACAATGCAGAAAGAACCATGTCTCGTCACTCCCACCTAAGGAGACTTTCCACTGTGCTTTTTGTAACCAGACTTGCCTGTCCCACAGCGGCATTTTTTTAGCCATCAGCGTGCTTGCAGCACGCATGGGTAGAGCCCTTCCCATATCTTCGTCCATGAAGCCTAACCATGATGATGATATGAGGTTGTACAGAACAACCTCCAGGCCCCAGACATGTCATCTCCTGGATACTGCAAAAATTAACCCCATCCTGTCCAGAACCAGGACATATGAATTCTGGAAATCATTAGCTAGCAGTTGTCTGAGAAAGTGGTAAACAGAGGAATGGATAGTATTGCTTATGACTGGGAAGTGGAAGCAAAACAAGTTTGTGAAACAGCAGCTTAGGTTAGCATATTCCACTTGTAAAATAAAGAGCTTTATACAAATTTGCCAAGTCTGATATGTTCCTCATTCTGCAGAAGCAGAAAGTTTTGAAATCCATCGTCGTAACTGTGATTTAAGTCCTTGATTCTGAACAGGGCATATATAGATCTAATGGGTTAAAACTGACTATGGAGACTGCTTCCTTAAATATGTTTACACTGTACTTTCCTATTTCCTCACCTAAATGAATGAAAAAGCCAGGCAGGAGAGTATAGATGCTGCAAGCTAATTAAGACATGTAGAAAAGACCAAAGAGCAAGAAGAAGTGGCCACGTTAAAAACTTTTATCAGGTAAAATATATTCCTATTTAAATGTTAATTTTTAAATGTTACTTTCTGTTCTTCACAACTATGGCAGGTAGATCAAAACATGATAATCCTGTGATAAAATTCACATTTATTTTTTAATTTACATCACACTAAATCAAGCTGCTGTAAAATATCTTAGATGTCTTGCATGATTTTACTTCATATGTTCATTGTTAAAAAGCCAGTGCTTTAAAATACATTGATGGATAGAGAAGTATCTGGGCTGAAAACAGAAAGTATGTCTCTGAACAGACCTTAATGAATGTGAAACTTTCTGCTTGTTGTGGTTTAACTCCAGCCGTCAACATAACACTGTGAAACCACTTGCTCCCTCCCCCACAGTGGATGGCAAAGGGAAACAGAAGGGTAAAAGTTGGAAAACTCATAAGCTGAAAGACGGTTTCATAGGTAGAGCAAAAGCCATGCACACAAAGGAAAATAAAGGAATTAATTCACTGCCTCCAGTTGGCAGGCAGGTGTACAGCCATCTCGAGAAAAGCAGGCCTCCATCATGCATAACAATGACTTGAAAAGACAAACACTGTCACTCCATGCATATCATCTTCCTTCTTCTTCCCCCAGCTTTATATACTGAATATAATACCATATAGGGTGGAATAAGGGATGAATAATGAGCTAATTTTATCTGGGGTAAAGTCAATTTTCTTCACAATGCTGTGGGCATTGTTTTGGAATTGTGCTGAAAACGATGTTGATAATATAGAGATATTTTTGTTGGTGCTGAGCAGTATTTATGCAGAACCAAGGCCTTTTTTGTTTCTAATACTGCCTCATCAATAAGAAGGCTGGGGGTGCTCAAGTAGTTGAGAGGGAACACAGCCAGGATAGTTAACTCCATCTGGCCAAATGGATATTCCATACCATATAGGATTATGCTCACTACAGAAAACTGGAGGAAGAAAAAGGAAGAGGAAGATATTCTGAATGAGGGCAGTTGTCTTAAAAATGTGTTATATGTGATTGAGGCTTGCTTTCCAGGAGATGACTGAACAACTTCCTGCCCATGGGAAGCAGTGAATAAATTCCATGTTTTGCTTTGCTTATGTACATGGCTTATGCTTTACCTGTTAAACTGTCTTTATCTCAATCCACTAGTTTTCTCATTTTACTCTTCCAATTATCTCCCCATCCTGCTGGTTCAGGAATGACTGCTTAGATGCCATCTGAGATTGTACCATGACAGTGCCTAAATAAAAACCTAGTTCTATAAGATTTTTATGAATTTATTGTATTTTTCTTTATTTTGTTATTTTATCCTTTTTTTTTTTNTTTTTTTTTTTTTTTTTTTTTTTTTTTTTTTTTTTTTTTTTTTTTCATGTATCCTGCCTGCATAGATTTCCTCTGGGAATGTGTAAGGGCGCACACAACCAGACAGTAACAGATACCCTATGTATTAAATCACCACTGTTCAAGATGTGAACAGCCCAAAGTAATAGAACTGGTGCCTTAAGGCATCAGTATGCTTAATATTTTGGAGAATTCACTTTAAATAGGTAGCTGGATAACTTGGAATATTAAAGGTCAGAAGAGCCTGCGCTCCAGGGTGTTTGCATTCCTGTGTATGGATAAGTGGGGTAGTAAGTCAAAACATAGAGTTAGGCTTCCAGGCCTATTAGGGACTGGACTGGGGTGGTGATAGGTAACAGGGGATCATCCTGTTGGATGCTTGGTACATAGTAGTAAGATGAACTTTAGTTGGATGGTGTAATCGGTGGGGACTCTGAAAGTTATAAAAATGAAGAGATTGTTATGATTTTTCTCTTTGGAACATTGAATATCACCAGTAAAGCTGCATCTCCCCTTCACTCCATGTTTCTCAATTTTCTTATCTGTCCCTCTTCAGGCAACAGAACTTGCAAGTGGAATGAAGAACATAAAACTAGTTAGTTGTTAGTCCAAATTTGTAAATCCACTAACTCAAGTATTTTTTGCTGCACTGACTATGAGATTCAAGACCAGTAAAACACAGACGAGTTGGCACTTAGGAAGGGGAGCAGAGATGAATATGAGGACATCATCAGAGTTTGGTAATTCATATATTTGTTCTTCTGAGTTTTAGCTTTTTCTTGAAATGTTACCTGGTTCCCCACAGCATTATTGTCGCTGATAAAGAATTAAAAAAAAAAAAAAAAATAAATCCTCTCTGTGAACAGCTTAATACAGTACCTTTTTCCTAGGGCTGCAGTCCAATTAATTATACTGGAATATAATCCTAATCTTGCAATGAATCCTTTACCTAAAATAGTCATGTAAAATCAGGTTCTCTTCAAGATAAGGGCCAAAAATTTTAAATCTTTAAAACCACATTAATATACCTGAAATATGGGATATCTATTTTATTTTATTCTGAGCTTTGTATTATATAACAAAAAAATCCTAGAGAGAAAGAGATTGATTTTAAGTGAATATCATCAAATAGATCATTTGCCTTTTCATGTATTTTCACAACCTTAACTTTCTGAGTGATGTTCTTTGGACACTTTTTTATTGTGAACCAAAAGGCTTTACAAATAACACATATGCTATTTTAAAGACTCAAACAATTATTTATTGACTAAGATGCACAATAGATTATGAGGATTAACAGGTGAATCAGTAATATGTTCACCACCTAATAAGGAGACCTGTAATAAGTCTCTGTTGTACACTTACTCATCAAGCAGATAAATAAAAGTTGACTGATGTTACTTTAAGAACTGTGCTGTTCCTTTTACTTTGCCAAGTTTCTATTTTCCAATTCCTTGGGTATTTTTTTCCTGAAGATTTTATCCGTTTTCATATCAGTGTTTTCCCTGCTGAATCCTTGACCTGCTAACTACCCAGTCTCAATGGTTGTTTTCTCTGTCTGAAATTTTACCTTTCTTACCTTGAATGGTTTATGGCTTATGTACCTTCTGATGGCTCCTTCCTACTGCTTAGCAGTTTTCTCAGGAATGTAAGCCAAGGTTGCACAGCTGTTCTCTATCAAAAACAGGCGTTGTACCACATCCAACTGAGCCTCTGGGAGGAGGGTTATATACAGGTTACACATATATTGGTTTATTTGAGTGGGTCAGGGACCATCTCAAGGTACTGGAGCACAACAAACTGTTATTAAATGGCTGACACACTGCTAGGTATAGTTTGTTCCAGGCCAACTAGAACTCCCTAGATAGTGTCTGGGCATGATTTGAGAGGTTGTATAGCACAGTTACTGTTAACATCACAAAGTTTTGATGTGGCTTCCCAGTAATGGAGTATGAGAGCATTTGATAATGCAAGCTTCAACACCGGAGAGCAAATACAGGATTATATAATTTATAAATGTAGATTTAGCTTATCATACTACTAATCTCATATTGGAAGCAATATAAAAGAGGAAAGGGATAGATCAAATAAAATAATTAATATATTATCCATTACGTCAGTGTATTGGGTCTGTCTGAGATGGAGCCCATTTCCCATACAGCAGCTCTCACAGTGCTGTGCTGTGCATTGGTGGCTGGAGTGGTGCTGATAATACGCCAGTGTTTTGGCTACTGCTGAGCACAGTACTGGGACTGTAGTGTCCCTTCCCCAACTGACAGCAGGATTTTGGGAGGGGACACAAGTGGGCCAGCTGACCCAAACTGACCAAAGGAATATTCCATACCATATGATGTCAACTCAGGTAAAAAGGTGGGGAGAAGCAGGAAGAGGGGGAAGGCATCCACAGTCTCTCATGGTGGCTCACCAAGAGAACCACTACACGTGTTGAAGCCCTACTTCTTTGGATGTGGCTGGTCATCGCCGCGGATGGGAAGTAGAGATTAGATTAGTATTTTTGCTTTTGTGCGGGCTTCGCTTTGCTTTGCTTTAATTTTTGCTGAAGTAAACTGCCTTATCTCAACCCACTGTTTGCCATCGTATTCTTTTCCCCCTGCCTGACTTTCAGGGGGAAAAAGGGGTTAAAGAGACTGTGGGCACCTGGCGGCCAGCCAAGGTTAACCCATTACAGTCAGCTATAGTAAATATGTTTATATTATAGTGAAACACATTGGGAAGATTGTATAGTGGGAATATTTGATTGTCCAAAATAACTAATATGTTCACTAATTCAACACCAAAATCTACAAAGCTATGGGAAAAAAATCAGTTTGCCAAATGAGGACAAGTTTATTTTAAACTTGATTTTTTTTTTTTCTGAATAGTTATTCACGAACATGCATGCATGCACGCATGAAACTGAATATGTTCCAGTGAAGGATGCTAACACATTTCTCTCAAAATAACTTCAAAGAATTAACATAATGAATGTGTAAATTAAAGCAGAAACATGTTACATTTTTACCACCCTCCAAGCTGAAAGCAGCTTGGCTGATTTGCTTTGAACTTTCAAAATATTCCTCTTTTGTAGTTTCAAGCTAGGTAAAAGAATTTTCAGGCTAGATAGTATAACTTTAAACAATGACAGAGGTGCTGAAAAGTAGGCCAGCATGTGGAATATTAGTTGAATCTTTAACTAGTCCCATTTTTTTATGTCCTGCAGATTCATTCCATTATGTAGGTTTGCTTAGCCTCGACACAAAACAAAATTGCAATATTCCACAATGAAGAAACAAAAAACCCCAATCCAAGACTAAACTCACCTGGTTTTGTAAGTATTCCAAGGGGAAACCAGGTAATGTATATCACAATGCAATTTGCAGAGAAGGGAACAGAAGTAAGCTAAAGCCAAAGAGTAGAAATGCCATATACCACAGGTTGTAGAACACCTGTTTTTTTCCAGCACTGTGGAATCCAATGGGAGGGCATTGTTAGAGTTGTGGCAGGGGAGCTCATGATGTTAAAACCACAAACTATATTTCATAAAAATGTTGTTTGTAAGGCTAGAACCAGCACAACAGCCTATTATGAGTCAAAAGAGCAGAAGTGTTGAAATCACAAACCTTTGTGAAGGCTGGTCGCTTATTATTGCTGTTGGTCTTATGGTTGCTATGTTGTTTTATGCATTTTCTTATTTGATTCCAGGCAGTTTTTCCACTGTTGTTTTATTATTCTTTTGTATATTGCGATCAATGATCTTGTTTCCTTATCTAGCCCTACAGGAGAGCTATGTTCTCTCACTCCATCTGCCACCAGCCTCTCAGGTAATAAATGAGAGAGATGATGAGCACTCTGCTTGCCTCCCTCAGGTGCTCTGACTCACCCTCCTGGAAGAACTTTTTGCATGATGAATCCTGACTGTTAGTACTTTCCTCCTTTTTTCTCTCTTTTGCACCAATGAATAGCCAAAAGCAGATCATAGGACTGTAACTTCTAGCCATCTGCTTTCTCTGCAGACGAGGAAAAGCATAAAAAATTTCAAAAAATTCAATCTGATTTTGTCTTGATTTATTTAAAGTGCTATACTCCATGAACAGGGAAAAGGAAATGGGAGAAATAGAGACCAAAAGATAGTTATTATTTATTATTGCAATTTTCAACTATAAAAGAATCAGAAAGCATAAGGGAAAATTAAGTAATCTAAGCCAATTTTTTATGAGTTTTGGAAACAGCTACTCTCTGTCAGCTACTCTGATCACTGATATTATTATTTTACACACATATGTGCATGCATCTTTTCAAAGGTACAAAGCTACCTATGAAAGGTATGAGCAGAGTGTTTTATGAGCAGAATGTTGTGAACAATACAGAGACACATTTTGCTCACAAAATGTCAATAAAATATGTAATGTTACCTAACCTTCGTGAAAGCCAATGTATGGTTGATTGATACCTCAGCGGCATCTGAATCACTTGTTTAGCTGTACTAGTACATAAAACTGGCCAAAGAATCTTTGC
Source organism: Serilophus lunatus (assembly GCA_013399895.1). Lineage (NCBI taxonomy): Eukaryota > Metazoa > Chordata > Aves > Passeriformes > Eurylaimidae > Serilophus > Serilophus lunatus. The sequence goes on from VXBA01002511.1 coordinate 330,163, forward strand.
ATTTAAAACCAGTTTCAAACTATTAAAACTTATCTGTCTGCAAAAAAGTTGAAAAAACAAAATGGATCAAACAAGGCGGAATTCCTAGGGCAAATTAAAAGCTATGATAGTATTTTTATTCAGATTTATTAGTAAGAAAATTAAATGAAAATTTCAAGTATATTTTCTAAAACAATGTAGTAGCTGTAGACATGTTTTCTAATTTTAAAATTTTCTTAAGGGAAGAAAGCTGAACAAATACGTGCCAGTGACACTTAAAAAACAGCCCAGGAAGGAGAATTAGCCTTCAACACCATGCTATATACACTTTCCTTTTATGCACAGAGGAAAAAAAACAACAAACAAATGCTCCAAGGATAACTAGAAGGTTTTTTTGCTTTCAATAGAAACAATTCTCATTCTAAAATTGAGGAAACTCTTAAAAATATTAGTAAGCAGGTATTTACAATGGTTTGAACTAATTTGTCAGTGTCTTGAAACATTATCAAAGTGTTTCAGAAGACAATTTATCTTGTCTTCCACTAGTCCTCCAGCCACATAGCTAACTTCATACTTGCCATTAACTCAGGAAGTTACTTGTAGCTCGGGCAGAAAATACTAGAAAGGGGGACAAATTTTTTAAATAGGAATTGTGATGTTGGTGCTTGCTAGCTGATAAAAGAAATCTTTCTTTAATGGGGAAAAAAAAAAGTATAACTTAAAATCCATTTTGTCTTTACAATATGTTAAAGGAAGAAATTCCACTAAGTCAGATAATGAAATGTGTTAGAAAGTAAAATAGATTGTGGCTTCAAATGATGGAAATTATATCAGTGACTTTAGAATTTGTTTCAATTTTAGCTATCAAAACCATTTTTTTGGTCAATATTTCCCTTCCTCCAATATTTTGCCATGTAGATCAAATTGCACACTTGGACTCAAAAGTAAAATTGGTTTTTATTTCAGGAAAGAATTTGGAATGTTTCTATTTTTTTTCCAACCTAAAATTGTTATTTATTAGTATTGTGTGTTTACTTCAAATAAACATTATTCCACCTTCTCCAGATGCCCTCACAGAAAAGCTGCTGCTTACAATAGTAAGATCACAGTTTTCAGCAGATCTCAGGCCAAAGAAAGTTCATACATATGATATAGTGACGTTTTCAAAAGAAACTGCCCAGGTGTGTGACAGGCAGGACTAAGAACAGCTACTTATGGAAGATCAGAACAGGATATTGCTGGATGAGCATTTACCTCCAAAATTCTTCTTGATATTCCATGGGAAAAAAATGCACATTTGGCCTCTGGAGGAGCAACTATCTAGTAACAACTTATTGGTCAGAGTGGGATTCCCTCCTTGAGGTAATTGTCGTGACATGAGGCAAAAAAACCCCCAGAATAATACATCTCTGATCAGCCGGAAAAATGTTGAATTCTTTTTTCTGATTTTTTTGTTTTATTGATTATACAAAGATTTAAAAATTTATGCCCAAAAATGCCTTATACTCTGGAACAAAACAACACTGGTTTTGCATATGGGTCATCACAACATTGTGTAATAGTGCTTGAAAAAAAAAGGATTTTATCTCCCATTCTTTTGGGAAAATAGTCAAAGTTAAGATATCTAGTTTTGTTAAAAATGACAAGAGGAGCATATAAAACATACTGCAATGGAATGACCGATTAAGCTGAACATGTTTGCTTGTTTTAATATAGCGATCTGAAAATGAGTATTGATGTTATGTTACGAAACTGATCTTGTAATATTCCACACTCCAAAAGTTTAATTTCTCTTTATTTTGTGCTTTTCAAATGGTAACTAATGATTTTATAACATTATAGTTTCTCCAACATTTTATGCTTCTCATTTTTGAATTATTTGTACTACCCAATAAATTTCCCCATATGCACACATATATACGCAGACGAAATGTCCACACACCTTTCAGTACAGTGTTATAGTAACAGAGAGAGGAGGCAATAAACTGTAAAGAAAAAAACAAAAACCAAAAATAGGAAAGCAATTAGTATGATATAAAATATTGTTTGTGCAGAAACCAGTACACTTGGTATTAAAGACACGAATGTGAGAAAACTATAGCTTGCAAGCAACGTACCTGTATGTTGAAATGAGAGAGTTTACTATTAATTTAATCATAGATTTGTCAAATTGTGTTTTTAACTTGAGTTGCACTCAGTATATAATGAGACGTTGTGTGGTCAGTTTTTCCTCCAGTTGAAATATGATTTACAAGGATATTTGAAAACTATAGCACTTAAGTCTTGCTGATGGCCCAGGAGGACACCACTGTTTAGAAGACAAAACAGCAATATTAATAGTAAATTATTCAGGAAAGAGAATGCTTTCACCTGAAGTCATGTTTAATAAGGACATCAGTATACAATAAAGGGGCTCCAGATGTAACATACAGCTGGTTTATACATACAGAGTAGAAAGTGTTCAAAAAAAAAGCATGGCTAGGTGAAAATAATTTCTTTTAAATAATAAAAGAATGTATTTTTTGCCACATAGATGTTACTTGCAAACACAGGACTAAATGTAAAAAGATTCATATATCTACTCAATCTTGTCTTAAGCATCAGGACTAACTATAGAAAATGGAAAAATGCAGTAGTAGAAGTTCATGAAAATTCAGGAGCTTTCATCTCTCACTAAGTCTTCACTAACCACACAATGATGTTATGCAAAAATGCATGGGAAAGCTGAAGCTATGAAAATGGGTGTAAAATGAAAATTACTGAGTTTCAAAGGTTATGGCACAGCTCATTGGGAAGTTGTTTCCTATACATGGTTAATAATAGAAGCCATTTCCATTCTGCTTCAGCTAACTACTGTTTGTTAACTGGAAGAAGTCCCCGAATAGTTGCCCTCCAAAAATTTCTATTGCAGAAGGAAAGTCCTCAAGTTTCAAGTTATTTGACATCAGTCTCTGATGGGTAATAGGAGGAGGAAAAGACACTGTTCTTTTCTCATAAACACAGAAATTATCTCTTTTATTTCTTTACTATGCAGGATATTAGGATAAATATGTATGAGAACACAGTAAGCAAATCCTGTAAACACATGCACTTATCTGTGTGTTTCAATACAAAAAACATTGCTAGAAACAAAGAAGCTCATCTGAATACGGGTTGGAAGAGAACCTTGAAGATCATCTAATTTCAACTTCTGTCATGGACAGGGATATCTTCCACTTAGATCACTAAGATAAGAGTCCTGTCCAAGCTGACCTTGAACACTTCTCTAGGCAACCTGTTCCAGTGTCTCACCAACCACATTGTAAAAAATGCCTTCCTTGTATCTAATATTAATCTACTTTTTTCAGTTTAAAACCATAGTCCCTTGTCCTATCACTGCGGGCTTCAGAAAAAAAGTCTTTTCTCTAAGCTGCCTTTAAGTACTGATATACCACAGTAAGGTCTCCAATAAATATTTCAAAAGTAGAGTACCACCTTGAGTGCTTAACCTTGATTACTACCATACAAAGTAACTTGTTTCAACATTTTTGACTGAACAACATAATTCACCATCTTGATGTGGCTTTTAGACTTTTAGTTTTTGTTTAAAATCTTGAGCTCATGGTAAACAACTCCATTAATGTGGTGTAAGCATAACTATATAGTTTCAAAAAAAGCATATTCACAAGAATGGCTATCTCAAAATATTCAAGAAATCCATGAAGAACTAAATATGAGAGGAATAAAATGTGATCAATGAAGCAAAAAAGGTGTCTTTGGTACTGACTAATATTTTCACACATATTTTAACACTTTCAAAATATAAACTTAATAGAAAATTTCAGACTTCATGAAAAACAACTTTTAATGCTTTAATTTCAAGTCATACGTATCGCAAAGTTAATGAGAATTCCATCTCTTTAATGTTTTACCAGAATAAGAAACACATTAAATCTAAAGGTTACAGGCTTGCTATGCCAAATGACCTTTTCTTGTCCAAAAATTTCAAATCTTCTTGTAAAATAGACTTTTTGTTTATACGATTTCAGAAAAAAACACTGGAAGACCTCCTGAAATTACTGCATAAATGGCATTTCTATGAGAACAGCTGGCGGGTTTGACAGTTAAATGACACCTGATGTAACCGGAAAGAAAATGTAGAGTCCCTACAAAAAAATTATTTTTCTTAAGTTTGAGTCTGTGACAATTAAAATACCCAAATATAAGTTTCACCTTATCAAATAGGTACACATGATTAACAGAATAGAAATATATATATTAAATCTTTGAACAAACAATGAGAGAGAAAATACAATTTAATTCACTTTAAAAATATGTACAAACATGTATCTATATGTATGTATACATGTATATATGTGTAAAAGAAAATATCCTTTGGAAATCTCTTTAATAATGTTCCTCATAGCTAGCTATTGGAATGTGGTAGATTTCCACATTTTTTGGTGAATTTTCCACTGAACTTTAAAAATATAACAACTCTTACTATTTCTAATCTATCCAGATTGTAAGTAATTTACTAATTTGAAATAAGTATATATATCTACATATACAGAATGAAATAAAAAAACCCCAAGCTATAACCCTTGGATGTTTGGGCTTTTCTAAATGCACGCATTTTTCAAGAGACTGATTCGTTTTGCATGTTGTTTTTTGGGATTTTTTTAAACAAAGAAATCTCCAAAAGAAAATTAAAATTAACGTCCTATGAACAACTTTGTACAATCGGTTCTTTATGAATTATTCTTATAAACATTTAGAAAAAAAATATCACAGATTGCCAAACACTTTTTTCTGTGTTGTTTTCTTTTACAGACTTCTTTGGTTAAAAATTAGGTCAACAGTCAATCTGTTAACAATTTTACAGCATGTTTTGAAGTATTAAACATTCTTTGGAATAACTTCTTTTATTAAATTAAAAAACAAACAAACAAAATATTTTCCATTTTCCTTAAAAAAACCTTCGTTCAGTCTTGAGGCTTGTTATGCTTAAGATATATAAAAGCAATGTGCCTTTGAAGTTTATTATAGTGATCATGAATAACAGAATATGAACAATGACATTCAATCTGAGGCTTCTATTTCCAGGTCTATGAATTGTAATGATTTGAAAGTTATTGTTGGGTCATATTTTGGACAAACTCTTCCACATCCTTATTTAAAAGTATCTTCATAAATGCTTTAAATTATCAAGAGACCTAAAAAATTGAATTTTTGATATTGTGAAAAATTTGGTTTAATGCCTCAAATTTGACATTACGCTTTAAATTATATATCTTCACAAGTCTAGTACATCACTATAGTCATAAATGACCTCTCTGTAAAAGTGGAAACTCAATTTGCAAATATAATAGTTCACTTATTATCCTAGAATTTCAGACCAAACTCATTGTCATTCATAGGAATACATTGTTATTTCATTGCCCCCTGAAAAGCTGAGTGAATATTGTAACATAGTTGATACTATTCTTATGAAAATAATACAATTTCCTTTTAGCAAAATCTGTCCTTCAAAACAAAAATTGGGTCCTGAAGAACGGCAAAAATTTCAGCATCCTGGGTTCTGTACATTAGCATTTTGTCCTCTGAGGGAATTTTTTATAGTAGCTAGATAACAGGTGGATCTCATTTGAAAACTAGATAGATTCAAAATGCAAGTTGCTATTACTGGTGGAGAGAAAAGGAGCGGTTACATGTCAAAACCTAAAGACAGGTAAGCAACACACGCTTGATTTTTTTATGAGATAGTGACCTTGCTTTATGACGTTGTTTGTTCTCTTTCACCTGTTGTTTTTCTTCCTATATGAGATCATAGAAATCATTTAATGTACGAGAGTATTATTATTATTCTTCCTCCGAGTCAATGCTTCATTGTTTCCACATTTTTTATATACTTTGTGTAGTCATCCATCTCCTTCTCGTTTCTGCCTCCACTATGAAGGATCTGCATAATGAAAAGTGTACAAGAAAGAAGAGACTATAAGGCAAAAGTCAAAAGAATTCTTGATTATAAGTTTCAAATGATGAATAATGATATTTTTCCTGGATTCAGGATAGAAAGTTGTAGTGGTTTAACCTGGGCTGAGTGCCAGGGGCCCACTACAGCCACCTTCTCACTCCCCCTTGCCCAGCTATAGAGGAGAGAGAATATAACGAGAGGTTTCGTTATTCATGATAAGGACTACAGCAGATTCTTTCTTAATCACCGTCACAGGCAAAACAAGACTCCATGTGGGAATAGTCAGGTTTATTACTAAAAAGGTTGGAGCTAAGAGTGAGAGACTAAAAGGCACCTTTTACCCCCCACCCCCTCCTTCTTACATCCAACCTATTCTCCTGCAGCGGTCAAGGCAAAAGGCGAGGTGGGGGGGAGGTGTTGCTGTGGTCAGCTGCTGTTCTCAGCCGCTGCTTGGGGAGAGGAGTCCTTCCAGCCGCATTCCATGGGGTTCCATCCCTCTCAGGATACAGTTCCTCTCACAAACTGCTCCGGCGAGAGTCCATCCCATGGGCAGCAGCCCTTCAC
>VXBA01002511.1:336806-420327 GCA_013399895.1 Serilophus lunatus
GTTGTTGTTCACAGGCTCTCACCCTGCTCCTCTCCGGCAGCCATCTTCATCTCCTCTACTAACTTTTTTTTCTTCCTTCTTAAATATGTTATCACAGAGGCGTTCTGTCAACTACTGATTGGCCCGGCCTTGGTCAGCAGCGGGCCCAGCCTGGGCATGGGGAAACTTCCAGCAGCTTCTCGAAGAAGCCCCTCCCCCAGCCCCCCCCCCCACTGCTACCAAAACCTGGCCACAGAAAAACCAATACACAATTAAAAACAATACTATGGAAATCATGGTTAAAATGGTTTGGTAGAGACTCCTAGAATGCTTTGAAGAGATGGATTCATCAGTGTTATCTGGATTAGGAAGTATTAATCTGTGAGAAAGTATGAAAGGCTAGCACAGAGATTTTATGAGCACCTAATGAACATGACCAACTTGTTGCGTCAGTCTACTTGTCTTTAATTTAGGGTAGTTCACCACATGTAATCATCACCGTAGAACATGTCATTCTACTTTGTAATGGGTTAACCTTGGCTGGCCGCCAGGTGCCCACAGTCTCTTTAACCCCCTTTTNCCCCACCTTTTTACCTGAGTTGACATCATATGGTATGGAATATTCCTTTGGTCAGTTTGGGTCAGCTGGCCCACTTGTGTCCCCTCCCAAAATCCTGCCGTCAGTTGGGGAAGGGACACTACAGTCCCAGTACTGTGCTCAGCAGTAGCCAAAACACTGGCGTATGATCAGCACCACGCCAGCCACCAATGCACAGCACTGTGAGAGCTGCTGTATGGGAAATGGGCTCCATCTCAGACAGACCCAATACATACTTCTATGTGGTTTTGCTTTCTAGTATATGCCTGCAAGGTTCATTTTTTTTCGTTGTGTCAAGTCTTGCCTTCTCTTGTTGAATGCTCCCCTGTTTATGGACTTTTCCCCTCATATTCCTACATATAGATAGACATTCAGTTTCTGCAGTTGTCTCTGTTTCTGTTCTTTTACTACTTTGTCCTCTTTATCTTAATATCTTACTATGGCAAATTGCATTTAATTATTGGTTTGGTTGTGAGAATTTTGTGGGTTTTTTTTTCCTACATAGTTCCATTTTTCTAATTATTTTCAGGAAGTATTATTCAGGAATTTAAAATTACTAGTAGGAGAATATTTTTATGTGGATTTTTTTGGGGGGAGTACTTTTTTCAAGCTTAAAATAAGGTTTTATACTAAGAATAACTTCTCTGTTAACTCTCATAATACAACGTGATATTTTTTTCCCCTCAGATTTTATTTTTCTTTTAAATTATACTGCTTTAATTTTTTTCTGTTTCAGATTCTCTAATGCTCTTCTTTTTGTATTCATTGTCATTGCAGCTAGACCTACTTTTATCTCATTTGTACTATAATATATCATTCAATTACTCCAAGAATTTCTGTAATGAATATTTCTTCAGTCTAATACCTGAATATATAACATGGAAACCCAAGGAAAAAGATGAGGAAAAGGCTGAAATTCTTATTGCCTTCTTTGTCTTAGTCTTTAATAGTAAGACCAGTCATTTTCCATGTATCCATCCAACTGAGCCAGATGATAGGGAGCAGAATGAAACCCCTGCTGCTCCACTTAGACACTCTGGGGCTGTGTGGGAGCCACCCAAGGGTACTGAGGGAGCTGGCAGATTTGCTTACCTAGTCATTTAGCATCCTTTATCAGGCATTTCTGGCTAATCAGAGAGGTTCCAGTTTACTGTAAGTGAGAAATTGCGACACTTTTCTACAAGACAGGCCAGAAGAAGGCTTCCAAGGAGCTATGGGCCTGTCAGCCTGGCCATAGTGCAGGAAAATTATGGAGTAGATCATGCTGAGTGCAATTACAGCATGTGCAGAGCAACCAGGGGATCAGGATCAAACAACATGGTTTTATGAAAGACATGTCCTGCTTGGATAATTTGATCTCCTTCTATGACAAGGTGATATACTTAGTGAATGATGAGAAGGCTGTGGATGCTGTCTGCAGAGACTTTAGTGAAGCCTTTGGCAGCACTTCCCTGGAGGAAACTGGCTGCTCATGGCTTCAGTAAGTACACTCTTTACTGCACACTTCACTGCATAAAAAAATGACTGAACGGTAGGCCTCAGAAAGCATTGGTGAATGGAGCTCCCAAGGGCTCAGTATTGGGGCCAGTTCTGTTTAATGTCTTTACTGATGAGCTGGCTGAGGGATCAAGTGCTCTCTCAGTCAGTTTTCAGACAGCACCACATCAGACAGGAGAGGTGATCTACTGAAGGGTAGGAAGGCTTTGCAGAGAGTTCTGGACAGGTTAGGTCAATGGGCCGAGGCCAATAGTATGAATTTCAACAATGCTGAGTGCCAGGTCTGTCTTTTGGGTCATGACAACCCCGTTGAATGCTACAGCATGAGAGAAGAGTAACTGAAAAATTGCCTGGTGGAAAACAACCTGAGAGTGCTGGTTGACAGGCGGCTGAACATGAGGCAGCAGTGTGCCCAGGTGGTCAGGAAGGTCCGTAGCATGCTGGCCTGTATCAGAAATACTGTGGCCAGCAGGACTAGGTATAAGATAGTCCTTCTGTACTCAGCACTGGTGAGGCTCCACCTTGAGTCCTGTGCTTATTTCTGGGCCCCTCACTATAAAAAGGACATTGAGATTTTGGAGGATGTCCAGAGAAAGCAATGGAGCTGGTGAAGGGTCTGGAGCATACGTTCTAAGAGGTGCGTCTGAGGGAGCTGGAATTCTTTAGCCTGGAGAAAAGGAGGCTCAGAAAAGACCCCATAACTCTCTACAGATAACCTGAAAGGAGGTTTTAGCAAGATGGGGTCTTTTTTCCCAAGTAACAAAAAACAGGACAAGAGGAAATGACCTCAAGTTACATCAGGTTTTTTGGATATTAGGAAAAAAATTCTTCACTGGAAGGTTTGTCAAACATTGCAACCAGGTTGTCCAGGGAAGCGGTTGGGTCACTCTCCTTGGAGGTATTTTAAAGACATGTAGACATGGCACGTAGGGAAGTGGTTTAGTGGAGGACTTGGCAGTGCTGGATTAATGGTTGGACTCAATGACCTTTAAGGTCTTTTTCAACCTAAATGATTCTACAATTTTAAACATTTGTCACTATGATAGCTATAAATATTGTTAGCCTAGAGTAATGGAAAAATGAGAATATCTTCTAGAATAATGTTACATATTATTAAAAAAACTAGAATGAACAGGAGAAATATATTGACTTCTGAGTAAAGCTGAAAAGAACTAAGTTTAACAGATGATGAAAAAGTAGTTAATGATATTTTACAAATATTTGAAGGCTGTAATGATGTAAAAGGTGTGATTATTTAGTGTAGCACATAGTAGAATATCTAATAAAAAATAAAAGGACCTTTGTAGTTAATATCAGGGGACACTTGCCAGTAAGGGAGATAGAGAAGCCTATGGAGACCTTTAAAGGTAAATTTTGCATAGTATAGCAAATAGGCAGTATAGAAAATAGCAGTAGGCAAAAGTCTGACGTGTCGATCTGTAAATCTTTTCCATCTCTCTTTTGTAATTCCCTCTAATTTTTATTTGATTATTAAGGTAAAGTCTGGAACATCCTTCTAAAATCAATATTGGGATCACTATATGACAATATTTCAGAAGGAATATCTGTTAATTGAATCTTCATTGTCCTTTCCTGCTTTACTCTATGTATCCCAAAAGAATTCTGCAAGCTTTTCAGCTTTCACTACAGCTATCTGTATATAATTTATTTGGGATTTGAAAGATAACCAAGGTCTGAAGCAGTACAAATTCAAAAGCAATACTCATGCACATCAGTTAACTGTGTAATTCCCATCTGGATAATAAAATAATGTAACCAGAAAAACCAATGAAACATATGTATAAAATCTGGGTCTTTGGCATATCTGGAATGAAAAGCACCAGTAATTAATTGTCTGTGATGCAGTTGTCTCTTATTTATTTTATTCTGGTTGTTCATTAACATACATCTTCTCTCCTGGCTACAATGGCTAAAGGGTCCATTGCATCAATAAGAAGAGCCATATACAGAGAAAAGGCACTTTCTTAAATGCAGTATCAGGAAAGCATGATACACATGAACCAGAACCATTGTCTTAACTGGGAAAAATTTGGGGTTCTCTCACTGTGGCAATTTCTAATTCAGTTTTCAGCTTCCTCTATATACAAAATTTACTGCTAACCAGATCCTCAAGAACGGTATACCAGTGTATCCTGATAAATTTCCATCCCTCTTCTATGGCATCTAAAACTCTTTTTTCTTCTATTAAAATGTAGTCTATACTATCTTATTAATTTTAATTTTTGTGTGCACTATTGTTGTTTGGTCATTGAGGATTTTTTTTAAAAAAACACTCATATAATTTTTTAATTGATTTTATTTACATTTCTCCTTAAAATAAAGTGGCACAGTTTATGTTCTGCTCTCTTTCAGTCCTCCTAATTTTTTAGTTTGGTTGTTTGTTTTCACGATATTCTTCTTCCTACGGGTTTCTCAAAGAGACCAGAGAATAAAATATCTCTTTGTTAAAAGGCAGTTTCAAAAATTGTCTGTACCCTTCATGAAGAGTTTCACTTTATTGTTGGGCAACTTCCAAAAATTTTTCCTCTGTTGGCCAACTTTAATCTATTCAAGTTTCAATGCATTTGAATGATTGTGCTAAAAGTCATTCAAGAGGTTATGAAAGCCCCATGTTTAGAAATTGTAAAACTTGCCTGAATAAGCCCCTAAGAAACTTTGGGCAGGAAGTTGTACTAGCTGAACTTCAGATCTCCTTTCCAATGTTTTGTATGATTCCATGGGAAAAGCTGTCAGGAGGTGTTTGTCAAGTAGGTGCTTTGAGGGCCCAGACATTGGCAGAGCTCACAGACAAGGCCAGGGTGCTGGGCTCTGAAGGCCAAGAACAACAAGACGCAAGAACAGTAAAGGAAAAAGTGATGGCTCATCAATATGGAAAGTGTTATTCTGAGATGTCTTTCTACAGTAGATGATGAATGTCTGGGTTACTGTATATATATATACAAGGTTAAGGACTGCACCTCCAACTTTTCCAGAGTGATTGAAAACATTAGTTATTGCCACAGTGGTGTGACAGCTCAGCCAGAAGCTTCAGTACATTTTGTAACTGGGGCTGGTACTTACCAGCTTTGGATGCAAATTTAGCCAGTGGTTAGAAAAATGCATCCATTGTGGGAAGCCTGCCAAACCGAAATTGGAAGTGATCCCTGCACCATTTGGAAGGGTCTTTGTGAGTAGCTTCGCTTCTAGGACACAACATTGTTTCAGTTTTTGTGTTGGGCCGTTATGAATGGCGAAGTTTGTGTATTCTTCCTATATGAGTTTAAAGCAGGCAGACCTTCCATTTTGTCAGAGCTTATCCTCTTTTTTTTAAATTATTTTTAAATTAAAATTGCTAGAAGAGTAAGAGCATTCTGTCTCAAACTAGTTCCAAATAGAAGGAGAGTACAGCACATCTTGTTTTGCCACTTTGTTTTGTTACTAGTGCAAAGTAATATTTTTTATTTAAAAAAAAAAGTAAATCACAAGACAAATTATTCCTGTCATGTGTAAGAAACTCTCAAATTTTTCTGTTGCACAATCCATGCAGAATCATAGAGAAAGTCATTAGCACAAGAAATCAGGAAAGACAGTTCAGGATAGTGCCAGGTTATTTAGCCTTATTCTTTAACCATAGACATAGATATTTAGCCAAACACAAAAACATACTCATGTAACTACGTTGTGTCTTGTTCTTTGTGAGCCCGTTCTGCCGTAGTGATAAACCTGGTAGCGTATGGCATACTACTGAAATAGTCACAGCAGTTAAGAGTACCAAATCTTCTGCTTGTTGGGTAAAATAACTGAAATGTTAAAGGTCTGACTGACATGAAGTAGTGACTAGATGCTGTTTATGCTACATCAATCAATTACAAATGATAGAATAACTCTTACTTCTTCTGATCAGAAATCTGTACCCAATAAATAATGATAACGAAAGATCTTCCAGACAAGTTACTCCCTGAAAATCTTCTTCCCCTCCACCCCTTTATTACCCAGACAGTTTAGTAGAAGATATTTCATGAAGTTCAAGACCTTGAACTTCTAGGTACTATATTATGATTCCTCTTTTAGTCACAATATTTTTTATTCATCATATTCTTAGATCTGATATGAATAATGGAATCTTGAATATTTGGAACGACCCAATTAGCTCTGATATATAACTGATGGACCTTGTTTTCCTTCTTAAGAACTACATTATTTTATTATCATAGAATTAATTAATTTCAGATATGAATCCATCTTGAGCTAAATTTATTATATGCTGTTCTGAACACAGATTTCAGTGACCATTCTGTAACCTTTTTGACATTAAATCCTATTAATTTGTAAGCTTAGTTTGTCTTGTCTAAGTCTTACCCTTCATTGTATAATGAACTCACATATAAACTCTCCATAGAGTTACAAGGACAATCTATTTGCTGAGGCTAGTGTCATTAAGTATATTAAACATATTTTATTCTGAGAAGCAGTCAGCATGTACTTACAGAGACAGATTTCCATTATGTCATATGAAGATCTTCTAATGACAAATCCAAACAAAACTCTTCATAGAAGTGTATGCTAATGTCTGGCTTGTATCCCAGTCAGAGTCCTGATAGGGGAAATATAGAGCTGGATATAACAAATCTTTTTATATTTGGGTCCACATTGTGAGCCGTTAACTGTGCTTTATCTTAACACAGAGATAGTATTCATGGAAAGGGGATTGGCCAGTATGTCTTGCCCAGAAAAAAAGATCTATATTATTTTCTTAGGCTAAAGCTACTCGACAATTACTGCTGAGAGCTGTCAAATATAAAATATTTTATTTTTAAAACAGCTATTAATATTTGAGGAGAATATCAACACTTATATGTGTCAATAACAGTTTCTTGCCAGACTTACTCAAGAACCATCGAAATGCCTAATTTCAATGGAGTTTTTTTGGTCATGAAGCATGACTTACAGTTCAGTCTAACTTTGGAAGTTAACATATTTCTTCACTTAGGTAACGTAATTTTGGTAACACTTATCTGGGCCTGGTGGTTTGCATTTTCTGGCAATGACAAATTCTATACTTTATAGTCTCTATGCACGTATAGATATACACACTGAATTGTAAATCGGAGTCTTCAGCTTGATACACCCATGTCTTTCATTTGATTGCCTAAAGATTGGCAAAGTTGGCTATTTAAGTTGGCAACTTTAAAAGTCTTTGATAAGTCACGGATGTACGTTTCTGATGCTTTTGTGCTAGGCTGAAGAATGAGATTTCATGTGCATGTATTTCACTTCATAATGCCTGAGCTGGGCCTATTTTGAAGAGAGACTTTTGTCTTCAAACTTAGAGGAATATTGTGCTTGTGTGTCCAAATACTAATTTTTTGTTTGGCTGGTTTTTTATGCTAGTTCTCTAACTAAAAAATTCAAAGAAGGCAATTGAAGACATTATAGTCTCTAGAGAAAGGAGTTTCATATGAAGATGGATGTTCTTTACTTCCTCTCTCACGGACAGTAAGAAAACTACCCAAAACCAGTGCTAAACTGAATTTGCATAAAGGTGATGATCCCCTTTCTATGATCTCTATTCAGTGAAAGAATATATATCACAGGTATATTGCTTAACTTGTATTTTTGGTTAGGTGATGAATCATTAAATTTCATTCTGCAATCTTTCATAACTCTGTTGAAGCTGTTCCTTTGTTACTGGAATTTCGGTCAGAATAGTGCATATTCTGCTGATTCCAATAGTCATTTAATTTGATGCTACTGTGTTACTGCTGCTTCTTTAGATTTTGGACAAGCTATTCTAGATTTCTTTTCTTGCATAAGAAAAGAAGCAGAGTCTTGCTTTATTATGAATTTTCAGTACGTAATTTTCTCTTTTCATACTTGGAACATCCAGACTAACATTTGTTCATTAATTTTAGGATTAATTCCATTATGAATTTTATTTATTTTCTTAGTACTTAAAATTAATGAAAGGACATTATAAACATTCTAGAAATGCTACAATTTTAAATATGAATATACTGTTTAAAGTTTTGCAAGTGTCAGGAGCAGAGGTTTAAAGATAGGAGACTGTGAATTCAAACTACAGTGTAAGGATCTCAAAATTATTGTTCATCTATGGGATTTCTGTATTAAAGAACAAATACCGGCCTGTGATATGCAAAAATGATACTTGTAAAGTCACTCTGCATTTTTGTGACTCTTACCTAAATTTTGCACTCAACAACATTGGTGGTGATCTTTTGTACAATAGTAACAAGCTGTCCATGATCCAGCAGTGTGCCCTTGTGGCAATGGTGTCCTGGAGTCCCTTAAGAAGTTCACTCCCAGCAGGTTGAGGGAGATGATCCTGCCCCTCTGCTCAGCCTTAATGAGACCATGTCTGGAGTGCTGTGTCTAGTTCTTCGCTCCTCAGTACAGAAGAGACATGGAGCATGTCCAGTGGAGGGCAACAAAGATGATTAAAGGACTGGAATATTTCTCTAATGAGGTAAGGCTGAGGGAGCTGGGCCTGTTCAGCCTCAAAAAGAGATGACTGAGAGGAGACTTCATCAATGCCTGTGAGTATCTAAGGAATGGTGTCAAGAGGATCGATCCAGGCTCTTCTTGGTGGTGCCAAGAAATAGGACAAGAGGTAATGGGCAGAAACTGATGCATAGGAAGCTCTACCTGAATATGAGGAAGAACTTCTCTACCATGTGGATGACTATGCACAGGAACAGATTGCCCAGAGAGAACAAAATCCTGTGCAATGTGCTCTAGGATGACCCTGCTTGAGCAGGGAGGTTGAATCAGATGACACACTGTGCTCCCTTCCACCTTTACCCATTCTGAAATTCTGAAAGTTGGATATCTAGTTCTACATAAAGTAATTACAATTAAATTTTATTCTTCCATATTGTCAGGGAATATGCATATACCCACTCCTTGCAGAAGTCATTGCAAAGATTTTCATTGACATAATGGCTCAATTACTTTGCTTCCTTTTTAACAAGAAAATTGTTTACTATCTTGATTTGCCATAGAGATTTGATATCCACTGATATTTGTCAAGGGATTTGATATCCCTTAGACCAGAAATAAATAACCATATGACTGATCTGTAATAAATCCATAAAAAAGCAATACCTATGTCCTCTTGTTATTCTACCAGTTTTAAGACAAATCTCAGGGGTGTTACTGGAGAAGTTAATTTAATAGATTTAAAGAACTGGATTTTAAACAGCTTAATCAAGTTATGTTTCTTTAGTATTTTCACGTGTTTCTGCTTTTAAAGTTGTCCTATTATAAGGCAAGACAAACTTTATATAGGTGTGTTTAAGTATGTGTGTGTGTATGACTATGCACAAAACCCATTGATTTCACAGTAAGTGGCAACTGTAGATGCCTTATGGCTCTTTGTTCTAGATTTTACCTTTCCATTTTTATTTAATTTTTTAGAAATATGATTTTCTTCTCTTGCTTTTTCTCCAGGCTACTGTTTATCCCAATGGAAATATTCCTTTAACCAGGATTTGTATCTTTAACATAAATACTGACAACTTGCCTATAGCTATATTGTCTATAGAAGCAATTGCAAAATGATTAGATTGCACATAAGCAGTCCAGAATCAACTTTTTACTGCAAATTTCTTTTAAATAGAAATACATTACCATTAAAACAATGTTGGTTTTGGCTGCAAAGTTAAAGGCAGAACATCAACAAACCTAAAATGCTTTCACCCCTGAGGGGAGAGAATATTCCATTCTACAAAATAAGAGCGGGGAAGATTAAAAAAGCAGATCATAAAAATCAGTGACTTTCTATTTTCCCATATCTAGCAACCTTCTCCCTCTGAACAAAAACAATGCTTTCCATCTATTTTTTTTCTATTTTGAACAAACATTTCCTTAACCCATTATAGTTTTTACCTCTAAAACTCTCTGGTACTGTATTAGTTTTCTTCTAAATTGTTTAGAACAAAAGCTTATTTCTATTGTATCTTTTTATGCTCCCTTTGTGCCAATGTTTCCCTTATACCTCTGTAAGATAAAAGCCAATAAGATGACAGAGCCTTACTTTCATCATACTACAAGCACAGCAGTGATTAATATTATAGAGAAATTGCTTCAAAGTACAATTCTTTTTCAGAAGATGCTGCAAGAATTCCCCACCCTTGACTTCAAAGGTGCTATTTAAACTGGTGAAATATTACAACTAAAGAAATTAAATTTTAAAAATTATCGAAATTTATTGCAAATATATATTTAGTTATGTCAGTTTCATTATTTTTTTGGGAAAGATTTGTTTTCTGAAATTTTTTGTCAAGAAATGTGTTTTTATTATGTATACCTAATTGAAGTTTAATTAGTATTTCCATTTAAGATAGATAAATTACCCTCATAATTATGGATGCATGTAATATTTTTAATGTCTATTTTATTTTATATTAACTTTGTATGACTTTGCCAAAATAGACAACCTTGTTTATACACAACCTGAAAAAATTCAGTTCACTGTTGTGCAGAAATTGCTGAAATATGCATAAATTTGTTGGAAGGTCAGGATCTTTGAAGTAGGTTAAACTGGTTAAAAGATACATTTTCTATTTAAGTAATTTCTACTTTCTGTATTAGGTAACTTGATTTCTTACACGAACACCTGTATAAGTTCAAATATATGCATCTGTTTGTTGTTAGATGAACAAGTAAGGAAAGAGAATTTACAAATTATTTTGGGAAGGAAATTGTAATATAAAAGTATTAAATTCAACTATCTATTTGATCTATACTTGAGTGGCTAGGAAATAAATTTAATAATAATAAAGCCAGTAAATGCTTGGTAGTTGAGATCTTATTTTTCATCATTACTTTAGATAAATTCCCTAAATCATGTGTAAACCCATAATTAAAATATTTCTTATAATAACAGCCCATATAGATTAGATTAGACCTTGTCAGTCAACTCTGAACGAAGAGTCACATACCTGCATTTTAAAGAACATTCCCATGAGTTCAAGAATTCAGCTTTTCAAAATGAAATGAGAAACAGAACCTTTTAAAAGAAAGACAGTCCTAAAGGACTTCCTGCTTTTTCAATTATTTGTAACTTTTTAAACATTGATACCCTTCAGTTCAGATGTGTGTCTCTAATTTATAATTAATATGTATAACAGACCTAAAAAAACCCAAACCAAAATAAATAAAGCAGCTAGTGCTCTTTTTTGTGTGTGTATGTGTCTGTGCCTGTATTTCACTTGGTCCACTGTCAATGGCTCATTTTAGAGAGAGAAGTGAGTGTTCTTTAAGTTTTCCTCTTTTACTACCAGTTTTAACTCTATGCTGAACCATTTAAATGTAGAGAGCTTCATTTCTGGTTACTTTGGATACTATTTAAAACTCCTCATTGAATTAGTGTCTCTTTTATTACAAAGAGTGTAACTCAGAGATCAAACTAGAGATCAAATTGTCACTTTAAACAATCCTGGATTTGACATACATGTTGGGGATGTCAACTAAAGGTTACATCAATTAAAGGTGAAAGAAAATAAAATTTCCTGGTCTAAATAGTAAGGACTGCTAATTTTATAACAATTGTGTATGCAAGAATCTGCTACTACTCATAGAAATTAAAATTCTATCATTTTCATAGTTAATTGACATTTTCATACAGTGTAGCAGAATATCATCATTTTTGCTGATTTTCTGATATTTTTTTGAGTAATAAAGACATAGGAGATCAGTAACATGATCTCCTATGACATGATCTATAACATGATTTGTGATGCTGACCATCACAAAATTTCACCATTTGGCATCAGAGAAAAAAAGTTAGTTCCCTGTGTTAAATGCATTTTTAGTATTATACCTGCTAGACTATATTTCCTGTCTGGACATGAGTATGGGATTGAAAGAAAAACAACTATTGCACAATCAAAACTAACTTCATTGGTAAATGTGACACCTGGAGATGTGTTTTAATTACTTTTAATTGACTAATTAGAATGAATGGTTTGAAGTAATTACTTAATTACATTTTACTTAGAAATTTGGAAATGCTTACAGCGGAGTTGGTTCCCAGAATACATCTGGCTGACACCCCAAAACACCATTTTAAAAAATGCCTTTTCCCCTTATAAAAGCATATCCAAAGACATGGAGTTTCTAGAAATTATATTTAACTGCCATCTATAGTGTGTTGGGAAACAGAATGTTGTCATACTCAGATGATAGATAAGGGCTTCTATCTCTTCAGATTGTAGAGAAAATTAACCTTTGGTATGAACTATCTGTAATTTACTTAATCATATTCTGACTTAGTTAAAACTAGTGAGATATTATATAAAGGGGACATCATATCTACCTCATGTTTAATGGCAAAGTTTAAATATAAACAAGACCATGGACTGTCTAATGCTGTAGAGACATTGTTTCAGCATTTCAAAATTTAAAGTTTTATAAAAAGGTTATGATATCTACTTATCTCAGCAGCTTTAAGGAATAGATGATAACTTAGCTATGGTCATAAGGGTCTACAGTTTGAATTTAGTTATCAAACTTGAGGCATCCTTTTGTGGTTAAAGCTCTGCTTGCATTAGTTGATTACCCATTTTAAAATTTCAAATTTTTAAAAAATATCAGAAATATCATAAACCTGCTATCCGAAATGATCTCATGCAGTTTAAACATTATTTTTGAAGTCTATCACAACATGTAATCATGTCTAAGTCTAGAAGTATTTCCTTATCTATTGTCTTCTAAAAAAAGGTCTCACAATACAAAGAATGTCACCTATTTTCCATAAAAACAGAGAGGTATCTCAAGCCTAAGATTTTTTTTTTCCAGCTACAGTACTCTACAAATGACGATTTAGTTATTCTTTTGTCACTATCAAAACATCTCAAAATATCATATCTTATTGACCATTGTACCTTGAGGAAAGGCAGGATCTGATTTCAGAACTCAAATATGCTACTGGAAAAGAAAATACTGATAATCCATACTTAGCCTTAACTGTAATTTTTGAGAAAGTAATTTTTTCCACTCTCTTAATAATGAGTGGTTTGGCATGCAAGACTGATCATATTTCAATGTGAACTTTGGATTTTGGCATGTATCATCTATAATTTCTTTACTAAAATTTGTCGACATTATATAAAGGAAAAAGGAAAAAAGACATAATACTCTTGAATAAAAAGCAAACTGTAGTCCACAGTTTTAGTGCTCAGAATGTGGAACTTACAAGAAGCAGGGAGTTTCACAATTCTGATAAAGGTAGTAGCATTCATTGTTTTAAATATTATCAACTATTTATTAAACATATTTCTGGTTAACCAAAGTAGTATCAGTTTTGAAAGATACTTGATCCATACATAAAATAACAACTTTTTCTTCTGTGATGAACTGCATGAGCAAATTATAAAAGTCTTTCATGTTCAATTTATTTGTTGTTATTTACTCTTCTAAGTACCCATCTTTGTGGGTAAATTTTATTTCATAACAAATGTGAGATAAATGTTGACTAAATTTCTTTTAAATAAAAAGTTGATGTGAATCTATGATAGTAATGGGTTAAAATAAGTTTTAAATTTTTGATAGTAGCATTTAATCAAATAAGCATATATTTCGCAACAAAAAGAAATCTAGATTTTCATCCAGAAAACTCAACAAATAGATGAATTATCATGTTTATACACTATAAGCGGAATTAGAATTCATTGTGAAACAATGTATCAATCTTTGCATTAAATTGCAACATTTTCATCTCTTGTTCACTGCCCGTGGAAGGTATGTGCAGTGTCACTGATTGCATCCGAGAAAAATTCATCTCAGTAATAAAATCAACTGCAAATATTTTCCATTGCAGTGCTGTAATACATATTAGTGATCAATCTTATTTGTCTTATGGCCTAAAATGTTCATAAAGGAAAACTTTTTTCACTCTCCCTGTTGAATTTTTACTGACAGTGCTGAAATTTTTTCTACACAAAAAGTGAACACAGTATTTTGATAGATCACAAGCTTCTTATAGTCATCTTGAAAAACTGGAAAACAGAAAATAAAGTTTGATTTTTGAAGGGCTGCATGATGTTTGATCAATGATTTTCAATGCATTTTAGCTCTTTAAGTTTTTAAAGGATGCCGGTACTGTACATAGATATCAACTTGCATTGACTACAATTGAACTAGCTTTAGGACTGGAAGTAGTATAGCTCTGTTGAGCTTAAACTAATTCATGAATGAAAACGAGAAATAGATTTGCTAATTTGAATGAAGTATGATGTTGACCAACACCCTCTGTCGCCTGACTGAAAGAAGTTAACATGATTCCTGCAAGCTTACTAGGTAAATTTAGTTTATCTTTTGCAAGCTCCATAAATATTTTCAACAGCCAGCCAGTAAGAACTTGCTTCGTGAACATTCAGACCCTATAAACATGTAGTTGCATCAAACTGGTAAAAAGTACTCTGAGGCGTCATCAAAGGCAAGGAAGAATATGATACTATCAAGAAATCCCACGTCCTGAATGAAGATTTTGAACTGATCATTGATTTACTTTCAGACTGAGCAGGCAGTGGGAGGGTGAGCAGGCCTCTGGATAAGAGGTGGAAGTAGCCTGCTTATTATTATTCGCATATTGCCCACTTACTGATAATTTCCTAGACATTCACATCATATGTTCCTTTGGCCCTGACAAGTACCTCCTTAGAAGACTAAAAGTGGCAACAGTAGAATTCCGTTTTCATCATGAAAATATACCAACTGTCTGGTAAGATATCCCCCCACCAATTTATTCAGCTGAGTAAGGCAGAACTATTACCTTACATATATTAAAAAATGCTATATGCATTGTTCATCACATTATCAATAATCATGAATTTCCTGAGTTTTTTCTTAAAATATGCTGATAAACTTGAATATATTTGGGTATGATACAGCAAAAATGACTCAGTGTAGATTTACCTATGTGATATATGACATAATACAGAATGTACAGCTTTAGTGAATATTTCCAAATTTGTATAATCCTGACCAACATCCCTTTCTCTGCTTCATATTATTGTTGGATATTTTAAAAAGAATTTTTTTTTTCACTTGTTCACTTTAACAGTAGAATATAGAATTTTGTAATTAAGAAAACTTTTTAAATTAAATCTTATTCTATTTTTAATTTGCAATAAATTAAATTAATATTGCACAATTTGAGTCTGTTTTGCCAGCGATGGTAATTGGTAATTATCTTGACCCATGTCTTTTCATCATACTTTCTAACTCTATTTTGTTGAGGCAGTTGAGTAGGGTCATCTAGCCAGCCAGGGGTCACTCCACATGGTCCTGTTTTCTCAATGTTCAGAACGGCAGACTTTAAAATAACATAAAAATTCAAAAATCAAAAGAGGAAATTTTAAAGCAAAATTATACCATACACAAAGAATATTAAAGAGACTCTAAGAGATTTCATTTAAATTTGTTGGAAGGAATTTTGAATGAAGTTATAAAAATATTAATTGATATCACTATGTCTACTAAGTCTTCCCTACTGCACATTGACTTTAATAGTTTATGTATTGGAGCCATTAAAAAAGCAATCACGTTGTTATTCTCTTGCAGCTATACTCCAAAATAAAATGTAAGCATACTGTATTTTCTTTGGCAAGTGAGATTGTCTTGTGTATGATAGATTAGTAATTATAATACTGTTTCTGCAAGAACAACAATCCATGAAATTTCTGCATGAACCTGCAAAGATGTCTTGCAAATTCACAATAGAAAGATTGAATTATATTTCATGTAATTATGAGAGAAATAATCCAAGAGGGTTTAATTAGCACTACAAAAGGATAATATTTGAGAGCGAGCGATGCTTGATACTGCTTTCAAAACTTATTATCTGAGTGACTTTTTAGAAATATCTTGCAAAGCAAGTAATCGAGCTAAATTACCAGGACAACAGCATCAGTCTTGGCTTTACTGGCCTCTGATACTTTGACACGTATAGTTTACATGACAACTAATGTGACAGCCTTCTCGTATAGTTTTCCCAAGCAGCCAAAAGTCATAGCATTTACCTCATAACAGAAGCAACAAATGTTATCACGCGCAAGATTTCCAATTTTATTTCTGAAAGTCAATGTATATTTGACTCTTTATATTTGTACTGATGGTAACAGGGTCCTTAGAACTAAACAGTCTAAAAGCAGATTAATGGTCTTTAAAGTAGATAGTTATCTAAGAACTAATAATAAATATAATTCCTGTAACTTATTGTGCTCTGACTACTCATGCACTGTGGATTTCACTCTGCTGAGCCCTTGAACTCCTCTGCGTCTGCCATCAATGCTAGAAAGCAGTCTTGACCTCATGGTGTGCAGACAAACTCAGGGCCCTGGTTGATACTTAGGGGTCTGGAGCTCAGTCGTGGCTGATCACCATCTTCACAGTACTCTGCCACTAAAAAAAAAAAAAAAAGCATGCCTTCAGATTTTCTTCCTTTTATGTTTTATACATCATCCAAGTTTTCAGTTCCGAAAAACATGCAACTAATTTTTTTCTGTCTGTGGAGAAATTCAGATAATTTAAATGATTGGTTTCAGTGCTTAAACATGCATCATTCCTTGCTGAGAGTTCTTAAAAGAAATGAAGCTTGTGGCTTGTGACATACTGCTGAGGAGCAGAGGTAGCAAGAGATCAGAATATAAATCATAATTTATTGGCAGTCAATGACAGAACAATGAAGATGGTAAATATAAAAATTTAAACTGTTTCTCTCCATTGAAATCCTAGCAAGATTTATTTGGATACTGATTTTAACATTCAAATTAATCATAAGTATCCTTTATATTTTTCATTGAGGTGATGAGTCTCGTATCTTTATATGAAGTTGGTGAAAGGTCTAGAGTACAAGTCTTAAGAGGAACAGCTGAGAGAGATGGAATTCTTTAGCTTGGAGAAAAAGAGGCTCAGAGAAGACCATATCACTCTCTACAGGTGACCAGAAGGGAGGCTGTAGAGAGGCAGGAGTCAATCTTTTCTCCCAAGTAACAAGAAACAGGACAAATGGAAATGGTCTTGAGTTATATCAAGGTTTAGTTTGGATATTAGGAAAAAAATTCTTCACTGGAAGGGTTGTCAGGCATTGGAACAGATCACAGGGTAGTGATTGAGTCACAATGAAGGTATTTTCAAATACTCTGACGGTATTTGAAAGATGACTAGCTGTGATTCTTAAGCACATGGTTTCTTGGTGGACAAAGTAGTGCAGGGTAAATGGTTGGACTCAATGATCTTAGACGTATTTTCCAACCTATGAATCTATGATTTAAGAATTTTAATAAAACCAATCCATCCTAAGTTATAAAGCAAGATAAGTAAACAACATGCTTATTTATCTTCCTTTTTTTAAAAAAAAATAAAATAATAATTTTGTATGTTTTTTTCTGGGTCAAAGATACCATTCTCTTTTATTCCATATTCCAAAGCATCTCAAATAGCAAATAAAATAAAGGACAAAAAGTTAATTCAGAAAGGCAAACAAATTAATTACGTTAGAAGACATTTTAAAAAACAATCTAAAACTCAGTGCTGTTGCTCTTTAATATACGACATAGTATTTGAAAAATTATGTAATATTAATTTAATTAATTTGCTATGATCCTTGTACAAAAAGCTGCCAGCTATTTTATAAAACTTGTAAGAGTATAGCTCACTCCTGTGATTTTTCTAATTGAATACCATCATACTACAATTGTACATGAGTAATTATACGCATCACTAATCCCTGTCTTGCTCTCAGTAAGTCTGCTCATATGAATAATGTTTACACATTTTGCTTCTAAATAAGAAATCAGAAAATACAAAAAACAAAGGCAGCACGATAAAAATTTAATAAGAGAAAATGAAATAAAAGCCACAATAAAGAGCAGATAACTCACAAACAAAACCCTACTCCAGGATTTGAGTTTGTATTTTTAAGGAGCAATTTTTTCCATCCTTGATCATTTTGCCTTTCATCTTCCTCACATGCACAAAATTTATTTGTTACCTTTCATTAATTCTTGACACTGAAAATGCTTTGAAATATGAATTTTTTTTTTTGAAAAATCAGATTACCAACAAGATTAAAGCATTAATTTTTGCATGAAGAATTTGTAATATTGTGGTGTTTTGCAGTTCAATTTACAGCAAAGCTATTTACTTGCAATAACCTTAAAAATCAACTGCTAAAATAAATGCTTGTAAAGATCTTTAAAAATAACACCACCTGTGCTGTATAACAAACACTTATTTGTCCCAAAAACTGTAGTTTTTATAAAGTTACAATAATAGGCATTTCTCTGTTCAGGAGTTATATGTTACAACTGTATGATAAGTCATATCTCTGTTTAAAGATTTAGTAATTACACTTGGCATAACACAAATTTTAAGATGTTCAGTCCTAAAGGTAAATAAAAATACTGTTTTTCAGTTCTAAAATTACACTAAACTCCTTTCATATTATATAAGCAAAGGAAGATTTGAATAAAATTAATCTTAAACTTTAACACCTACCCCACTCCTCCCGAAAAACTCCCAACGTAAGCCTCAGAATTTGTGAAAAAAGGATTCTTTTGTAGAAATCACCAAATTTATATTTTTAATTTAAAAAAAAACAAACCTGGAATAATTATCTCAGTTCATCAAGGTATCCGTGCTGAACCAGATTAAGCATTTGCCTGTTATCAATCTATTATTTTATCTAAATGTGTCACATGAAAGGTGGAGCAGGGTTTACCCAACCTTTCAAGAGGGAGATTCTCTCAAACCTTAGTAATTTATTTGACTGTCAATGTCCCCAGGAAATCACAACCGCAGTCTGTCAGCATCCCATATCATGGGGACCTTCACTGACAGGTTCACCAATTAGAGGGTGCATTCCCTTTTGAGGAGTGCCTGAGCCAACAGAAGAGGGGCCCCTCAGCAGGCCTTCCCAATGTGTTTACCACTGTCAGCCACTATCAGCACCTTATTTGGAATAAGTCTAACAGTGCATGGAAAACACACTCTTTATTAATACAAAATGTGACAGGTTAATCAGGTTCATAAGTTCATCAGTAATAGTGTTTGCAAAAATATGTGCAAAACAATCTGCCAACACTGCAAAACAAGCACAAGGTCTAATACACAGCTATATACTAATACACTTGTATAGCATAATCTCTAGTCCCAAAGCAGCATTTAATGCATATAGCATATGGTCCTTACCTAATAGTTGTTCCTGTGTCAGGGGGAGAAGATAGATTCAGCCCATTGACTGTCCCAGCACTGTTGGTAGAATCTTCCTCCCAAATCTCCATACTTGTAAGTTACTGTTGTACTATTTTTTTAGCAGCAGCTGCACCCTGGGTGGAAAAGGCTCCTGGGATGGAATGAGGATACCCCCATACAATGAAAAAACCCAAAAAAACTACACGGCCCTCTCTCTGTTGACGTCCTAGCAGAAAGGGTGAACATTGTGATACTTGTAAGTTCTTGAGACTATGCAGTGTCTGTTGACCAAGAGAGATGGACCAAGGTGGTCTGCTGCTGAGCCAACAACCATGTCGAATCACCTCCTCTGGTGCCAAGCAAAAACTACTCCCTCCCCACTAGGTATTGTGAGAGAACTTTACACCAAAGAAAAATAAAAGTTATCTATAACTGAAATCACTCAAACTTCACCAAACATAAAAGAAATAGTGTAAAATTATGCTGGAGTTACTTCACCAAAACTGTTGGGACCAGTTGATGGGCTGAGCCTATCATCCATAGCAGAATTTTCTGTAATAATTTTCAGTGGGAAATGAGATTATTGATGACATTCAAATATAATTTAGGATATAATGTACTTCCTAAGTTACATCTGTTATTAGGAGTACCTCAGCTTCGTCAATGTAGTGTACACAAATATTTTTTTCTAATACTGAGCAATAAAGGCCTGAAGTTCACCTGGGAAAGATTTTGTCTTTTAATAGGTCATAGAATCCTAGAATTTAAGTTGGAAGGGACCTTAAAGATAATCTTGTTTTAACCCACCAACTGTTGGCAGGGACACCTTCCACTAGACCAGGTTGCTCAGAGCCCCATCCAACCTGGCCTTGAACACTTTCAGGGATGGGGCATCCACAGCTTCTCTGGGCAACCTCTTCCAGTGTCTCACCAATCTCACAGAAAAGAATTTCTTCTTTAATCTAAAAGCCTACAATCTCTCAGTTTGAAGTCACTCCTCCTTGTCTTATCACTACGTGATAAATAGTTCCTCTCCATTTTTGTTGTAGGCTCCCTTCAGGTACTAGAAGGCCACAATTAGGTCAGCCTGAAGCCTTCTCTTTTCAAAGACGAATATTCCCAATCCTCTCAGCCTTGTGGGAGAGGTGCTTCATCTCTCAAAGTATCATTGTGTCCTCCCTCTGGACTCGCTCCAACAGGTCAATGTCTTTCCTGTACTAAGAATCCCAGAGCTAGTTGCAGTACTTCTGATAGGCTCTCATAAGAGTGAAGTACAAGGGCAGAATCCCCTTTCTTGACCTGCTGCCCATGCTTTTTTTCGCAGAATACGCTGAGTTGAAAGGATGCACAAGGATCGAGTCCAACTCAGGTCTGCACAGGACAGACCCAAGCCTCATACCATGCGTCTGAGAGTATAGTCTAAATGCCTCCTGAATTCTGGCAGGCTTGGTTCTTTAACCGCTTCCTTGGGAAGCCTGTTTTAGTGTACAACTATCCTCTGCATGAAGAACCTCTCTAACGTCTCTAACCTCTCTAAACTACCCCGACATGACTTCAGGCCATTCCTTCAGGTCCTGTCACTGGTCACCACACAGAAGCAATCAGTGCCTGACCCTCTTCTTCCTCTCATGAGGAAGTTGTAGACTGCAATGATGTCTCCCCTCAGTCTTCTCTTCTCTAAGCTGAACAGACCAAGTGGCCTCAGCTGCTCCTCATATGGCTTCCCTTTAAGGCCATTCACTATCTTCATTACCCTCCCTTGGACACTACATCTTCATATCATTTTATATGGTGGTGACCAAAACTGCACATAATATTCAAGGTAGAGTGGGACAATCCCCTCCCTCAACTGCCTGTTGATGCTTTGCCTGATGTCACTCAGGACATGATTGTCCCTCCTGGTTACCAGGGCACTGCTGACTCATGTTCAGCTTGCTGTCCATGTGGACCCCCCAGGTCCTTTCCACAGCACTGCTTTCTAGCATCTCATTCCCAGACTGTACGAACACCCAGAGTTGACCTATCCCAGGTACAGAATCTGGTATTTTCACTTTTTGAATTTCATATGTTTGGTGATTGCTTAGTCCTCCAATTTGTTGCGATCTGTCGTCAGGGCCTCCCTGCCTTTGAGGGAATCAACAGCTTCTCCCAGTTTTGTGACACCTGCAGGCTGTGCTGCGCAGCTCCACTGCCGACCCCACCACCTGGGGCTGCCCTGCCTATGCCCCACGCCCACTGGGCTCCGCTGCTGACTTCACTGCATGGGGCCAGGCTGGGACATCCCACATGCCAGGCGGGGCCACATGACCCTGGGGCACTCCATGCCCAGGTGTAGGCCAAGCCGGGATGGTCCCACATGCCAGGGCAGCTCATGTGGCCCCGGCGATCGGGCAGGAGCGGCCTCGCCGCTTCTCAGGCACTGGGACAGAGGTCTAGCCGTCTTCACCTGTTTCCCTCCTCCTCTCAAAAATGGAAAACAGTTTAAAAAGACAAAATCCCCTCCCTCTTAACCTAAAAGATAAGCACCTTCCTAACCCATGACAACTGGTCACAGATCTGTGTGACTATATAATTTAATCACTAATATCGTTTCCTTTTCAGAGGCACAAAATCTAAGGATACTATCAGGATATGAAAAGTTCTCAAATAAATTAAAAGAAAATCACAGGAAAAAACAATATCTACTACTTTCCAACAGAAGAGCCATAGGAAGGACTGATATGTCATATCAGATCCGTCATGGAAATGAGTCCCTTCATTGTTAAAAGGAAGGTAATACCTTTAACTATCCCTGTTTGCTAGTCACTCTTCATTAATAAGGTAAGATGAAGTAAATCTTCTATTACGTCCTTATATTGTTGCTAAAATAAAAATACAAAAGCCCAATTTTCTTGCCAAAGGGGCATTTTATTTGCAAAGAGTGAAAAATGCTTTGAGTATTCTGGAAGTCTATAGTAGTAAAGCTAACTGCACTCCATTAGTGACATAATTACTGGATCTTTCCCAATGTACCACTGAAATGTCCTGAGATTCTTATGCCAAGGACATTGAAGCTCATTGATCTGCTCCAAATTCTTTCTTTGATGCTTATTGCACAGTCTATTTGTTCATTCTGTTTATCTTTCTTTTGCAATCCAATTGAAAGAAATTGGATTACTTCGCTCATTTTGTGCAGAAGATGGTTGCTCTGTGCACATGTTTCAAGACACTGACATTTTTCTGTCCTTTATTTACTACAGGTGTCACCTCCTAAATTAAAATACCTCATTATCATTATGCTCTGAAACAAAAGTTTGTAGGAAGTGATAGTAGCTGACAAATTGATAGAAATGGAAATAAGTTTTCAGGAACAGCCTTTGTTTAGGTCTTAAACAGAAAGAGCAATCTCACAATCTAGCAACATGTCAAGAACAATTTTTCTGTGTTTAGCTTGATTGTGCTCATCAGTTCGACAATTTGAGTAAAATGTTAGGTAGCAGCTGCAGACCAGGGGCCATTTTAGAATGGAAAAAATAATAATGCTATTAGTTTCTGTATGACAAGAAACAGAGATCATCTGTCCTAAGGTCGAAACAAGACTAAACTTGTGAAACAAGCATTTCTAATTGATTTTTTTTTCTCCTCTAAAAATCAACAGAGCTATGAATTTCAATTATCAATACTATTCGAAGATGTTCTACTGAACTTCATTCAACACCAGTACTGAGAAGTGAAACCTTAGATTTTTTGTGAAAGGCGTTCTCCCAGTGGTAAGCAAGCATAGATATCCCTTATTACTAGTTGTTGTTTTCTGTTCGTCTGGATATATAATGGTTGTATAATCTGATCTTCAACAAAATTATTCAATGCACTATGTTGCATTTTATTTCTTCATATATACTGATTCTGAAAATGACGTTAGTAAGATTAGAGGTTGTTTGAGTGTTAGGAGAAAGCCTTTTACCAAGACAGGATCTCCTTTGATGAATCTTATCTCTGATTTCTTTGGGAGGAAATAAATTTAAGTGTGTAGCATACAATGACTTAGATTTAGCTTTTGCCCCTCTGTCAGCTTACAGAAGGAGTACAATTCCTTTTAAAATCTTATAATACGGAGAGACTTCTTATGAACAAAACCAATTTCTAAACTTCAGAGCAAAATGACTCTAAATCTGGGATGTCATTAACACTGTAGACAAAACAGTAACAATACTAATGACTATCTACAACATTACTAGACCAGTGCCAGAAACTCAGATGAAAGTTTTAAGTATATAGCTAGACTTAGAAAATAATATTTTATAATTTGAGAATAATACTTAACAAAATAATGCTTTTAGTTTAATTGTGTTTTATTAGTAGGAGAAACTAAGCTCCTCATCTTGATAGCAATGTAGTGACTTTGTTACTTGCAAAATTGGTGCCAATAGCAACTTTTACATAAATTAATTGCCAGTTAGCTATGGCATCTTTTGAGGAACAAACTCAAACAATTTTGCAATTGTAATGTTCGTGTTAGGCCATCTCATGACATTTTTTGTTAGTCCCATATGTGTCTTAAAGATTTAAACGAAGTGGTACAAGTCCTTTTGCCACTTGAAAAAAGGTTACTTCAGATAAACAGGAAGCCAAAAACATCAATTGTCATGACAATGCATCTCTTCAAACCAATTGGAGGGGTTTAGTTTTGGTTTTGAAGAATATATAAAAATTAAAATCTGAAATATTAGAAAATACTGATTTGATAATAATATCACTAAGGGATTTTATTAAAGAGGGAGGGAGAGTTGTGGATTTTTTAAAGTAAAGATAAAATTTAACTAAAGTGGGTTTTTGTCTATGACAATTTGGAGGGAGGGGTGGTGAAGTTATTTTTCCAGTTATGTTACTGCTTATCAATTTAGTAACTACTAAAAAAATTTATTCTCTCACTATTTATAAATATAAATATGCAAACGTATTCAGAAAATAAGTGCTTATTTATTTCTCAGAATTTCTACAAAAAAATTCAATTTAAGTGCTCTTATTAGTGAATTTATATAATGATTTAGGAAATAGTATTTTCATTTGTGTACAGTGGCATTAGTACTTTTTAAAATAATTTTCTTTTTCCCTTTACTAAATTTGTTTCAGCAATTTGAAACAAAAGCCTGTGTTCCTGAAAACAGTAAATGAAGAAGAGAGAGGGATGTTTTAGCAGATCTAGGCTATAATTTTGAAGTGAATCTCCTAATTATTGCCACTTATCACACATACACCTACATTCATATCACAGAATAATTTCGAAGTATTAGCTGTCTTCATTCTAGATGAAAATGACGTCAAACAGAGAAAATAAATACTTCTAGTATTCTCTAACAGCAAAAGTTGCTTCAATTCAGGATTCCTGTCCAGTGCTAGCAAAGGTAAAACTTATTATAATGTGGATACAGGATGTGCAGTACTGTGGTGGTTTAGCACCACTGTGTTAACTAAGGGGCAAGCTCAACAGTGACGAGAAGACTGAACAGAATTTTGAACAACAGGGAAAAAGTTTATTTGTCTGGAGCTCAACCAAAGAAAAGACAATATTTTAAGGGAACTCCAGACTTAACATAGAGTTACTCCCGACAAGGAACCACACAAAAGGGAAAAGGGGAAAAAAAAAGGAATAAGGGAATTGCTTTCAAAGGTCAGGCAGGCTGTCCAAGGAGAAAGCAGTGGAAAGGGAAAGCTGCTTCCTCTTCTCTCTCTCTCTGGTGGTAGTTAACTCCCAGCCCTTGAAGTCTGAAAAACACAACACAGTGAAAAGTCCTCCCCCCAACCCAGGGATGATATTTGGGGAAACCTTCCACCTGCAGTTGTGCTGGCTTGGCTCGGGTGCTGATGGGGGTGGGCGGAGTCAAGCCACAAGGCCTAGGAGTCAGAGAAGAGGGGCCGTGCTGCTGCTCTCCAGCTTGCAGGAAGCCAAAGAGAGTGAACTTCCGTTGTTTTGGGCTTTTAAGCTCTCCAAGTCCCGCGCGAATCTCGCAGTCTTCTTCCTGGCTTCGCCTCTTCAGATTGGCCGGTGGTCCGGGCTCCACCTCTCCCTTCGAGATCTTTGGCTCCAACAAAATGGCGATTCCCGCCAAAATTGTGAGCCTGACGCTTCCAGGTGCCATGTTTTTTTACCAGCCGTGGGCTGGCTGCCACCTCTCCAGGGCACCTACCAACTGCGGGAACCCTCAAAAGGGGTCTCCAATGCCGACTGGAGCCACAGGAGCCACCCGGAGCAGCCACCACACCTGCACCGCCGCGCAGGGGCCACTCCCAGGGCCACTGGAATCGCGGGACTTCTTGCCGGGCTCCCTCATGGCAGCGCGGGGTCCAGCGCAGCCACCAGGGCACTTCTGACTTTACTGCCCTGGGGCCAAGGGCACCAGGGCACTGCTGGCAAAGAACAACTGGCGGGTGTCCACGCTCGCCGCCGACAGAGCCCACTGCCAACACCCAGAGATCGGGCGACTGCCTGAGAGAGAGGCAGGGAAATGGCGCAGCGACTTCCTCTCCCTGGCACCGGGACCTTACTGGCAAGGGACTCGAACCCGCAGCAGCGCTGTGCCCACCATCTCCCGCCACCAGGGTCTTGACCAGCGTCCGCAGCCAGCCTCCTCCGGCCGGCACCCCCCCTGCCCGCAGGTGCTGCAAGAGGAAACCCACATTGCCACCGCCACCCGCACGGCCGAGCCAAGGCTACACTGGAACTAAACTCGCCGTGCACTGGCAATCGCCGCCAGTCCACGTTTCAGTGAGTTTTTGTCAAGAGAACTGCAGGGGGAAAACCGAGGTGAACCCCTCGCCTCTCCCCGGTCAGCTCTAAAGGGCACGGTGCCGGGGGGGGGAGTGAGGGAAGGTTATTAANTGCGGGAACCCTCAAAAGGGGTCTCCAATGCCGACTGGAGCCACAGGAGCCACCCGGAGCAGCCACCACACCTGCACCGCCGCGCAGGGGCCACTCCCAGGGCCACTGGAATCGCGGGACTTCTTGCCGGGCTCCCTCATGGCAGCGCGGGGTCCAGCGCAGCCACCAGGGCACTTCTGACTTTACTGCCCTGGGGCCAAGGGCACCAGGGCACTGCTGGCAAAGAACAACTGGCGGGTGTCCACGCTCGCCGCCGACAGAGCCCACTGCCAACACCCAGAGATCGGGCGACTGCCTGAGAGAGAGGCAGGGAAATGGCGCAGCGACTTCCTCTCCCTGGCACCGGGACCTTACTGGCAAGGGACTCGAACCCGCAGCAGCGCTGTGCCCACCATCTCCCGCCACCAGGGTCTTGACCAGCGTCCGCAGCCAGCCTCCTCCGGCCGGCACCCCCCCTGCCCGCAGGTGCTGCAAGAGGAAACCCACATTGCCACCGCCACCCGCACGGCCGAGCCAAGGCTACACTGGAACTAAACTCGCCGTGCACTGGCAATCGCCGCCAGTCCACGTTTCAGTGAGTTTTTGTCAAGAGAACTGCAGGGGGAAAACCGAGGTGAACCCCTCGCCTCTCCCCGGTCAGCTCTAAAGGGCACGGTGCCGGGGGGGGGAGTGAGGGAAGGTTATTAATGGAAAAAAAAAAAAAACACAACAGGATTTATAACAGGATGGGGAGCCAACAAACCATTTAACAGGAAATATCTCCTTTCCTCCACTGCCTCCCTCTAAGAACCCCCCAACACCCTCCCTCCAGTGGACCCAGCACACCCCTCCCACAAGTACTTACTGTTTCATTCTGAAGTACATTGTCCTCTGCCATGCACTACTCACTCATGTAGACCTAAATACTCCAGGTAGAAAATTGGAAGGGAAAGAACAGGATGTCCATTCCATCCATAATTAGCTCAGATGGAAATAACTTTAAAATCTTTTCCATAGTTAGTGTTAGGATTTAACATTTCCATGCAAGTGAAAGCAAAGGAATCCTTATTTGTCAGATTTTAAAAGGAACTGGAACCACTATGTTCAAATATCTGACCTTGAATGTATTTGGAATGATGATTTTCAAAGATATGTTGTTTATTCTGTCCTGCAGAAGAGGCAGACTTTACATTTAACCCAAATGTTTATCAGGAAAATCATGTTCTCGTTCCTTGTTCATCACATTTAAAATGCCTTCCAAATTAAGTGCACAAGTTCCTTTGCCTCTTGCAAGGTGGAATCATATGATTCAAAAATAGAAAATTATATATTAGATTTTGCTGTTCTTTTTTTTTTTTTTTTTTCCATACAGTTTACTCATTTCTTTACAACCTTCCATGGATTGTATTCTATAAAACAATAAACAGAATTCAAGATCAGTTTGAAATGTAAAAATAACCACCAGCAATATCCCCAAAAAGTACATTATGTAGGGCAAAGGAAACCAGAGAAAAACTATGTATTCTATTCAGAACTAGGCTTTAACTGTTCAAATTTCAGTACTTCCGGCCATCCTAGTTATTCTAATTTCCCAGGGAAAATAAAAAAAAGAGAAACAGATTATACTTTTGTAATATGCTTTCTCTGTTTGTCTTCTTGAGATTCATATCCATCTCTTGTTATCAGCCTGAGCAATATCTTTTCCTTCTGAAGAAACCTGTGGTGGTTTTTGTATTATTATCTTGTAGGCTTGCCTAAAAGTGGAACTTTCAAATAAAGATATTATCTTCTCTGATAAGTCTCTTTGTCTTTAAGCATTTTTATTTCTGTCTTCTATTTGTTTATCTTCTATTTTGTCTAATCACATCCTGTTATTTATATGTTTGCAACCAGTCCACATAATAATAATCAGGTAAACTGTATTTGACGTGTGTATTGAAACAGAGTGACTCCTTGACTTTGTTTTCATATAGTCTTTTTCCTTACATTGGGACTAAATACCACTTTTGATAATTAAAAAACTGTTCTACTGTTAGATGAAAGGAGTGACATATGAAAAAGTCCTTAAACTGTTGCTATGAAACATATAAATCACATTTAAGTATCCCAACCTGCAAGATTCTAGCTTCAGGAGTAGCTGAAATCAGCAGGTAAAGGGTAACATTGCAGACTAAACAGTGATACATCCCCTTTTGTGGCTCTTGGGAACAGTGTTTTAGCAATAGAGTGGCAATATATGTACAACTAAAACATTTACTATTCTTTGTTTTCTCAGCACCATATATTCTTCCACTTCTACAGCAGCAATGCTAAGTGTATTAGTTCACTAAGGCACTTCAGCATGCACCTATGCATAGACACTTGAGTTACCCCACTGAAGACTACTGGTGTATTTAAAATTAGACATCTGTTAAAGAAAAGTGATTCATCTGAATGATTGCCCATGCAAATTGTAATTGATAACAATAGTGACAGGAATCTGTCTTAGCAGCCAGCTGATCTGTCTATGCCTGAAATCTTCTTCTGATTATTATACATATTTTATAAATGGAGACAAGGACTGTTGTATGTTTTGGACATGATAACAAGACTTATTGTGCCCTAAATTTCAATTTTGAAAAATATGTAAAGCAGTACAACTGTTAATATAATGGTTTCAGCAAATGACCGTACATTAAAATAAACTACAGTATGTATAAAATGAAATGTTATTGCCAAAACCTAAAGGGTCTAAACTCTGA
Organism: Serilophus lunatus; assembly: GCA_013399895.1. NCBI lineage: Eukaryota > Metazoa > Chordata > Aves > Passeriformes > Eurylaimidae > Serilophus > Serilophus lunatus. The sequence goes on from VXBA01002511.1 coordinate 365,677, forward strand.
AGATTTTAAACACATTGTATTGGTTTTCCTGTGGCCAGGTTTTGGTGGCAGTGGGGGGGGGCTGAGGGAGAGGCTTCTTCGAGAAGCTACTGGAAGTTTCCCCATGCCCAGGCTGGGCCCGCTGCTGGCCAAGGCCAGGCCAATCAGTAGTTGACAGAACGCCTCTGTGATAACATATTTAAGGAGGAAGAAACAAAAAAAAGTTAGTAGGAGACGAAGATGGCTGCTGGAGAGGAGCAGGGTGAGAGCCTGTGAACAACAACACAGGTCAGTGGAGAAGGAGGGGGAGGAGATGCTCCTGGCGCCGGAGCTGAGATCCAGCTGCAGCCCATGGGGAAGACCACGGTGAAGCAGTGACCCCCTGCAGCCCATGGAGGACCACAGGAGTGCAGAGATCCACCTGTAGCCACGTGGAGGAGCCACGCCGGAGCAGGTGGATGCTGGGGAAGGCTGTAGCCCATGGGAGACCCAAAGTGGAGCTGGGTCCTGGCAGGGGACTGTAGCCTGTGGGGAGAGGAGCCCACTTGGAGTAGGATTCTCCTGTTAGGATGCGTGGCTCGTGGGGCCCACGCTGGAGCAGCCTGTGCTTAAGAGACTACACCCTGTGGAATTTTCAACCATGCGGCAGCAGTCTGTGAAAGGCTGCTGCCCATGGGATGGACTCTCGCCGGAGCAGTTTGTGAGAGGAACTGTATCCTGAGAGGGATGGACTCCATGGAATGTGGCTGGAAGGACTCCTCTTCCCAAGCAGCGGCTGAGAACAGCAACTGACCACAGCAACACCTCCCCCCCCCACCTCACCTTTTTCCCTTGACCGCTGCGGGAGAATAGGTTGGATGTAAGAAGGAGGGAGACTGGGGGGTAAAAGGTGTCTTTTAGTCTCTCACTCTTAGCTCTGATCTTGTTAGTAATAAATTTAATTATTATTCCCACATAGAGTCTTGTTTTGCCTGTGACGGTGATTAAGAAAGAATCTGCTGTAGTTGTTATCATGAATAGCGAAACCGCTCGTTATATTCTCTCTCTCCTCTATAGCTGGGCAAGGGGGAGTGAGAAGGTGGCTGTAGTGGGCCCCTGGCACTCAGCCCGGGTTAAACACATTTCAAAGGCTGAGATGAAGCAGAAAAGAATCATCTGAACTGGCAGAGAAAATACTTGAAATTAAGCAATTTTAGAAGAAAGCACCTGAAAAACTCACCTCAGCTCCTATAAAATTACATATTTCATGGTGTTCCCTTGCTGAGATGAGGAATGTTTGGATGGTACATGGACATAGGAAGTATGGAACAATTTACAAACACACGCTGCCTTCAAATTATAACACTCCCATTCCAAGTAACTATTTGCTCGTTGTCTCTGTCAGTATTGATTACACAAAATACGCAATTAAAAGACTATTTTTTGGGAAAAAGAAGAACACGACTCAGTGGATAAGATTTTCATCTCTAGAAACACACGTTCATTGTGTGAACTTTTGGAAGTGAATATCAATGTGTTGGACTTTGATTCAGATTTAAGTATAGTGTAAAATTCCTACACAGTTAAAATGATTGGTTAGCAGGGTTTCTGATATGACTATAAGGTATTAATGTAAATAAGGAGTATATAAATACATGGCATACATGTTAACTATTTATTTCTGAGAGGTTAAAAAACATGAAATAGTGTTCACATAACAAGTGATCTCTAAAGTCCATTTTTAAGAATACAGTTTGATTTTCTGTGCAATTATTTGTGCCTAGTTTAACATCTAATATGAATCCTCAGCCCTTTTCCATATTACTAAACTTACCATATTTATTTGAATTCGATGAAGCTAAGATTTCACCTCTAGGAAATTAGAAACTATTCAAGATGTCTATCGGGATTGTAGTATTTAGATGCATTTTAGGTTTGAAAAAGGAGAATAACATTCTCCATTTATCTTCATCCAGCCATTGACTCTTGTTTTCAATAAGAAACAAAGTCAGTTTTGAAGACCATTATTTTTGTTGTAGGGACCAATTGTCTACAGAGCTTGTAAATTTCGTGAATCAATAAGAATTTGGTACCAGTTTTGTGCATTGCATATAGGTAGTACATCACATTGCATTACCTATAGGTAGTACCTGACAAAAAAAATGTATGCACACATTGTTTCCTATGAATGACATTCCTTCAATGTTTAGAACATAATACACAGCCTTAGAAACGCAGCATTGTAAAAAAAAAAAAACTGACATTTGTGAGTGCTTATACTCTGTGGTGCATTATGGTTGTCTGAATGCAAGATACATATTCTGACCCCGTGCATAAACCCAATGTTGACACCTGAATAGAACATACCCACTTTTATGTCTGTTGCCTCTAAAGAAAGTTCCTGCTTAGACCAGGAAATTTCCATGGACTATATGACAGGTTTTAGACTGTTAAGCAGATACACACTAAAATGTAGACACTGCCATGAAATTCAAAGATCTTTGGAATTCCTATATGTGCAGCTTAACTTATGTGAAAGATATATTTAACATTATATGGAACATGGTCTTTTGTCCTCAAAAGACTGCACTTTGGGAGAGGCAGAGATTACAAATGCACTTCAACCACTGCTTCCTTTGGGCTTCCCACTCATTTAAATGATGTTAGTTCCAAGTTATTTTTCTATCTGCTTTGGAGAGAATAATTCCTTGAAACTGTCCTCTAAAACTGAACAATTGCAACACCGGATTACCCTAAGAGAGTTGATGGAATATACTCCAAGGAATATAAGAAAGAGACAAATATTCAGAAGTGAAATCTTTCCTGGAAATATACTGTTAGATACTTTTAGATAAAACATTGCACAGTGTGATAGAGCTCATCTGTTTGCTGATTTTAAAATGTATACTTTTACATTAAGTAGAAGTTGAAATACAAATTATTTGCTCAACTTCTTGTTAATTTATGATTTGAACCAGCAATTATTTTATGCTACATTTTACATTAAATTTTCACTTTTATTCTCTTCTTGTTCCGTGGTAGCACTAAAGAAAAGGATATAATAGCTGCTGACCAGCTGTTATAAACAAACATCATATTTTATATGAAGAGATGAAGACAAAAGGATGCGCTATGCTTACCATTATAGGAGATTACTTAGAAGAAGAAAAATTATATTGTGCTATGATCATCTCAATTCATATTATTTCTTGTTAACTCTCCGTGATGCGCAAGTACTTGCAAGTTAGAATGGAATGATAAATACATATTTACAGCTGAACACTTGTTAAATGAAACACTCTTACCTTTTTAGTAATTTCCAAATACATACATAGTAGTTATCATTAATCAATATTTGTTAAGTAATTCAATTTTCTTAATTAATATGCCTCATATTAAACAACAAGAACTAACATATGTGTGATAGAATAAAAACTCTTTTAAAGTTGCTCCCTAATGGTAATTAACAAGCAATTTATTAAATTCCTCCTTCATAATGTTTTCTTTTGAAGTAGAAAATGAATTGCAGTGAACAGTAAGGGAAATTAGCTGTTTCTGAGTTGATTTACAATATAATCAGAAATATTTATTGTTTGGACAACACAGCAAAGCAACTAGTCCCTAACCCTTATTTGTTCTTGTTAGAAATATCAGATCTCTCTCAAGACATGGGCATCTATGATAGAAAAAAGTACTGTCAGTGTACTTACTTGATCAAAACTCAAATCTCACCTAAAGACAAGTCAACTGTTTCCGAACTTATTGAAGATGATTTGTGGCATCTCCTCAAGAGATCTCTACATTAACTTATTTTTCTCGACTAAAACTTTGGAGAATGCAACACAGTTTTTCATTTTAGATGCATATTTATTCTCCCAGAGTAATAATTTTCAATAGCATTTCCAAATGTCACTGAAATGTGTTAACATTTCCATTCTGTACTCATAAAGCCTGGTCTTCCTAACATTTCTTTATAAATGCTTCAAGTTTTAAACAGTTTCTGTGGAAAATGAACAATTTCTTCACTATTTTGATTGCTGATAAATATTAAGACACTAACTCTTCACAGTTATTTCTTCAATGCTATTGTCAGGATCTTGAAAAGTCTCTGTATCAATCAAGCACAGCCGACAAATCTACATCATCATTTTAATGCCTCACTGACATGACTACCTTACTCATGTGAACTATCACCAGGAATGATTATCATTGTTTTTATCTCGTAAAAACTAACAGCTTAAATGTCTTACTTTGATAGACTATGGAACTAATTCTGTCCACACTACATGTAAATCAAAATCACTTTGATAATTTGTTGCAGAGGTGATCCAAATGCTAAAAAGTAATAAATCTGCATTATTTTATTTTCACTAATAAGAAATGTATTAGTGTCTATATTAGTTATATTTGGCCATGATGATTTTTCAGGTATGATAGAACTCAGGAGACAGTGTGTGATAAAAATATAAGATGAAAATATGCAGTTTACGAAGTCTTTTTACCCTGATATACTTGAATCTGATGGTATCAGTAACACTGAAGGAAGATTTTATGCACAACACAAGTGCAGTAGTGTGCTTTTGGCTTCTTTTTTATATGTTCACTTTCATTTTATAACAATTTGAGGTTTAGATGTTTGTTTATTTGTTCTCAAAAATTATAATTTTAATGTTTAACACCTGCCAATAAACTCCTATTTCCTAAAATTACCTGGTAACTTTTTGAACACAAGACTGCTTCAGCAAACATAACATCCTACAACAAGGTTTTATATTGTTTAGTTACACAGTATTCAATTTGATTTATTTAAATTTGTTATCATTTTTTATAAAGTAGTCCATGAATTTCATGTTAATTTTTTTGAATTTTTGACTGTTCTTTTTACCACTCAGCTAGGATCTTCAGTTAAATCTCCTTAGTAATTCTAAGATTTTTTTTCTGGGAAAGTAATAGGTAATTTCAAGGGCACCATTTTACACAGATTTATATAGATTTTTTTAGTGTGGCTTTTTCACATTTGAATCTCTTTGCAGCTGTTAATATTGAATTTTATCTGACAACTTACTGCCAATCACAGGTGCTCCTGCAGTTTTTCACAATCTGTTTTTTTTTTTTTGCTGTCCTATAGTACCATATATACATGTCTAAGTCTATTACCTCATTAACTTTGTCTTTAACTAAACAACTTACAAATATGTTCTGCTAGCAGATCCTACATTTTCATCAGTTCTTGAAATTTCTTATAAAACACTTGCAGACCTTATGGTATGCTAGAATGATGTTCATTGAGCATTCCACTTAGAGCAACAATTTATCTGCAACAGCAACAAAAAATAATTCTCTGGGGAATATATATATCCTGCCTATATATATATGCATTGGCAGTACATACCTTACTTAGATATTGAAAGTGTAGTTCAGTGTTCAAGATACCTATTTTGTAAACTCCAAAAATAATCCCATAAAGGTATCAAATACCTTACCTTAAAAAGTATGCTAATGTATATATATATATATATGTGTGTGTGTGTGTGTGTGAATAAATTGTAAAAGTTATTTTTAAATGCCTAAATGGAGAATGGAGATAGATACTGTCTATTCTGCACACACACTATATATGGAGATCTAGCAACTACTCTACAAGTTGTGACCACAGGTCACCGGGTCCCTTGTTTCTGGGTAGCGACAGCTGGAGAGAAAATGCAATGGATGCATACTGTGTGGGTATGTATGTCAATGCATGTAGACGCTAGTGGGCATCAAGGTGGCCCATCTAGCAAGTAAAATAAGAGTATCAAAACTCGCCATAAATTCTTGGTTAGTAGTGTGACTAGCAAGTCCAAGACATCTACCAAGGAGACTAGTAGGAGACTAGTAGGAGATTAGTCAACCGAAAGACCCATTTGCATGCATCCATCTGGGTGTTAGGCAGTTGAGAGTTTAGAGAATGCAGAGGCTAACTATTGGATAGACTAAGAGTATAAGATCAGCTGCAGGAGAGATCCATATTAAACATAGACATGTACATATACAGATTTTTCCATTACTGAGCACTCATTCTGAGCAGATTAAAAAAGTAATTGCTGCTGTTTGTATTTGTCTAAATGATGAGCTACTTCATTCTGCAACTCCTAGCAGTAGGTTAGAAAAAAAAAAAAATTATTAACTATGTGTACCATTTAAATGTTAAATAAATGCATATAAAGTAATAATAGATTCTGACTAAAATTTCTGTTCCAGGACACTTTATAGTCTGTTGCTGCGGCTGTGCATCTGTGAGCGCTATGTATTGTCCTTCCTCTTATCTGGCTGTGCCCTTCTGCAGGGTAATTTATGGTATTGCAGAATGAAATTATATAACTTGAAGCACACCATTAACACTGCACAAGGTTTTCCAGATGCCCAGGTATCAAGATTATTTGTACACAGTCTGTGGACATCACAAGCCAAATGTTATTAATTGGTTATAAAGAAGATAGAGATGAAGGGACTGTGACCAGGTTCTCTGAAAATATTTTTTATTCTTTGTAAGAATGTAAGTACATCCTATCTGTCATAGATGTAAACAGCAGTTATAACTGTATAAATTCATGGTTTCCTGAAGCAAATATCTGATTAATGTATGTTTCTAACACAAATGGAAAGCGTACACTTAGATGAAACCAAGATGCTTGCCTGGTAACAGCAAGATTCTGTACTTGGAATATAGCAATGTTTTTTCTGCTTTAGCTATTTATAAACATACATTAAAGAAGGTAAAAATAATGCTTCTGAGCATAAGATGAAGTAGGAACTTGCAGAAAACAAGGAAGAGAAACCAAATACAATGTGCCCCATGACATGAAATAGAAAAAATCTTGCTAGCAACAGAGAAATGTTAGCCAAAAAGCAGATACTTGAATAAATGTGGCAGCAGATGTCAGCAGGAGATGGCGGCTATGTTATTATTTCTTTTTCAGACCAGAATAAACGTCAAATATTGCCCAGATGCTATGATGAGGAACAATGAAAGTTAAAAACAAACAAATGAACAAAACAAAACAAACAAAAAACTCCTCATATCAACCAAAAACTAAAAACAGAGGAGTGAACTTTGACTTCAGAAGCAGTTATAGAGGAAACACAGTACTGTCTAGCAAGGTAATTCAACCCACCTAAGATCTGAGCCATCCTTCAGAGATATCTATCAACGTGCATTAACAATACAAACATTCTAATGTGATTATGTTCTGACCTGGGAACCTCATTTTGATCCCATATTTAGATGAGACACATCCTGAACTCTTCACTCAATTCTTCCCTAGAGGGAGCTGATGACAAAGCTCTTACCGTCTTTTCTGATGACAGTGCTATTATTGTTTTCATCCTAGGATCTTCAGATATATCCTACTCATTTTCTGCAGTCTGCACTTGTAGTGCTGTAATTGAGATGTCATCTTTGAAATATGTGAAATCTCACTTGTTCTGTGGAACACAGTGTACGCACTCTGTCTTGTCCTTTACTACTTTATGATTTTAGCTGAAAATGCTAAATAGAATAGGATGTGTTGGATTATTTAGTTATTTTGCACATACTAATTGCAAAGAACACAGTAAGATTGAGTGTTGTGTGAAACTCCTTCACTTTTAGACAATAAATCATTAAACATGACCAATCACAATAAGGTGGAAAAAATCGTGGTTTGAGAGAAGATGAAATAAATTCAAACTAACTCATTTTTAAAATAAATCATTAGGGAAGAAAATCATTATATTGTTACATTCTTTTAAGTGTCAGACCCACTGAATATATAGCTCATATGACAAAGAACTATTTATGAATATTGCCTGGCAACAGATTTTCTAAGTGTCACATGCCAATTAACACAGTACATGTGAACAGAAGCATAATGAATTTGAGAGGATAATATTCCCACATGCAGAAAATGTCAATAAGAACATAATTGACAGCTATAGCATATGGTATATTGAGCTTGAAAACTTCTTTATACCATCTTGAATCTCCCACTAATAAGATTTCTCTTTATTAACAAAATATAAAAGAATATAGCAGAAGTGCCATTCAGAAGTGTCATTTCCTTTTTGAGATTCAGGCATGAATAATGATTGATGTGCTTTCTAATGTCAAGCCTGATATTTTACAATCCAGTGGGGGTCTGTATAGCATTAATACTATTGAGTTTGATTCAAAGTTACTGAAGTTGTATAAACTTGCTAGCTAAAATAGATGTTGACCAAGGCATTTATGTGTGTCTGAGTGTGGGTACATATTTCAGAACTTTTAGTGTCTGAAATCACAGTAATCAGTGTTTTCAAAAACAAATATGCAACTCTGATAACTCTTGTGGCTGTGCTTTAGTCATAGCTTGTTCACATTAAATAAAAATTACCAAAAGAATATTTCTCCAGTGCTCTAGGCAGGATGTTTCAGCTAGAAAAGCAGGTTCTTGGGGCAAACTTATTTTCTTCATTTATATCTGGTTAGCAAGGGGATATAGATCTTGTCCTAATGTCTTGTCTAATGTCCTCCCTTGATAATAATTTGCAATGCATATTGCATGAACAGAACCTCACAGAATTTCTGAGTGATTGTGCTCCCTTTGACTCTTCTAAAGACTTCAATGTTCTTTAGGAAGGTAGACTCTCACTATTGTGCTTAGCAGTATGCAATAGATCAGACTTCACTCTGAGTATTACTTATACAGTCATACCAATAATATAGTCATATACTTACGAGCAGGCAAGTCCCAACTTTTCCGAAAAGGAAGAAATTTTTGTGTATGGCAATGAGAAAAACTATATTAAAATAAAGCCTCAAAGCAGCCTGTCATTTAAGATGCTCTTATGGGAGATACGAGTTCAAATCTCCCTAAAAAAAATGGATCTGAACCCCTAACTTTCACAGCAGATGAATTTTTTAATCACTGACCAAATAGGAAAGCTGTTTGGAAAAAATTCTGGACCCTTTCCAAAAGATCTGATGCTCCCATTTTACAGTAAATACTTTTAAAAAAAATTTAAATTCCATAAAGATTTGAGGAATTCCTTGATTTGAGGAAGGTCCTTGCTTGAGTCCAAAGAGGAAAGCACCTTAGTTTTACAAAATGGTAGGTGCTAAAATAACCATGCATCAGCACATTCAAGCGATAAGCATAAAGAGCTTCCTGCCAACCCTTGTGAACAGTATTCTGAAATTCTTCATTCTCTACAGGTTGCTAACTTAGGGCTGAATCTGTACTTTAGCCCTGCAAGTTTATGATGACACATTGAAGCTACTTCTGATTGTCCAAATCAGGACAAATAAGGAATGCAGAACAAATTAACATCTTCTAGATATTTTTAAAGTTCGTGAGCATATCCTCAAAAATACTTATTGTAACATTAAAAAATCTCCATATTTAATTTCAAAAAGGATCTCAAGGACAATATAATCTTGATTCTACCTTAAGATGTTACTTTTACATGCTTGTTGAACTGTTTGTCAAGTTTACTTTTCATGAAAATACTTCAGACTTTTACTATTCACATTTACTATTTGATAAGAATTTATTTATTTATTTCTCATGGCTGCCTGTGAGATCTTTCTACTCAGGAGTTAGTTTTCTAATAGAGATGCCATATAGTTCTCTAGAGGATTGTACATGTTGTCAAGACAGTTGTTTGCACTGTAAATATTTTGCTCTTAGCTAAATTATTGCTTCATTTTGTTTGCAAAATTTAAACAAAACACAAAAGCAAAATACATGATGCCAAAACAGACACGAAGGAAAAGGATGATTCTGGGGGTTGTTAAAAGCTTTTGTTCTCTCTTAGATGCTTATAAACCTCTGTGTTTCTGAATACAGCTGAACTTCATATTAAAATGAAAACCAAAATATCCCTGGAACTGGACAGTAACTCTCATGGCTCACACCTTCTGTCTTGAACTCATCATGCGGAACTGTCAAGATCCAATCCCCATTGCTCCTAGACACTCATCCCTAGTCTTTACTGGAGACTCAAAGCATATATACTAAGCCTCAAAGTTAGAAAGAGACTTTGCATATCATTCCGTGACACAAAGACTTATGAGCTTCCATGATGTGGTAGAATTATCAAACATCTATTAACATAATATCAAATTCTGATACTAGAAGTCCAACATTGCATATACTTTAGTATTATACTTTATACTTGAGTGCCTGTCTAGATCTAGATTTGTAAGATGAAAAATTATGCAAAAAATTATCTCTGCCTCAGAAAAATGTGCTATTTGTAGGCCAAAAAAACCTAAGAAAAAAGTGACATAAAAACTTTAATTCTAGCTATATCAACATATTATAATGAGATGGTAAATATATTTCAAATTTAAATGTGGCTTTGAGAGAGTTGTCTTTCATTTTGGAGAAGAGGAAGTAACTTCAGTGCATTTTCATCAATATATTTCGAACATGGGTTTACTGGCAAACAGAATTATCTAACCAATCAGCTGCACTAGATATACGAAGGCCTTTAGTGAATGCAGGGACATGTTCCTGCTTTTTGACAGTAAATTTCCCTCCTACTTAAGAGTTAAAGTAAGAAGTAAAATTCCCCTGTCTTGTAAATTATATTTTATCAATGTCCCTTTTTAGTATAGTGATCAGTAGTTCTCAACTATTTCTCTTAGCCTCTCTCCTGTTTTTTCTCTTGATTTTTTTTCTAGATTTTTAATGAATACAGAAAGTGACACCTTTGGGTCCATTAAATAAAATTGAAACTGCTCATTTTGTGAGATATTGTTGCAATTTGATATTGAGAGAAAAAAATAATTTGCACCACAGATTCATTACACTAACACAGCAATTACTTTCTGCTGTTACAGAGAATATTTACAACAGTGTTCAAGGAAAGGAAAAGTAATGTAATTCATGTTACCAAAACCCATCCACCACTAGTCATGATGATATAGAAGGTGCAATTTAAGCAGTATCAATGGGCAAATTCTTTATACCCTCTAAGGAATAGTCTTTGTGCATAACCTATTCAATTATTTACCTCTTGCTGTTGTCTGTTTCTTTGAGGGAAAATTAATTTGACCCAGCCATGTAAAACTTTGCTACCTGCAACCTCTTGAAGAAAAATAATCTAGACAATAAGCAAAAATATGAAAATAGCTTAAATCTGAACAACACTACAAAAGCCTTTTCAAAAGCTATTTGTGTGCAGACTAGACAAATTCATCATTAGGAGTATAAGTGGAGTCGAAGATGGTCTTATTTTAATACTAGGCCAAATTATTGAATTATTTTGTTCTCAGAAAAGAAAAAAACAACAAACACCCAAACAACTTGAACACAGTTTGTTGATATACATGTTTTTTTGTTGATATGCAGTCTATCTAAGTCATTGGAGTGACACTTAAAGGGTCATTTGTTCTAATAGCAATTAGCTTAAATGATATTACCTGGTTACAGAAGTTGAAAATATGCATGCATGGGCATTACATTTTTAAAAATTACTCCACCTGTAACATTGATACCTGCAAGAAAACAAAATTAGGGTAAAAGAAAACACATTGCAACTTCTGAGCAATTAGTAGATTAATGGCATTCTTTTCACAGTGCTGTTGTTTTAGAACAGGTTTAGAAAGAAAAAATTCTAAAGTGTGTCCAAAGAGGAAATAGGAACACTGATGCCTTAAGGGCCTCAGATAAAAAATTGAAAAACACGGAGTGAAGGGGAGAAGCAGCTTTACTGGTCAAAGGCCAATGTTCCAAATAGGAAAATCATAACAATCTTCCCATTTGTATAACATTCTGAGCACCCCTCCCCATACTATCTAATTAAAGTCCCTCTTACTTCTATGTTACCCCAACATTCAATAGAATTGTCCCTTATTACTTAACCCCTCCTATGTCCAGCCCCTAGTAGTCCTGGAAGCCTAATTGTATGTTTTGTCTTATATCCCACTTATCCATACACAAGAATGCAAATACACTGGAACACAGGCTCTTCTGGCCCTTAATATTCCAAGTTATCCTGCTACCTAGCTATGGTATGAAGATCATAATAAAACCCAGAAGACTAAGAAAATGTGCCTAAAATGGGACAAATCCCTAGTGTAAAAGTATTGATGAAGGTTCTTCTAACTGATGAAAGGAGCAGTACACTGTGAATAACTTCCCCACCAATACTTAATATCCATACAACCAGTATCTTCACACAACTGGATGAGACTTAAAAAACTAGTAAAAAAAGTGGTTGTGAGATATTAGCAGTTAAAACGGATTTAGAGGGAAAAGTAAAATCAAGTAATTAGTGCCCATCACTACACTAAGACCAGCAATGCAGACAATACAGTCTTACCAAAGATCGAAGTAGTAAGTTTACAGAAAAGTAGAAAATGATACTTACTTTTATATATCCACATGACTCTAAAAATGTTCGCTTTATTAAATGAAATCCTTTCTGATTCAGATGGCCCCAGGAACATACTCTTTCAAAAGTCACTACTATGGATATTGATCACACGTGACCGATAACCCAGATGCAGTTTTACTCTTCATATTTTTCTTTGAACTTTCAAAAAATGTGTTTTTTGCATTTCATTGAAATACTATTTTTTAAAAAATATATATATATTCAAGGTTGTTTTTTTTTTATTTTTAGCAAGTTAAACTACGACAAGGATGTATTCTTGACAAACAAGCAAATATATACATTAAAGACATTTTAACCTTCTAATATCCCTTTGCAGACTCTACATTAATAATTAAAAATATATACCAGAAGAACTGTGTAGAACAAAAATTTGATGACCTGATCATTATCAAACAATTATTAACAGACTAATATTTCATTGCAATTACAACCAGTATAGAATGACTACAGATTATTTACATTGATTTTTAAGTGCAAATTTTATATTATGTAAAATAGAGAGGATACCTTACTCTGAGATCTTTTAGATTGAAATTCTGCTGCATTTTAATTATGCAGGTAAGTGTAAGTTGGGAAGATAAGGTGAGGGAAATATTATGTTGTATGTCTGTCTCATAAAATTCACATATATTTATTTCTGAGTGTGACCAGAAATAGAATACCAGGTCAAAGTGACCTTTAGTCTTATCCCTTAACACTGTTCTTATGTGCTTAATTCCATAATACGTTTTATGGCATAATAAAAATACAGAAGAAATCATTTAGGATCAAATTTGTAGTTATTTTGAGCTCCTGACACACATATTTCTATCAATCTTCATATAAAGAAAATGTTTGATCATCTTAAAAAAATGAATATGCATTGTTTCTCTGCTAGTTTTTAATAGACTCATGGCTATCAGCTAAGTTTGTATTCATTCTGTCATTTGCTTGCAGGCATGTTTATGTACTTTTGTATATGTGTATCTTAAAAAACACAAATCAAACCCATTCTTTTTCTTAATTTAAATTGAAAAAATTCTTATATCTTTATAAGATAGTAATTTGATTTTTGTATATGAGCTTCATGAATACATATAATACCATGAAAATTTATCAAAACATGGAGAACAAAAATAATCTGACATCACTAAGGCTTTATTCACTTTGTATGTATTAAAAGATTTACTACTGTGTGATATTTTCATCTAATGAACATCTACACCGCCTATATAAAAATAAACAAAAGTGTGACATAATTATAAATATAAGCATAAATATCTTAATACTTAAGATAAAGATTTGTGAATGTTTATAGTAATTTGTTAGTATCAAATAAAAAAGTGTGTATAATAACACTGTTGGGAAACAAGTGTCGAATAACATGGAGTAGGGACATTTACAAAATTTGTAGTTATCCCCACTTTTTGTTATATTTCTATTTTTTTTTTTTTTGGTGAATCAATGAATTGATCCAGACTATTTAGTTAACTGCTGAAGAACTCTGAACACTGTCATAATAAAGACAGTTGTCATAGAAACTTGAATGATAAATAATTGCATACAAAACACCTTTTGATTAACACACGTATTTTTATCAAGGCAATTTTAAATATTTTATGTTTTTACTGGTTTCAAACAATTGCTCTGATGTTAAATTTTGAACAGTTGTGACCAATATTTTAAAAGATCAACATGACTGGGATGTTTGACATATAAAAGCATCAACATTTATTAGTGCTCTCCCTTCCTGATGGATTATATGTCCTCTCGTTAAATGTAAAAAAAGATGACAGGGACAAGCAATAATCTAGATTTTTCTGTTAAAATGTTGCTGGCATTTGAGGTGGCTTTTTATAATTTTCTAAAAGAAAAGGTGTCATTGGTAATTGACTCTGTTGGGAAATGTAGGATAAAAAAGCATCTCTACTCCCACAGCATAGTGGACTGTCAAATTGTAACTCTGTCAGATCTCTTCTAGACTTGCCAGACAGAGGTGGTAACAAGAAATTGCTAAATAACTTAAACCTTTTAAACTGCTGTTTAGGGAAAGGAAGGTTGCAAATGTCAGCACTGATCATACCAATAACCCTGAAACGGACATTTTGTAATTTCAAGATTTTAAGAACTCACGACAATCAAGTAACTTAATGCCATGAACCTGCAATGGAATTACAACTCTGTTATTGGATGAAACAGTTATAATTGTGACTACATAAATGTTCTACCTTATTATTATCTTATTTATTGCTCTTTCTGTCCCATATTACCCTTGTTTGTCCTGGGAAAAGTTAAAAGTGTAATTTTGGAGAAAGTGACCTGGCTTAACTATATTTCTCTCTAGACGAAACATCTTAGTCAACTTCATTAAGATAAAGCTTGCATAGTCTGAATTGCAAAATTGAGCATAACTAAAATTATCAAAGTTTTTTATGCAGTTTTGGCAGTTATTCCACACTCTGGTGCAAAATGGGCCATCTACAATTTTTTTTAGTGTAATGGATATTCTGTTGTGCAATAGCATCATTTATCTCTCAATTTACTCTAATTGAGGGCAGTTTAATTTGTATTAAATTTAGATTTGTGGCTGAAGCACCACAATAACCTAGAAGTTGAACATGGTCTCCTTTTTTTTTTTTTTTACTTGATTAAAGTGCATTCCTGTGTACTTCCAATTAGAAAATGGAACACATCTACCAAAGGCAATATTAATAAAGCAGAAGCCATTGGAATGAATTCCCTTTGGAGGAGAGAGACCTAAAGGAATGTGAGGTATTTCTCTGACAGAATGTCATGGCTGCTCAAATGGTTAAAGTAGACGATTATAAAGAGTAAATAATAAACATTGGGCCATATATTAAGGGATTCAAATGAAGATTTGGGAATACTGCTTTTCAAATCTATCTGCATTTAAACATAGCATTGATACCTGTATCATCAAATGCCTGTAATAATTACACAAATGTTATTCTGATTGACAATATTCTAATTCTGCAGTTACTTCTTTTTGCCCTCTCTTGTTGCTGTCAGACTGAATATCACATCTACATTTTTCCCCATCTTTGTTTCTAGGATAAATTAAGAACAAACTGGCCACCATAGATTCCTTGTGAAGAAGTGGATTCAGGATGAAGAGATGACACATTGGAGTACAAAACTAAGGTCTGGAAGGAAAGTTTTGTGACTATGTCACAGAAAGCAATAGGACATATGAGAGTTCTATCTGGTTTCAAAGGTCTTAAATTGATTGTTCAAGAAGTTTTATGTCTCTGTCCCTTCTGGGTGATTTCTCTTGTTTTAAAAGTTTCCTCCTTTAAATTTCTCTAGACTTTAATTCTCCAGTATCATTAACCTATATGCTTTGCAATTCTGCCTTTTCCTGTCCTTGTTTTCAATACCTTTGTCATATTTCTCATATTTGCCTGATCCTCCATTGGTGTTGATACAAGCTCATACTGTTTCTGTGTACCCTATTTCCAGTTTTCTTTATGCTCTGTTGGTATCACTTTCACTGATGAGCTGTGACTGCCTAGATACAAGAGACCTTAGCTGAAGGTCATGCCACCAGGAAAATTATTGCTTGTGTAAGGAAACTGAAATATTTTGTAGAAAAAAAGAGCTAGTTCACAAGGAATTTTTTTTTAAATATTTGCTTTATAAGTGTGTTTATCTCACTAATTCACACACGGGAGGGATAAATTTGGGTATACACATCAAAAAAGTTGTACACGGAAACCAAATCTGTTAAAGTTTTTATTTTGGTTTTAGGGGGATTTAATGCAATCTTCTTGAGAAATTGATATGAGGATTAGACTTCTAAGATAATTTGTTGCCACATAACATGGTAGGGAGTAGATAGCACAATAAATTATGCTAATTAGGAAAAAAATAATAAAAAACTTTTTAACTCCCCTTAGCTGTGCCTGTAAGTGCCCCACTTACAGAAAATTCTATTCTCTTGAAGCCTCAAAGTTATAGAGGTTGCAAAGGTTATTTGTCAGTGATCCTTCTCTTGCTCTTAAAGTCTAGAACTGTGCCAAATAAATACTTCTTTAACAGACTACAGGAAAGTGACCATAATGTGTACAACCTTTTTATTTATTTATTTTTAACATGCTGATTTATTTTTTATGACAGCATGCACACAGATTCTCTCATAAATTTTCATAGTTAGCAGAATATAAGAATCAGCTTCAGCAATGCCTATTCTGGGTTTTGGGGGGTTTTTTTGTTTTGGTTTGGTTTGGTTTGGTTTTTTTGGGATAGTGCTTGAGTTCTAGCTGAATTAAACAGGCATAATCCTTTATTTTTAAATGAAAGCACTAATTTTCAGGTGTTCAACAGTAGAAATTGTTTGTCTAGGAATGATAGAACTAGTTTTTCAATGTTGAAAACAGAAGATTTCCACAAAAAGGAAGAAAAAGGAGGAGCATATCTGCTCTTTGGCAGAAAGGTCTATGCAAAGTACCTCTTTAAGGACTCTTTTACAGTTGCCTAATTGGTATGGGACTACAGGATGACAAGAGATCTTCAATTTACTCTTTTAAATTTCCTAATCATGATAGATACTACTAACAGCAGCCTATATACACTTAAGTTTTATCCAGTGGAAGGGCTAATATCAGAATATAATCCATAAGCAGCATTTCAAACCGAAATATAAAAAAGTGGAAAAAAACAAACTAAAACACAAACTCTACAAACAAATCAACAAACAAAAAAGTCTAGTATTTACAAAACCTCGCTTAAAATCTCAGAAAATTGTCCTATCTTATTTGTGCTCATCAAAGCATGCTCTTCTATCATATGTGCATCTGTCTCTACTGACAAAAAAGTTATACATGCTATTTCTCACTCAGACTCTTAATTAGCTGTCATTCTGATGCTAACTTCTTTCCTTTATCTTCTTTGAATGAGCATCTGTAACTATTATTTAAAATGATGATATAAAAATTAAAAATATTTTGTAATCCCGTATCACTGAAGTGAAATTGTATTTGTCTTGCTCCTGACAGTTACACTTTTTTTTTAGCAGCAACTGCTACTTCGAAATATTCTTGAAACAAAATGGTGAAAATGAGTTTTAGGAGGATTTAAAGGAATATATGACTATAGCTTTATGAATATGCTTTGGAGCAGGGGACCAGGGAGCTAATGATATAACTTATGCCATAAAAAAAGCAGATTTAATACAAAGCCTGTTATAACTTGGAAATCATAGCAACTGTACAGAAGCCTTCAGATTTCTGTTGTAAAGGGATAGTAAATACACTAAATACTGATGTTACTTTAAAACATGTACTTTTGAAACTTTGTAAATTTTCTACCATTAATATGTTTCTTTACTTCTTGCTATTTTCTGCATACTAATCTTTTATTTGTCTTCCATGTTTCTACTCTCTGCTGATTGTCAGGCTCTACTCTCATTTCTCATCTCTCTCTCTCGCTCATTCCTATGCCCTCTTTTTGTTCCTTTTCTTTTATTTTTCTCTGCCTGGAGAGACTCCCAGATCATTTTAGAAATGTAGGTTGGACTTCTGATATCATTCTTAGAGAAAGAAAAAGAAAAAAACCCCCAAAACAGAAAACTTAGTGTTCAAGGCTATATAGGAAATCCTCTTACATGTTTCTGTAGCAATGATTTTTCATGATTCTGAGATTCTTGAGTACGTATTTGAAGGTAAGGAAAAACAAAAATTTTAGGAAATTATAACTTTACACTGTCTGACAACCAGATGCAGTTCCTTGTCTGACTATAGAGTTGGTGTTGTGCTCTCCATCAGGCACATGGTGTGACTCACGGGGATGGTCCTTTGCAAGGATGAATTGTACTCAATGAACCTTCTGTGTCCCTTCCAGCTCTGCATATTCTGCGATTCTGTGAAATTTCAGAAATGGGACTTTAAAATAAATGAATACACCGAGTTTTGGATTTGAGATGCATTTATTTCCTTAGCTCTTCCTTGTTTAGGCAGTGTTGTGTGCTATGAATCTCGTAATGAGATGCATCAATCCCTGCAGTTACTATAGGGAATGTGGGTGTCTGACTCAATTTCATAGATTCTGTTGCAGAGCCTGAGGAAATGAAATGTAGGTCAGTCAGATTGCTTTTCTGTAGGACATCTTTCTGAATAGAAATAATCTGAGTTGTATAGGTGGTTTTGTCAGGTCAGGATCAAATCTTGTTAAATGATGCAATATATTTTGTATTATTATATTTCTGTAACATATGGTCAATACATAGAAAAAGCAGTCCAATATATGTTAACACAATTATTTTCAAAACCAAAGATCTCAGATGTAGGCTGTTATCCTTTTGAAAAGGTAGTAATTATGCATCACTAATATGGTTGCTGCATGGTTTTAAAGTTTCAAAACATATTGAAATTCAACCTCTGAACTGCAGAATGAAAACCAAAAATATCCAATTCCTTTTATAATTGTGAAACTCACTTGTATACGAATAGGATCTTTGTTTCTAGAAATTCACCTGCTAGACAGAAGATGCTATTTTGTTGTAGAAAGCAATTAGGTTAGTCTCATATGATTTTCAAGCACCTTCTTCATCTGGTTTGTATGGTGCCTCAAAAATTTTAAATGGGAAAGCTTTTCATCTCAGGCATGTGTGTGACTAGGCAAATTTTTTGGTTTTTAAAATGTTTTTCATTTTAAATGCTTATAATTTTGCCCAAAATGTATCATATTCACCTCTTGTTATTTCAAATTGTGTCTTTTGCATCTAATCCTCTTGTCTATGTAGTCTGTTCAGTCAGGTCTAGTCAGTGGTGTCACTGTTTTTGTAATCGAGTACTGTCCCTGTAAATCTATAAGCCATATTTCCCATTTCCCCTTCAGTAGTAAATTGGGATGCAAGGGCATAGCTGTAGTTTCCTACAGTGCACTGTCTGTTCTGAACAAATAAAGGTACAGAATATTTTACCCATCCCTATCAACCTCAGTAATATGCATCACAAAACGCATGAGCTGTAGCAATGACAAATTCAACAGGGTCTTTAAAAAATCTGTTCCTTATTACCATAGGCATTTTTATTATTTGTTTCTATTACTGGAGAACCCTGTAATCCCTAATGTATGTGCAAAATCCCATTTAACAAAGAAATATATTTTTTTAATTTATTCTCTCAAAGATACAATTTTAGGAAGAGTATGGTCACACAAAAAGCCTGAAGGAGCTGTACAGCTTTTCTTTTTTCTGCAGGTCTTCACGAGAGTCACTTGTGAATCACTCTTCAACAACCTAAACTAAGAGAAATGGAAAGGAATACATAAGAATCTGCTCATATTTTGTTCACACTAATTTGATTATAAGAAATATTACTTCTGAAGTTAATATTATGAAAAGTTAAACATTGTATTTTAAAATGTTCTCTAGTAAACAAATTATTTAACTGCCTGGGAAGAAAAAGACAAAGTAGCATTAGTCTTCTCTCAGTGATACTTTATGGCTGTAAATGTTATGGCTGAATATGCAGTCACTAGATTTCTACAGAAATCTTAATTTATAGTTTAAACAAGATAGTTTTAGAAAATCAACCTTGTCACGCTATCCCTCAGGAAAGGGATGCTCAAAGTTTGACTTTCTTTCACTTGATAGTACTGTAGTTGAAGAGTCAGCTTCCTATTGGACCAGTTAATGTGGAATAAAAACCTGAGGACACTTCTCCTGATTTTTTGGATTTTTTACATTTCTAGTTCCTTATAATTCCAGTTAGTGCCTTGATGCAAATTTGATTTTGCAGACTCAAAGATTTGAGATTTTCATTGATGAGGAGGGTGACTCATGAAGCTTTTAAATCTAGTCTTTCACATTAATGTTGACATTTTTGTGTAGACTTTCATAAATCTTTAGCTATCATATGATTATAATGATGAAGAGCTAAATAAGTTTGTGTTATATTCAAGATTCTAGATTTGATGGGAAAAAAACTTAATTTAGCTGACACTAGGTACTGTACAGACAAAGAGGAATTTTTTTTAGATACAGCTGTAGGTTTCAGGAATCTACATTAGCACTTAACCTCTTGTAGTAAATTGATCACTTATTGTCACTGACTTCAGTGAGGCTTAATGAGTTCATGCTTCTTTCTCCTACTTTTCTCATCTACCTGCATAAATTTAAAAAAAAAAAATGTTAAATTATTTTTTCTAATCAAATTTAGCAGTTTTTTAAATTATATTTTTCATCCTGATTTGAAGTATTTTGAAATATCAGTTTGCAAGTGTAATATTCCTGTAATTAAGCTAGTCCTGTTATACCTCTTGTGCAAAGCAAATGGGAGTAATTTCTTTATAGCTTTTTTTTTTCACTGTTCTTAGCTGCAAAAAAAAAAGCCCCAAAAGAAATAAAAAGTCTGTGTAATTTAACTTTTTTGTGCTTACCTTATTTGATAAGAAATGGGTAGCTACTACTAAGTAGTTCTTTTACATCAATAATACTGTATAAAATATCTACCATGCAGTTAATAATAAAGCTTTAAATCACATTAGTTATAGCATCTTTCTGTGGCAATGTAACTAAGTCTTTTTTTTTCCACTGATATGAAATGTTTCTTGAACTGACAAATATCTTCTCTTCAAATGTCTCTTTTCCAAAGAAGCCTTGAGTTGGCTTCAAAAAGGAGTTTCTAGGTATTTTGGATTTCTATTTGCTTGTCAATCCCAACAACATTGACAAATGTTAACTGCTGCCCATTTCCTGTGATGGCTAGAGCAGATATTCCCCTGCAACCCTTGGAAGACACCATGGTGGAGTATGGAGAAGTGTGAGGAGAAAGAAGTGAGAAGAAAGGAGCAGCAGACACCAGTTGTTACAGGCTGAGTGCAAACCCTGTGATAAAGAGTGATAAAGGAGTATGAAGAGATGTATTTAAGCCTAATAAAAGGAGGAGGAAGAATGCTGTCTCAATTGGATTTCTTGTTTGTTGCCCAATTATTTTTTTTTCCCCACCTGAAGTAGTAATTATGTTTTTGTTTGAATTAGATGTACATTTTCACCAAGTATTGTTGCTGCCCACAACACTCGTTAGGAACTGATCCTCTGTCTTTACTTTGACATAAAAGCTCTTTTCTTCTCAGTTGATATTCTCCCCACCCCATTCTGCTGAAGGAGTGGAAAAAAACTGGCTGAATGGGAATTTGGCTGTTAGTCAAGGCTTGCTCAGCACAGAAGGCCAAAAGTGGTGTTCCTAAACCTGCAACAAAAAGAGTAGTTTGACAGTAGGTCACAAATAGTTAAATGATAACCCATAGTAAGACAAAAGGTAATGTGTCCTATGTGTGTGAAGTGGATGTCCACAGGTGCCCATTTGGAGAATGAAAATTCAGATTCATCCGGATCACAATCTATGCTTAGAAGTGTAATTTTTATTGAGAATGTAAACATGTCAGCACAAAATGTTGTTGCAATCCTGTCACACTACCTACAAACTGCTTACATTTCTAATAGTATTATTTTAATCTTAATAAAATATATTTAAAAATATAACTATTTTAATATGCAAAAAGTGAGCAGTAAAATTGGTTAACCATAGTTAACAACCTAGAAAAAAATCTATACAAATAATAAACTCAGTTCTCCAGTATAATGGTATGCCTTTTAGAATGCTTTTCAGTCAACAAAAAATCCCCTGTTTTTGCAGATGAAAATATCTAATTTCCATCTTTCTGTTATAAAATTGTCACTAGAATAATATCAGATCTGCACTTTCTAAACAAGTCAGCAATTCACTGACCTTGAAGTTCAAAGGGAAATTCTAACATGCTTGGTAATACACATTATTTGTAGCATCTAATCCTTGTAGTAGTGGTTAATGGCAATGTTCCTTCAGTTCTATCCTGTTAGATGAAAGGTCAAAAAAGAGATGTGCTCCAACTTACTTCAAAAGATTTGATGCTGAATGAAGAGAAGATTTTTTTCTGAACATGACGCGATTTTTGAAATGAAAGTTCCCTTTTCTGCCATGTGTGGAATTGTACACTGTATGGTGTGTGCAACTTGGAGAGTAAAGAATGATATTGAAAATGAAATTGCAAATATAGTAGAAACTAAACGATTTTCAATGAGTAATAGATCTGTGCCTCTAAAGCATAGGCAAAAAATAATTTTAGCATCCAGCAAAAAAGAGCAAGTGGAAGTAAACCAGTGTTGCAGTTCAATTGGTCACCAGCAGGCTTTATTAAGCAGAGGAATGGTGGATGAATTTCAGACGACACTAAATAGATTGTGCTCTGACCTGGAATATACAGTACTTCAAATTCATGGCTCTGTCCCAGACTATTAGTAATGGCAGCTTGAATGCAGCAAACTCAGCATGTAGCAAATGATAGATAAGCTAAAATCTGGGCACCTGTCCATAACTGAATTGTAAATACAAGCCTTCTGCCTTTAGGAAAGTAATATCTGTCTTACAATTTTAGCATACAATTAAGAGGTAACTTTTAATTAATGTCTCCCATCTTTTACTGCATTCCATCTCTTCATTGATAAACTGATTACATAATTTTAGAATTTATAAAGTACTATGGGTAAATTTTTTTTTTACTGTGGATGTAGTTTGTTTTGAATTCACACTGCTTTGATAATTATGTTCTTTTACTTCAGAAGTATAATTTGAAGCATTTCTTTTAGTAAAGTTTCTCATAATATTTATTTTAATAGTCAAACTAATAAGTAGCCAATTGAAGGTCATGTTCTTAACCTCAGTGACGTTTAGTTCCTTCTGAGGTTTGCTTTGTTTGGTAATTGCTTGTAGTTTGTGCATTTATTTTCTCCTGAGAGAAAGGAATCTGCATCTAAATTTGCAAATAGAAATTTTTGTCTTTGATTAGCATGTAATTTTTCTTCTCACTATATCAAATTTGACTTTTATATTCTTTTGCACTTTTTGCTTCCTCTGCTGCTTGCATAATGTTAACACTGGAGGCACAGAGGAGAAATAAAAAACAACAAAGTTCTGTTCCAGTTTAGACTTAATTTTTTTCTTTTATGATTGCAATATACTGAATTATGTAGAATTTAACCAATTCCACATTTTCTTTTATACCTTTTTCCAATTTCAAAATATTATGCAAAAGACGTTAAGGTAGTACTAGCATTTGTTTAATTAATTAGAATTTGTCATGATCAAATTTTTCATCTGCATATAGCATATGCTAGCAGTGCGATGACCTTGAAATTCAGACAATTGTTTCCCCTAATTTCAGACCCTAAATTTAATTCATTTAAAGCTGAAATGTCATCTTCCTTTTCTGGAAAAAAAAAAACAAAACAAAACAAAACAAAAAAAACAAAAACAAAAAAAAAACCAAAAAAACTCCATCTCTAAAAAAACCGCAGACTCCGATCAAATCCAGACAAGGTTCACCAAATCTGTACTTCATTCAATGGGACTTTTTGTCTCACTGAGAGTTCTGGCATGAAAATTTATTCCCCTGTAATAAAGACCTTCAACAACCACTTTGCTCAATATTCTTCACTTATAAGGAAATTCTGAATTATTTTGTCCAAGTGATAAGTGTAACATTCAAATAGGATGACACATACAAGCGATATGCTACTTAAAGTGCAATGTAACTCTTGATAATAAGGAAGGATAGGGATCAGTAGCAACAAAGCTAAACTAAAGCTTACACCCTTGACAGTCCCAGCTGAAATTGTTCTATGAATATCTCAAAGTTTCTACTGATAAGTAGCTAGAATGCTTTTATTTTTGAGACCTCTAGAACACCACTGACAGGGAAAAAAAATCCCTTGTATTCATTGAAGTGAGAAATCTTGATAACATGACTTCTTGTAGAGCTGTGGAAAATCAAAGGACCCTTATATCAGCCAAGAAGGCATTTTTAGCTAGAGAGAGCTCCATTTTAAAGCAGGGAAGATGGGAAATTCTTCATGTACTAAAGAAAAGGAACTAATTATTCTACTTGACTGCCAAAGAAATTACACATTAAAGACAAAACTACAGTGCGTTGGCTTGATATAACAGCAAGGCAGGTAAATATATTTGGCTCATGTGGAGGAATAAAATCAGTTAAAGGGAATAGCATGGAGTCTCAGTATTTGCTGTAGAAATAAGAAAAAAACGTGGCTTATGAAGGATAAGAAAATTGTAAACTAGAATGATGTATCCACACTGCTTTTCCAAGCATTTAACAAGTTCAGATACTGAAATGAACTATGCAGAAATATTTAAATTTGTATTGGCTGAGTTTTATGAGAAAGGTCTTTGCATTTCTTTTAAAGAAGACAACACCTTACTGTGGTTGCCAGCAACCTGCTTTCTAGGTGGAATATAATGTCAGGGGGATGGTTAAAGAAATGATTGAATTATCAGATGAAGATAGACAAAATAAGAATTCTGAAGAAATAGATTACAGTATTAGGATCCCAACTGAGAACTGCAAGTAACAATTAGTAACACTAGCCTTTTTGAATCAGTTTCAGATAACACACATATATATATTTCATCCACCAAAACACAAAAAATAAAGGAAGATAATAAAGTTAAAGGTAACAAACACAAAAATTCCTTATTCGTTAAGCATATTTGCAGTCAGTTTTTGTTTGCTTCTGTTGTAAATTATTTGATTACTTCCTTTTAGTTTTCCAAATGTATATTAAAAACGTAAGTCCTTTTCTGTGTAACAGCTCTGTAAAATTTTCCTTGGTTAAAAGAGTCACTTAGATTCCCTATACAGAAGACTCTCACTACTACTTTCTGTCTTTCACAAAGCAGGCAAATAATAATCTTAGTCTTGACTGTCCTTCTCACTTCAGGGGGCTAACTCCTCCCCACAGCCACTTTTATCCCTTTTGTACCATTTCACACTATTGTTTGACTTTAACGCAGCTAGTTGTTGTTTTCCTCAAATCCCTTTGAAAAAAAGTCTCCCATTTTCTCTTCCTTTTTTCTCTTTTTTTTTTTTTTTGTGCCATAAAAGCACAACAGTTTTGCCAAAAAAAAAAAAAAAAAATCCTGCACAAATTTGAGTGCTCTTTGTACGATCCAAACGAAAGTCTTTGTTTAACTATCCTAAGTGCAGGTATATTTCTTAGAATGTCTTCTTTTGAGTCTTTATGTAACTAAATGTCTCAATATTTTCATCTTTTAAGCAACATTCTTTTTTTGTTCTGTGTTACCTAGAGTAGGAAACAGATTTAGTCCAATTTTTAATGTGTGTCTAAAGGAAGAAGAAATTTAATAAATGTAAAAGACTGAAGTGGTTGTTTTCTCTCAGCCTTGCATTATGTTAAAAATTTTCATATCTTCCTGATTCTGCCAGGTCCCTTGATTCTCTAAACCTTTTTTCCTTAAGGAAAAATTTACATACCATTAATTCATATAATCTTCTAGTAAAACCTTTGTTTTATCTCTGTTCCATTAATTGCTAGTCTTGTTCTAGTACCTTTGTTTCAAGTGCCACATCAGTTTATGCATCCATGCCAAACTTTGAAAGAAACAAATATTTCATTTTATTTCATGCTGCTAGTCTATTCATCTTATGTAAAAATGCTCAGTACGGTTGCTGTGAATTACTCCTCTGAACTAATGATCTTAATTAGATCTTCTTTCTCCTGTTTGCTACACTCTCATGACATTTGCTAGTGCATATCCCCACCACCATCACCACTCCTGGACCACCATACTATGCTCTCAGGAATGCTTGTTAGCCCTCACCCTATTACTGGCACCCGAGCAGTTCAGCTGCCCTTGAGCTTAACAGAAACACTGTCTGCTCATAGAATTTCTGGTTTTGCTGATAACTTGCTGATGATTCTGATGCTGTAAAGCTTATATAGTTTTCTAGTAATTTTGTACAAGTATAGTTTATGTAGCTGTCACTAGTTTTCACCTCTGCTGAGAGTTTTCCATAAGGTGAGAATGTTAGCCAAGATAGAGGCCCCCGGTTGTTTATGAAGACTGTACTGAAGAGCAGCCATAACATCTAACAAAGCCAGACAAAGTCAGTCCAGAAGACTTGAAGATGTTCCAGACAGCGCACCAAACAACTCAAAAGTCAAACAAGAAAGATGAACATAGGCGGAAGACAGGGTCTTTCAAGACTCTAGACCCAAGACAAAAGATGTGTCTGAGGCATGGTGGGGGTGGAACTGTGGGAGGCAGAGCTGGGGAAATGGGAGCTAATGATAATGTAGTGATTAGATAGCCTAATTAAATAACTATATAAACACATTGTTTCTGTGTTTTAGTCATGAACTATCTTGTGGTCAGAAGTCTCTCAAAAATAGTCTCTTCTGGAACAATATATTAGCAGATAATCATTGTTTTAAAAAGTCTCATTGTAATGAAACAGTTATTTCTAAGTGGTTATCACTGTAGTCAAACATTCAAACGGTCTCCTGCAATTTCCATAAAAATTTGCTATTGAAAATTTTTAATTTAGACTTCCGTATCTGTCCATTCTCTTAAACAGTTATCTTTTTGCATGCACAATATATTGACCTAACTACACTTCTGCATACTCAAAAGAGAAAACTTTTGCTATCTACCTATGTTTAGATAAAATTTATTTTTAAAATAATAAAAATAATTTTGTTTCTGCTTTGCATATGATTGATTTAGTAAGCATAGAATTTTTTTGTCAAAATCAGTGAGGTAGAATGGAAGCCTTTTACAGAATAGTCCATAGGACAACAGGCAGTATACTCTATTTCCTACATTGATTACAGCCAATAACTTCCAATACTGCAATGAATTTTCAGTAATAATACAAATCTCATATCTAAATTGCAGTGTATGAGATCTATGGAAGTAGCTTTATCTCCTCACAATACTATGTAAATATATTCTGTATTTTCTTGAAAATATTTATTGCTTAGTAAGACTATATTAGGTTTGATTTTTCCTGTGTTTTGTACTCCTCAAGCTTCTAGGAAAGCACAAATCATGCTACTTCTCCCAGATAAGCTTTTTTAACGTACTTTAGTTGGACTATGTTGTTACTAAAAATCACTGCTAACAGCAATCACTCCTTTCCTGCTACTGAAAGTCTCTGTAAAAGTATAATTGCAACAATTCTATCAGTTTATCTTAGTTGGGCGAGTAATCAAGGATGACAGATTATAGCAGTCCAAATCAGCCCATTATAGCCATTCAGAAATACCTCACTGTATGGCCAAAATAACAGAAAATGGAATGTTACAACTGATAAGTAATTATATATAAAAGTAGAAAACAGTGAGGAAAATAGATTTGGGAAGTGTTATCAAACTTTATTGGGGAAATAGAAATTAATATTAAAAATTTTTTATGGTTTTTAACTAGAAAGCTGAAACATACAACCCAAGAAGAAGCACGTTGTATTACAGCTTTACTTCACAGGCCACCACTTATACATTAATTTATTTCAAAACTGAAAATTTGAGTATAAATATTATGATAAAAGGCTTAAGCTTTTCCTTTTTGATTATAGAAATTAAAGAATAATGTTTGAATTCTGTTTACAAGAGATTATGACTTTTTCTTCAAAGTAGTTGTATACATATATGTTACAAGGTACTGCAGAATGAGGACCAAGTTTAAGGACTAGTCACAGAATCCCGAAATGGTTGAGGTTAGAAAAGACCTCTGGAGGTGATTTGGTCCAACTTGCCTGCCCAACAGGAATACCTACAGCTGGCTGACATGGACAGTGTATATACAGCTTTTAAGTGTCTCCAAAGATGGAAACTCAACAACCTACCTTTGCAATCTATGGCAATGCTGAGTCACTCTCACAATAATAAATTGTGGCAGACAGGATGACTTTTGTTTCATTTTGTGCCCATTGCCTCTGGTCCAGTCACTGAAAAGATCTAGGCTCTGTGCATCCTCTATACACTCTCAGGTATTTACGTACATTGATAAAATCCTCCAAGTCTTCTCTTTTTTTTGACAACCAGTTCCAGCTTCTATTGTATAAGAGTTGCTCCATTCCTTTAATCGCCTTTGTGGGTCTTTATTGGACTGTCTCTAATATGTCCAAGTCTCTCTTGTGCAAGGGACACCCAGAACTAAACACATCACTCCAGGTGTGGCTGAGTAGGGCCACCTTCTTCAATCTGATGATAATACTTTATCTAATGAAAACCAGGTTTGCATCAGTATCATCAGGTCCCTTTCTGCCAAGTTCCTTCCTAGCTGGGTAGCCCCCAGCATATATTGGCACCTGAGGTTTTTCTGCCCAGGTTCAGAAGTTTGCAATTCTCATCCTGACCTTCATGAGATTCTTGTTAGCACATTTCTTCAGCCCATCCAGATCCCTCTGGATGGCAGCATGACCTTCTGGCATATCAGCCAATCCAGAAAGAAATTTACTGAGATAACAAAATAGAGTCCAAAATATCATTTGATGTTTTATTCTGTCCATTTCCAAAATCCTTATGGTCTTGGATAAAATATATTAATTGGAAGAAGAGGAAAGAAAGGGAAGTAGAAGAGGTAGAGATAATAAAGAGGGGTAATATATGAACACATTTCATAAATAAGATTTTTTATTTTAGTATGAGAAAAGCAACGTAAGAAAATAGATTCTCTCAAAATATTGAAGGAAAAAGTTCCTTTCAGACAAGTCTGAAGAAAAAAAAGAAGACAGAACAGAAGCTAGGGTTCTTAGTGCTTATAATGATGAAGACTAAAATAATAAATGGATTAAAATGTTACAATTACAATATTGGCTGGAAGGTAGACAAGAAGTCAGAAGAACTATTGAAGGACAAGAGCAAGACGTTAATAACAAATTAGGTTCATATTGCCAAGAGGCTGAACGAATCCTTTGCTAGTGTATGCATGAAATAATTTGAAGGTCATATTCCACAGCTGGGATAAATTTTCCAGATAAAGCAAGTGAAATGCTAAATGGCTTTATGGTCACAATGAACTAAGGAGTTAGGAACCTATTGAAACTGATATAGCACCAGGCCAGGATAAATTACTAGCTGGACATCTCCATGAAACACTGTAACAGGCAGCAGGAACATATTTGGATTAGATATTTGGCTGATCATGGAAAAGCAAAAGGCCAAGTGATTCACTCTAAGCAGCTAAGATAATTTATCATTTAAGTAAAGGATCTAAATGCTACATGAGCATTAACAATCAAAACTGAATCTTAATTACATCTAATGTTCTGGAAACATTGATACGAGAAATACTTCACCATAAGAAATTGCAATTTACAGAAATTGTTAAGTATGGTAATAAACATGTGACATCACACAGGCATGGCTTCTCTTTGATAGCAAATTTCATTCATTTCATGTGTGTTATATTGTGCAAAGTATTTTATCTTGATTCCATGTATTATTTTCTCTGGATATTGTTTTAATCAGTGTTATTTTGAGAGATAGGTGTAAGAATGGTTGAGTTATTCGTCACATAACCCCAAACAGGAATTTATGCCTTGGTCTGTTTAGTGGAAAAGACTATTTTAATCAGTCTACCTATAAGTGTTTACTGAACAGTCAGTTGCAGCAGTCAAAAGCAGCCAGATATAATGACCAATTACTTTGTTTTGTACCACTAACTTCACAGGTGAGTTCTGGGTTGAATTAACCTTGTTAAGGTTCTAAACCACATAGCTAAGAATGACACTTGATTAAATACATATATGTGTATATAAAATGAATGTATATTAAATACATATATCTGTATATGTGCTATGTGTATAATATGTGTAACATAATTTGCATTTGTTCTTTTATATTCCTTATAAATGTTTTTGATAAATTGTTTTATTATATATTTCCCCAAAGATATACATGTTTATTTAACGATTAATATAAGTGCTATGTAAGTTTTTGGCAAACATTTTCAAAAGGGAAGGAAGGAAGGAAGGAAGGAAGGAAGGAAGGAAGGAAGGAAGGAAGGAAGGAAGGGAAAGNNNNAGGAAGGAAGGAAGGAAGGAAGGAAGGAAGGAAGGAAGGAAGGAAGGAGTAGAAATTAGGGTACAGGTTAGGATTTGGACTGACTTTTATGTTATTGAAGAGATGTGAATTGATTGTGAGGGAAGGTTTATGTCTACCTAAAATAGCATTTATGACAAAAGGTTACCATATTCATCTAAAGGTATTTTAGACATTGCAGTGTTGAGATTATGATTTTCTTGATTCTGAACCTGCCAAAAGTCACAGAGAGAAATAGTCTGTAGAATACATCACTAGGAATGTCTATGGACACTGAAAAGGCAAGATGTCCAACAAGAGGTTAAGCCACATATCAGGGAATTGGATAAAAAAAAAAAAAAAAAAAAAAAAAAAAAAAAAAAAAAAAAAAAAAAAAAAAAAACCCCTTTTAAANAAATAAGTGAACGCTCCTTTAATTCCATTTCTGGTGGTAATTTGCAGCCCAAACAATTACAGTGACATATATTTATGAGTCATTTATCAAGACAGCTGCAGTCTCAAACCAGTTCTGGAGATTTTGAAACTGTAACATTTGGTCATCAAAAAACACCTTCACATTCAGTTGATGAAAGATCCTTCTGCTGTAAAAAGTGATGGCTAGTTTAAAAGGAAACAAAGATTGGGTTCATTTTAGAAACTGGAAGCCATCTGAAGTCTTAGCCTTAGGCTAGTGTAGACAGAGGAGTAGAAATGAGAAATAAAAGGGTACTTAAAATCTAACCTGCCTAAGAGAAAAAGACTAACCTTTAAAAAGTTCTCATTCCCTTTACATAAAACAACCATGCAAGCTGCAAGACCCAGGTAACTTTTTCATTTTATATCAAATTAATTAGAAGAGCTTTTTTTCTTTCAAATCTAAAACCAAAAACAAACAAACAAAATCCTCCAACCTATTACTGTTACAAAAAAAAAAACAAAAAAAACAAACCACCAAAAAACAGATTCTAATATCAAAACAAAAGCACAAAACCAACATATCATATGTATGCTCTATTTCATGATTTCCTGTTGTGGAAAAATGAGTAATTGAATATTTTTCTGTTAGTTGTATTATGTGCTGAAAATGTCCTTGTTATATTTATGTAGAGTTGTTTCTTAGTTCTTTTTATTTACTAGTACAGTTATATTAGTTATTCGAACACAAGTTCAAATCAATGACACATATTCATACAAAAACTCACAAAAAAGTCACAGAATTTTGTAAACATTCTAATGCTTTTTATATTACCAAACAAATTTATGATTCCACTCACTATTGAAATATATGTCACATTTTAGATTTAGTTCTGGAATGTAATTACTAAAAATATATTTTTCACAATATATAAGGTTTTTTAGCATAATTATTTCTCATATTGACTGAAGTTTGAGGATCCTTATTTTGAAATTGTTACTATTAACAGAACAATATTATTAAAAACAAATTTATGTGCACTGTGATGATGCATTAAAAAAGAGGAAAAGTGAAAGAAGGTACTTCCTCAACCTGAATTAGTAGAGTTTCATTCTAAAAATTAGTAGAACCATTCTTGGAATGCTTCAGTTAAAAGTAATTAGATAGAAATTGAAACACAATCTTTTCCTGTTTATGCCAGTATAACATTATTTTCTCCTTCTCAGTGTAAAATGTGAACTACTCTAGGAACTACCTACTTACCAGCCTTGAGTTGTAACTGAACTGAATTTTAAGGTTTTGGATTAGTGACCAGTTGAATATCACCAGATATCAGATAAGAATTTATTTTCAAAATATGTACATAATGTGTTAGGTTGAAAATTTGACAGTTCTAATAAAATATTGATTTGCTTAGAGAGATTTTGAGATAATTAGTGTTTAAAGTTATATCTGTTTTTATTTAAAGATTTGTTCAGTTTTACAGATTATCCTGTAGCTACAATATGGAGAGCTTAAATTGCCTAGAAATTGCTTTATGAAAAGAGGAAATGTACACACAAATATGTAGCATTTAATGGCAAAGTTAAAACAAACCATGGCATGCATCTTTCAAATTTAGATACCTGTGGATTTTTCTTACAGTACCAGAAGTCAGAAAAAATCTCAACATAGCAAAGATTAAGAATACAAATAAACTACTATATTTTTCAGAAAGTTTAAAGGGCTTTTTTCTGGTGTTCAAGGGCATATGAAGATTTGAGTCAGTTCTCGTCCTATCCAAATAAGTTCATTTACCCATTATAAAAATGCCAGTCTTGAATAATTAAAATGCTTTCTTCAGCAACTAGCAATGCAAGAACATTTTTAACCAAATAGTACCCAGCAAAATAAAAGTATAGAATTAATTTCATTGCATTAAAATAGTTTATCTTCTGCTCAGTTTTCAGGTTTTACTCCTGTCCCCTTTGATTCTCTGCATTGTCTAATACATTTCCTGAGAATTCCCTTATTTGCAGCTCATTTTTCATCCAAACCTGCACACAGTGTTCTTGTTCCAAACTGATTAACAACTGCAACACAACCTCCATTTAATTTTGTCTTGTTTTAGTGTGATGAATCTATTTTTGTTGTGTTTACTTTGTCATTTTTCTAAAGTCTGATTCATTTTGAGTGGAAAAAGTGTTCATAGTTATATATCAGGATGATACATTGTTTGTTATGTACAAGTCTAAAGCGTATTCTTTGTCCCTTTCTGTTTTGAAAAAAAAAAAAATCCAACCAAACAAACAATCCTTTATAACCCTAGTGGATTTAGAAGGAATGGAGGGCTAGATTTTATAGTGTGTTTCTTAAATTGTATTCACAGTCTCCTACATGTATATTCAATCTCTTTTGCCATCCTCACCAGAGAAAAGGTGTTAGAGATGTTTCTTTCTGAAAGTAAGTTTCTTCCAACAGAATCTGAAAAAACATTCACCAATGAATTGTGATTTATTATTTGAAATAGTGGCTCATGTTAAGGGGCAGGAATTCAGTGAGTCACAGATTCCTTTTTCAAAATGGTTTGTCTCAGATTCCTGCTTTCTAAGAACAGGTCTTAATCTTTTATAAAATTGTGCAGTCCTCTTCCCAGTGGTCACAGTCGTGTCCTCTTCTGATCGGGGCAACTTTGCAAGGTATAGCCTTGTTCAGTCTGCCGCTTTGTGGCAATTCAAGGTAAGGATATTTGGCTGGATATCAGGAGAAATTTTTTCACAGTGAGAGTGATCTCCCACTGGAATGGGCTTCCCAGGGAGGTGGTGGAGTCACCTTCCCTGGATGTGTTTAAGGATAGGTTAGATGATGAACTTAGTGGTATGGTTTAGATGGTTTAAATGGTTTAGATGGTATAGGCGTTAGACTGATGTTGGATAGGTTGTCAACCTAGGTAAAGGTTGGACTTGATGATCTCCATGGTCTTTTCCAACCTTATTATTTCTGTGTAATTCTGTGTGCAAGGAAGGTTTGGCTCTTGGGAAATTTTCTGTGTCATTTTCTTTTTTGTTTCAATTCTTTGTTTGTGCTGCTTTAGAAGAGGACTTGAAAGAGACATCTCTATATCTTGTTTTGTGATTGATGAAGGAGGAGGCAGAAAAAGATATCTGCTCTCAAGAAACAGTGGATGGTTTGAAGCACGGGAACAGAAGTAGCAGAAAGAAAAGATGTCTTTTAACAGGCCCAGGGTGCTGCACATTGTCAGTTTTTAGTGTGCGCAAATCAATGTGCAACTTGATGTTTTTATTCTGCAAGGGATTATAGAGCCCTCTCCAGCAGGCATTTTGTTCTTGGATATTCATATCAGCTCTGATATTAATTTTAGGCTCAGCAGAAGATGAAAAACTGCAGTTCA
Source organism: Serilophus lunatus (assembly GCA_013399895.1). Lineage (NCBI taxonomy): Eukaryota > Metazoa > Chordata > Aves > Passeriformes > Eurylaimidae > Serilophus > Serilophus lunatus. The sequence goes on from VXBA01002511.1 coordinate 399,724, forward strand.
GGTGAAATCAATATATTTTATTTGATCTATTAAAACTGGGAGATTCAGGTTGCTTTAGAAAAAAAATCTAAAAGCTGCACTATTGAAGAAACAACAAATGAACAATCTTTGTGGGTATGAATCATTGAAGAAATTTAGACTCTATTATATTGCATTTGGAAAGTGAAGGAGTTGTGAGCAAAAAACTGTAAAGATCTAAATATATGTAATTAAAGAGTGAAAAACAGTGCAGAAGCCCAGAATCATTTATTTAAAGATATAACAAGGGTTCATGAGTTAAGTACTGTGAGAGATCACTCACTGAATACTGTCATGGATGAAACAGACTCAAACTGGGGAAATTAACTGAATTTATTACTAATCAAGATCAGAGCAGTATGACAAGAAGTAAAACAAATTTTTAAAAACACCTTTCCCTCACACCTTCTTCCTTCCTGGATTCTCCCCCCCCCCCCCCCACCAGCAACACAGGCAGACAAGGAATGGAGGTTATGGTAAGTTCTTCACAGGTTGTTTCTGCCACTTCTTCCTCTTTCCTTCATTCTAGGTCTCATATGCATGGCAAATGCATATTTTTTAACATGGTATCCATTACTGAGATTCATTTCAGACTGCACCGTCTGTTTTTTCACAATACTGAAATAGCTGGAGAGATTCAATGCTAATATTTTATATTTTTTTTCCTCTAATACACATTTGAAAAATAGTTTTTAGGTTAAATTAAATGAACATCCAAATATCAATACATACAAGTATTTCATATGTTGTCACAAAGGTCATTCCACAAAAGTGGAACATTTCAACAAAAAAGAAAGAATTAGACATCCATCATTGCATAAGAAAGTGCTTTTCTCTCTAATTTTACCAAGGAAATTCTCTTTTTGGAAGAAGCTTATAATAATGCATACACACATTTTAAATTTTTTCTATATTCCAGAGGGGGGAAAAAAGTAAGCCTAAGACGGCTGTGCTGATGATATTTTTTATGTTATATATTCAAAAAGATTTTTTCTCTCCTTCTTTAAAACTGTACTGCATTTAGAGATTTAGTTCCTATTATTTACATCTACTAACAGAAATTCCACAATTTTTGTTTTTTAGCTTTTATAAAAGCCTGGGAAATAAAATAAAATAAAAAATGGGAAAGAATAGAAAAAAAAGTCTGCTAAAATATTTAAATATAGCCTGTTATGTAGGTGGAAGAGATCTGATGTTCACTAGTTCAAACACAATATTCATGCCTTGTGCCATCAGAATTAAAGGGAATTCAGCTTTTGGAGTGAAATAAAGAATTTTTTAGCAAGGTTGTTTGGGTTTTTTTAAAATTTATTTTCTTAAGTGTCAGAGCACTGAAACCACTCATTCTGATTTATTCATCAGAGAGAGTACCTTTACAGAAGAAGTTATGTGATTCAAGCTGTTTGTGAGACCAGCAGCCTTCCTGACTGCATATGGAACGTGTGTATCTATCTCTTTGTATCTACTAAGCAACCCCTCTTGTCTCCATCTTTCCAACACCATTAGGAGTTAACCTTGTTATTGATTATTATTACTGCTAGTTACGAAGTTATAGGTTTGTTGAGTGTTCCACTGACCGGTCAAGTATTCATTTGATAGGGGTCAGGAATTCTCATTAGTATGTCAACTATTTGTGTTTTTCTGTAACAGTGTGGTCAATTGATTGAAAGAAGATCAATAAAGGTCTGTGGAATCGAAAAGAATTTGCAAGGAAGTAAACAAATTGTATAGAACTGCTGTTATATCAAGACTATTCCTGAGCAATAGCATAAACCTCTTTCTAAGTGCAGCTCATCAAGATAAAGGAATTCCTATGATACAGATAACAAAAGACTAAAGCAAAAGTAACCCATTATTACTCAGTGCAATCAACAGATAAATGTATTTTAAAGTTGTTGTTTTTCTGTACTTTTTGTGTTCACTCAATACACTGCACAAATTTAAAGAATGAGAGATATTTGTTAGAATTCTTCCTTCTAATACCACAGAAGAGCATTACTTATTATTTAATTCATTTGAGGTATTTGCCTTGGAAGTACTATAAAAGATTTCACTGAAAAGAGAGTTTCTTAGGGCTGTAAAAAAAAAAAAATTAATGCCATTTTTGCCTTAAAATCTTAGAACAGAAAAAGGCATAGAGAAGTGAGACAAAGGCATGGAGAAGAGGCAAAGTCATGCAAAATTAATCTATCTTTCTCGATTTATTTAAAGAAACTGAAGCAGAAAGTTACAATTGTCAACTAATACTTTTTTGCCTTAAGCTTTACTGGAAAAACCAAAGAAACAAACAGGCCTATCTGAATCCAGAATCTTACTTGGATCCACCTATTTAGAATAGGGAGAAGAACCTTTGCTGGCAGATTGGCTGATTTAGTGATTCACACTTCAAACCAGTGAACTTGTGAGGTGATGCCCAAAGCTGTAACACCTGTGCACTGACAAGTAACAGGGTGGATGTTACCTACAAAAGTAATGAGTAATATCCCTCAACCCTCCAAAAGGTTCCACCAAAAGGGTAAGGCAGTCAACAGTGCAGCTGAAGTGTTTCTACCAATGCCCACAGCATGGGTAGCGAGCAGGAGTAGCTGTAAGCCATGGTGCAGCTGGAAAGCTATGATAGTTCACTGTCACCAAAACTTAGTTGGAGGAATCATTTGAGTGGAGCAGTGCAAGCAGTGACTATAAATCGTTTAGGGGGGGGAGAAATGAAGGAGAGGTGGATAAGAAAGGGTTTGTCCTCTGTGTAAAAATAACGGACTGACCACACAGATCGGTTTTTGACAAATGATGAATAGATGGAGAACCTATGGGCAAAAAAACAGAGGTCAGGACAACAAAGGAAACCTTGTGGTTGATTACAGGACAACTGACCAAAGGAAGCTTGTTGACCAAGTGTTCTTACGTTATCTGAGAAAGCATTTACTTGCATGCTCTGATGCTGCTGGGGAACAGCAACATCCTGGCATCTAAAAAAGTAGAATAGCAACCTGTAAGAAGTCCAGGAGTTCGTTAGAGTGCATTGGCGATAATTTCTTAATTCATATGATATAGCCTGACTAGAAAATAAATGTTGTTAGACCTGTGCTTGACAACTCAGAACTAATTACAGACGTTAAGACAGGTGGCAGCCTGGCCTGCAGTGATCATGGCCTGACCAGGAAAATGGTCAGGGGGCTTCAACAACTCTCACAAGAAAAGCCAAGAAATTTGAGGGTCTTCAGCCTGGACAAGAGAAGAGGCTGGAGATACCTTACAGCAGCCTTTCATTATATAAAGGGAACTTAAAAGAAAGATGGAGAAAGAGGCTTTTTATCAAGACTTGTAGTCACAGTGAGGGCGGTGAGACACTGGAACATGTTGCTCAGAGAACTTGCGGATGTTCCACCATGTGACTGATCTCGACTTTATAGTGACCGAGTTTATAGTTTATAGTGACCTTGATCATAGGTTTCCACCTGCACAGTGGTTTCCAGATCCTTGTGTTGGCAGTAACTATATAAATTTAAAAAACTACTACACATTAATATAACCATCCATACATAGCCCTTGAAAAAGAGATCAACGTTTTCCCTAATCCAGTCTACTCTATCAAAGTTCAGCCTCAAAGGGCGCAATTTGATATCTTCATATTTCATATGACCCTCTAGCTAGAGAACATCTTGCAGAGACATCTATTTTTCATCCTTCCTTTTGAAAGTGTTACTCTTCTTGTGAAGAAAATAATTCAAATTATTTTGGGGTGGAAAAAAAAAGCAATACCTAATATGATTTAACCTACTAAGTTCTTGTTTCCAAGTCTATTTCATAGAGCCATAAAATCATAGAAAGGTTTGAAAGGGACCTTAAAGGTCATTTAGATACAACTCTCCTACTGTGGACAGTGACACCTTCCACTAGAACAGATTGCTCAAAGCCCCATCCAACCTGGCATTGAACACTTCACAACTTTTCTGAGCAACATGATCCATTTGTACGTATCGCATAAAAACCAGTAACTCATAACACAAGGAAAATGGTGCTGGATTTTTCTCTCCAACTATTTGAGCTATACATTTTCTAGAATTCTTGTTTCCTTACTCTGGTCTAATTCATTTTGATTTTCTCTTGCTTTGTCACGTCCCACTTAGAAAGGATTGAGTGAAGATTGTGTAATTGATAACTATGATATCATCATACTGTATAGCTCGGTGCTTAGGACACCTTCTAGGAAAGAAACACCTTACAAAAAGAGTATGACCAATTGTGTTTAAATATGAAAAAGATTTTTGTTTTGTGGGAACATTCTGAAGAAATAAAAATCACCACTTAAAGAGCTCCAAGGGATAATAAAAGTAATTGCAAACAATAGCAAGGTAAATTTCTGTGGGGTTTTCTTTTAACAAAAAAAGTTAATGTATTTTACAGTGTCTCCAAACTCTCCTCATCACTCTTTATGCTGAAATCCCATCTGTATTACATTTTTCTGCCATAACATCTAATATTGCATAAAATTGTGAGGATGTATTGTCTGTGTTTCTGTATGGTGGATTTTTCAAACTGCAAAGTATGCCATTGTACCATATAGCTGAATTGAAGAACTCAGATTACAATCAGATAAAATGCACTTACTTGAACAAGTCAGTAATTACATTGAATCATGTAATGTGTCTCTAGAGCTTCTCTATTCTAGTTTGCTTAAAAAGCAGCTGATTCTGAAAGCATACTGTTTACAAGCCATTCTGTTTCTATATTTTATCTTTTTCAATATTTATCTTCCATTGTTCTTTAGCACTAGGAACATCTGTATGAAAACGGGATCTTTGTTTTTCTGGATCCCATCTGCTACTGCTATTCTCACCCCAATGTCATAATCCAGTGTTTAAGACATCAACCTAACATTTAGGGGAACCAGATGAATTATTACTACAAACAAAGTATAAAAATACGCTCAGATTCTGTCTTCAGATTTGGCTTAAAAGGAGAAGCTAATAAACTCTTAGCCACAAAACACTTTTTTTCTTAAAAGTCTACAAAATAATGCACAGCTAGGAAGTCAGTAAGAAGAATCATCAACTCCTTTAAAAAGTATGAACTGTACTCCAGGGAGCTAGGGAACTAGATTATCGAAAGTGGGTTTTGCTATGGCAACACCACCTACACCTCTTAAATTCTTTAGTGTTCAAAATTTATGCTGATTTTACTTAAGTACATGCATTTCTTACTCAGACAAATACCCTACTTGTCAAGTAGGATATCAGGAGAGATATTGTCTCAGCTTTGAGGAGACCAGAGAATTTGCTCTCCAGACACAGTCCTCCCATAATAAATTATACTTCTACAGTTGTCTTTGATAGAACATATTTGGATTCAAAGTGGTTCTAATTTTTAGCTATGTAGCTGGATAACTTGGAATATTAAGGGCCAGAAGAGCCTGTGTTCCAGTGTGTGTTCTTGCGTATAGATAAGTGGGGTATAAGACAAAATAGAGTAAGTGCTTACTTACTAGGCTTCCAGGTCTACTAGAGGCTGGACATAGGTGGGGTTAAGTAAAAAGGGACCATCCTATTGGACATTTGGGGGATATAGTAGTAAGATGGACTTTAGTTGGATAGTATGGGGGTTGGGCACTCCAAATGTTATAAAAATGGACCAATTGTTATGATTTTTCTCTTTTGGATCACAGACTTTGCCAGTAAAGCTGCACTCTCCCTTCATCTCTGCAAACTGTGTTTGTGCAAATTCTTAACTCATCTGTTTCAGGCAACAGTAAGTCTAGTGAGCATGCAAGTTTGTGGGTAAATACACAAATAATGTTAAGCAGAATGCTAAAACATTGGTGATTATTTTATTTTTTTTTTGTCATGACTGCTTTCCATGTATTTACATCAATGGGGAACTCAACACTTAGAACCCTGAAATATTTAGTCTGAAAATATTCATATTTAAAGATGACAGGGTGCCTCAAAGAATAGCAATTTGATTGCCTCCTGTCCATGTTATTTGGTTTTCATTCTCCAACTAGATTAAATTTTCAGATGGATTAGGGGAATGAAACATGGCCAAAGGCTACCATAATTAATGCGGTTTCCTACTTGTCCACATTCATGGCAGTAAACGTAGCTCACCTAGCAAATGTGGAGACAAAAGAAACTTGGAAGAAAGGAAGTACAAGGTTTTAAATCTACAAACCCTGGTAGGTATTCAGGAAACGCTTCTAAAACTAAATTCTGTGGCTTAGAACAAATTCTAATTCTACTGAGATTTTCCATCAGTCATGGTTCACTTCATCAAACTAGAATTTAAGTCTGCATTAGTGTGTGTGCATGTGTTTGTAATTATGTACAGTTTTACTCCTGTTGACCAGTCTGAATAAGGATTATAAAGAGTAATTTAAAGTTGCTTTCATCTGAATTAATTTCATTCTTTATCTTTTCAGCTGTTTTGACTTTATCCTTCCCTCTTCCTCCTTTTGTCATCTCTCGTTGCAGCCATTTAAAAAACAAGGCTTTTTCAAGGGGGTTGTGAGAGAGAAACCCCACTTATCCAATTAAAATTCAGTTTTTCCTCAAAAAAAAAGCCGTCGGGGAGGGGGCTGTCCCGGCCGGGACCGGGGGGCAGGGAGGAACCCTTTTTACCTGTGGAAGCCAGGCTCCGGGCTTACCTGTTCTCCCAGGGTTTGGAGAAGGAAGTTGAGGTCAGGGGGCCGGGACGCAGTGGGACCTGTACCAGTCCCAGTGTCCCCGAGGCCAGGGCCGGGCAGCAACAGCTCCTCGTTTTCTTGGGGCAGTGGTTTCTAGCCCCCCGCCTCTGTCCCTTCCACTGTGCCCCTTCCCTGCAAAGTGTGCGGCCGGAGACTGTCCCTTCCTGCACGGGCACGGTGGCTTTCCTGGGGAGTGGTGGCCTGGAGGCAGAGCTGCGGGGAAGCCCCAGTGTCCCTCCGGGGCAGCGGCTTCTTACCCCCACCCTGGGGAGACCGGGCAGCGGCACCTCGCCCCAGGCCAGCGTGGCCGGGAATTTTCAGCACCACGGCTGCTGATGGACAGCAATAGAGAGCTCGCCCTGGCACCGTCTGGCGCTGTGGTGTCTCTGAAGTGCGGCTGCCATGAGAACAAAGATGGCGCCCAACGACTGAACTCGTGACTTCTCCAACGAGAGAACACCGGAAGCGAGGCAGGACCCGACTGTCTGGACGGATGGGAAGCCAGCTGGACCAGGAAGAAGGTGACGACATTCAGACGGCGACAGAGAAGGCTTGAAAAGTCGAAGCACAGCCCGCCCCGCTCTCTTTTTTCGGCCGCCGCTGCTGGGAGAAGCGCCACAGCTCCGGTGTCTAGCGTCTGCAGGCCCCCGCCGGGATTTCCACCCATTCCTCTCAACTCTGGAGCCACTTCCAGCTTGGCTAGCAAGTATCCCTTCGGACAAGGGAGGGAGGGGCTGGTCTTTTTCACCTGTGTTTGTGTTTTTCAGACTAAAGGGCCAGAAGTGCTTCCAAAGAGAGAGAGAAAAGAAGGAAACACCCTTTTCCTACCCTTTCCCCCTGTCTCTTTCAACTAGTCATCACCCTACCTCTCTAATTTAATTCCCTTGTAATAAAACTGTCCCTCTGCTGATCATTCTATTCAGTTTTTCCATCACCTTTATTGAACTCGCCCCCCTGAATGCTAAACAGTGCTTAAACCACAACACTCGTAAATTGTTCTACCTTATTTGTCAGCAATACGATGTTATTTGCAATTTGGGGATGCAATTCCAAGGGATTTTGTTGCTAGTATTTCAGAGGACAACATGGAAAGAACTACTAAAGCGTACAATAACTCAAGGGGAACCTTGGTATCTTCAAAGAAGTTGAGAGCACTTTCTATTATTGAGTATGTGAAATGTTTGACACATACTTATTTGCGATAAAAAACAACTAACAGCCTTTGTCATACATCAAAAGCCATTCCTCATCAAACAAGTTACATTGTCTATGATGTATGGTCTGCCAATGCCCTGTAACTTCATTTAAAAAAGAAACAGTTCTAGGCTTCAGAATAAGAATTTCTTCACCAGTCGTTCATGAAAGTGTTAGAGATGGATTTCTCAGTATTCCAACTACTTAAATACATATGAATACAAGGAATGACCATCTCCCTCAGTTCTTAGTTTGCTATTGCTTATATGTGTGCTTCGGTTACCTTTAAAAATTCTCTTAGCGCATTGGTTTTTGTGCAGTTTTTTGTTTTTTTTTTCAGGTACATCACCTAATAGACTTCCTCTTTCATTTCTGGTTTACAACTGACAGTTCCATCAAAAAGATTTTCTAAGAGAGATTAATGACTTTCATGAATTCACAGTGGGCACCTGAACTGCTTTTATAGTTCTGTTCATCTATAGCACTGGATATTTTTTTTCACATGTCAATTAAAAATTATTTTTTAGCCATTGTGTTACCAGTTTTCAGCATTCTGAGTTTTGATCTCCTATTAAAGATAACTTTTTCTATGTTATATAAGGTCTTAGTCAATTAATAATTAGTCTTCTAGATCAAGTTCTTTGGGCCCAGTTTTGAGCACACACTCTCATAGAGACAACAGTTTTCTTCTTATGTGTAAGCTGTAAAAAAAGTTGAATTATTAACTCTGGATTTGGCTCATAAGGTTTAGAATTTCAGCTCATTTACACCATTTTTGCAGCACTCATTTGACATAAGCAGTTTCAAATATTTCAATTACGTTGTCAAAGTTTTTGATTTTCAGGACATTTCTCTACTTCCTGAATTTCAAATGAAGCATTTCAAAATGTCTAATAAGACAATGCATAGTATAGTTTACTTTTGAAATTTATTTTTATATAAGACAACAGTATGACATTTTTATAAAATAATTCTATACTAATGTTGATACAATCAGAATTTATATTTTTTAAAAATAAATACTATGGAATGGAATATGATTTAATAGAAATATATCTGATATATTTGATAACGAGAAACATGCTCCATGATATTTTTTAAACAATTTTCTAGCTATAATTTTTCTCCAAACTCTTTCATGACACATTTTTCCTCATCCTAATTCTGTTCTCTTCCTTCTCTGTTCTCCTGATACTCATACGATCCATTTAAGCTTCTGTATTACCGTGCCAAAGTTATGTCATCACAAACATTAAAGTTCATGTTTCTATAACCCTTAATTTCTCATACTCTTCAAGTATATTGGACATAGAACATGAAGATGTTTGCATGATCAAAATTAAACTGTAATTTAAATTTAAGCAAGATTTAACTGATCTACGGCATACTTCAAATCTGTTTGCTGAATAACAATACTTGCTGGCAATGTGGAGAGGAAGGCGCTAATTTAGCACGCATTATCAGGCAGTGCCTTTTTATTAAAAATGTTAGAATTAGTATGGTATCTTAAACACATGACCTATCCATCTTTGCTTTATTTTACCTAAATGCATGTGAAAGTAGTCTTCTATTAAATAGATTTTGATTGCCCTTAGCTTGCAAAACATAGAGTCCTTGGAGGATAAGAAAGTGTGATCGTGTTTCTCTAAAAGAATTGAATATTGACATATTCTACAACATCTGATTTATAAAATTTAATTTAAGACTAGAGTATATGGAGAATATTAGTTCCTGTTTAACATACTCTTTCGTTGCTTGTTCAGGTTCAGAATTTAAAAGTAACATATTTGGAACAGAACTTGAATATGAATGCCATACAGACTTGTTAATGCAGTGCTGCAGGAGTAGGAAGCCCTGTTTGCTCAAATCTTTGCATGTTCTCTGAAATTTAAATTGTTATATACATTTTCTTTAGCTCTTTGTCAAAGGCTTTTAAATAAGGCTTAAACCCAGTGCTGTGACACTATCAGTCACACTGAAAAACACCTTATGGCATAGTTGGTCTCACTTACTTGTATCTAAATAAATTAGCTGTATAGAAAGGCGTCAGAAAATAGTCATATTGTCATATTTATCTTTTCCCTTCAATCATTAATCCTAATAATGGGCAGTTCCTTAAAAGAAAAAAAAAAAAAATTGAAAACTGCAATCCTGTAGTCTCTTTTTGTTTTTACTTTTTTTTGCTTGCTTTTGCTCATAATGTTTCATATCAGCTTAAAATGCTTAAGAATTTAGGGTTTTTTGGTGGGCCAGTGAACATAAGGAAGCAACTATCCTTAGCTTTCCAAGGTCAATCATGAAAATTCACAAGTGGGCCTTCTTCCAGTCTCCACTTTGCTATTATTCTCCATGACTCTGTTGATTCCTAGAGCTCTGCTCTGTTTAATATTCTGTCTTCTTAAAGTGAAGCTTCCTCATTTCCATTGCCCTTGGATCCAATCTTTCAAAGTGAGCTATGAGTAGACTTTGATGCTTGAAGGTGCAAAACCCAAACACCAAAACAAGGAACACTCCTATGCATTTGCCTGCAGCACAATTCACTGTAATGCAAATGATTCCTGTTCCACAGCAGTGAATACATAAGATGATCAGCCTTCTTCCCCATTTTCTATATGTTTCTTTACAAGAATACATATTATACAAATTTGAAGTGGTGTAACTAAGAAAAGGCACAAGTCAGTAAGGCACAAGTAAGTCAGAACATACATAATCTTTTTTTTCTTTCTCTACAAGAGGAAAACTCTACTACTTGTAATAAGTTTCTATCAAAAATGAAAGGTTCAAAACAATATAAGAAAAGAGTAAAATGTATTTCCTTTCATGCATCCTTGTACAGATTTCAGTTTTAGCTTCCTCAGAATTTGTCATTTCAATGTTTGAAGTGTTTTATTCTTTTTTAAACAAAGGAGCAAACTTGTTTATGCAGCCACAATTTTATGTCTAAGATTTATAGGATTAAGATTTAGATTTATCAGCAATAAATTTTATTGCCACTTGCTTTGGTGCTGAGAAATATTCCGCATTCACGTAAAATCTATATGAAATGAATCTTTGATGCCGACCTACAGAGATATGAATTCATTTTATTTTATTTTTAGGAAGGCTTTGGTTCCTCAACAAAATGGCAGATTTTAATTTATGAAAATTTCTGTAATATAGTTTATTCTTTTCTAACCACACTTGTATTTCAGCAACATTTTGGTAACATCATTATTGAGTGACTAGCCCTTCCCAAAATAAGTAGATATTTTATTGTGCCAGCTGGGAAAATCTTATCCAAACATTTGTCATCTTAAATCTGGCCAGCCTTCCTACCTCCTCTAGCTCCCATTTATATTCCATTTAAAACATACCCACATGTTTGATATTTTCCATAGTAATCCAAGAAGTGATCATGATACTTTAACTCTTCAAGCAAATTTCAACTCCAGTTTGGATTCTATTCTGTCAGTTCCCTTATCACAGTTAATTAATTATAATCCTTATGTCCCTTAGTTTAAAAAAGCCCTCTGAGTTTTCAGATATGATCTATATTTACATATACATACACACATATAAAAATAGAATAAAAAAATACAACTGATCATACAAAATTCTGTAAGGTGCCTTGTCTGAATTTCATGAAGAGCAAAGTGGCAAAATCTAATGAAGATTCAGCACCTCTGACTGAGATCACACACTCTACTTCAGGACTCAAATTAATTGGCCAGATTGTCATATGAGATTATGTTAGAAAAGTGGATAGCAAGCGTCATGATTGCAGCTACTGAGTATGGCCCTTCACTATTTTCCTATAGAAGAAAAAATACTTATTTTAAAATAATTGTTTCCAGTTGTAGGGGAAGAGTAAAAATCTGGCCTTGAGGTCTTCTCAAAATCTGGCGGTAATTGTGAAGCCTAAACAACCCTCTCAAATCATAGGTACTCAATATGTCAGGAATATTCTGAATCTGACTGGATTTTATAACTTTGTCAATCAAGCCTATCATTAAATAAAATGTCAGATGTTGAGCTTGTCTATTTATTGCCAATAAAGTTTGAATTATTACTTTGTGCTTGGAAAACTATAATTTTACATCTTCCTTCTAACTCTTCCAAGGAGACTTGGAAAGTATAGTCATGTACTTGGAATAAAGTAATTTTCTGATATTAAAATGAGGTAATATTTCTGAATATTGCAGGAAAAAAGAAAAAGAACAGTGAATAGCTGTTCATGATTCTACAGTATTATATATCATGGTAGAAAAGAAAGATGAAAATAAAAACAAATTTTTAAAAGAACGCAAACTAGCAAAAATAACTAATAGTATTCTTTGCCATTAGAAATGTTATTTGTCTAATTTTTAGTATTTTCATGTAAATATTTCAGGAATTTCTTGTAAATATTTGAATACTCCTTTCTTTTTTCAAAGTTTTTCAATGTTTTAAATTAAATGCTCTCATCCAGAAGTGTGATAATGCTGCAGTTCAAGATCTCACTTAATGTACAGGAGAGGTACATCTGTCTAGTTCTTTGCTTCCCTGTACCATACGTGTCTGAAAATCTTTTTTTTTTTTTTTTCGGCAAAGAAGATCAAAGCAATGGACATGATTATAAATTATACCTCATCAATTGTCTACATAAAAATATGATGAGACTTTCCATATCTAGAGATGATGTGTCTTCCTACAGGGTACTAGCTTACAGAGACATTCTTACTATAACAGAAAGCATAAAGCTCATTACATTACATTTAATATTATTTCATTTTGTCACATCTCTGTCATCTCAACATCACACATGATTAATTCTTCCTATAACATATTTACCCTCTTTTATTTGACTGTTCAAAATCCTTAATCATTTGATATTATGGTGACAATTCTGAATTTTTGTTACAAAACCTGGACTTTGTATACTGTTACAAAACTACTATAAACTGACACTTCAATAACAGTTTTGTTGCTCAATATTCATATCTTTTTTTAACTCACCCTCTTTGTCAAAAGTTTACCCAAAGTTTTTGGGTTTTGAGTGTAGTTTTGTTGTCTAGGGCTGCAAATTTCGTATTTATCTCCGTTCAAAGTGTAGGTGTTTGGCATTTCATCTGAATTAGTTAAGTAGTAGAGAATCTGTTACCCAAATTACTTTTATTTATCTATGATACACATGATTATATTTACCTTTGTGGGGGGGAGGGGAGGCGCTGGAGGGAGGGGCAAGGGAAGGAGGTTTATTCTTTCAGTCTTTCATTAAAGCACTGTTCTTTGTTTTATTTTTCTCCAGTTAGTGGAAAAAAATGGAAAAATTATATATTCACTAAAAAAGAGGTGTTATACAAATTCCTGTGATAAGTATACTAACATGTGTCTTTGTTCTATGTTATCACTTATATATTCAATTGGATTTACTAATAAGAGTGGTATGCAAAAGCATTCTCATACATTGCCTTGCAGCTCCAAATAAGTAGCTGAGCTATCTCTGGCCCTATTGGTGAGTCCACAAGGCACAGTGTGAAGTAGTGGGAAGGGATTAACTCAGAGTCCCAAAATAATATAGCTATGGAATATTGAATGGTATGTCAGTGGATCGAAACTTAACACTTCAGTCTGTCAAAACTGGTTCAGACTTTCACACATATAACAAAAACCTAACTAAAAATACAAATATTATCTAGATAATATAATTGAAATTATTTATTATAATGTGAATCCTAATAAAAAATGTCTTTTTATTCCCACACCTCTCCTGCCAATAACCTCTCCCATAATCCCCATTGGTTTTTATCTTCCTTAAAAAATTTCTACATTTGATTCCACTCTGTTTTTGTTTCTGAGTAGGTGTAATTATCAAAGGGTGCCAGACTTTATATTCCTGGTGTTTTTCAGAAAGTGCAGGCTATGTGAGGTACAATATATATATATCTTATCCATGTGGGTTGCAGGCAATATTTCCCTGATTTGGCTGTACTGTTTCCTGAGAGGAGTTATCATATGCTTTACCTGGTGAGAGATTAAATTTCTTTTATATAATCTATGAGTCCCTATGCCACACTTCTAACTTTATACAGGCATCTTCTGTGGCCATATATGAACAACATGGTAGCTTACATAACTCTAGCCCTAGATGCTGATACCAGGAGTGGGCGAAATAGCGGGGAGAAGAGAAAGAGAGGAACAAATACGAAGAAAATGAAATGTCAATTTCCACCAAACTATGACATTTTCATAGTAAAAAGATTTACTTTTCTGCATACAAACTTCAAGTGCATGTCTGGATGCTGGGGCAAGAGGCAGTTATGGAATGGGAGAAAATGAACAAAAGAAGTATAATCATGCAAAGAACACTCCATGGAGCATGTGCAAGAAGTTCCTCTGACACCTCTGCTGGGGTAGGTGGGCTCTGTCCTGTTCATTTAGCTGGTGGTTGATATCTTTCAGGAGAGGCATCTAATTTCAGAACACAGCCTTCTCAATGCGTCTGTGATTTCAAACCTACTGTGTAATGGAGTGTATTACCATTTGCCATATGATGAGATGGCATTGTCTGTCATCCAGAGAGCTTCTTAGTATTATATATGGGTCAAATGAGCCAAAAAAAGAGAGAGAGGGAAAAAAATCAAGAACCTTCAACCCTCTAACAAAAGGGGAAACTTCCCCTATGGCAAGCAGCCAGGTAATATTTTTAAAGATCCATTTTCTCTTGAAAATTGATGGAGTAGCACTAAATAACTTGAGATACAGGAATTCCAAGAGCAAGGAATCTGCTGAATCAGCCATTGGTCACAGTAGAAGGTGCTGTCCTTTTAGCAGAAATAATTTTTTAATATTTGCAAATGCATTTACTTTCATGGAAAAATAGCTATTCTCCAGCATATCAGAGCATTAAAACCTTTCCTTGTGAATATTTGCACACAATAAATGAAGGAGCATTTTATAAACAAAATCAGTTAGATGTCCAGAATTTGCCTGGCTGTTCCCAAACATAGTTTTTGCTGAATTGATCCATTTGAAGGTGTAGCACTATTTGCAAAAGCTTACATGACATTTGATTATGTAAAAGCAGAGAGATAAACACCCAAGTTAAAAATGAAGAGATTTCTTAAACTAATCTTTTCTCTCAACTTGATTCAGTGAAGGTGTTTATTTTTCATCAACTTTGACCAGAAAAGCAAAATTATAAGTTCGGCTTCAGTCCTTGAAGAGAACTATACAATAGTCATGAAATGTACTATACAAAGAAAATAGCAGTTGTTCTCACTGTTCCTAACATTGGTTTTCTAAATGACAATTGTTTAATTCCTAGAAACTTTTTACTGAGCCAATATTGAGCAGAATGCATCTTTGAAAGACTTGGATATCTGAAGAACTGGATATCTGAAAAATTCCAAAGCTTAATTACTCATGTATTGCATTTTATAGACTTAAAAGGATTCTGAGGTGTGAATTAAAATGTAAGTCATCTTTCTGTCACTTAAATTAATTGATACTAATTTCACTCTAATTATATAAATCATTACTCTGGTAAACATATGGAAACAGTGAAGTTTGATTAAAAATAAAAATTTTAAAAAGCAAAGACCTTTTCACTCAGTCATGTGATCAGCCTACTCTTTTTCAATAGTCTTACCCTTGTAAAGTAACAGACAACTTTTCTCCACAGAAGCTATATACTCCCAGATGAGTGCAGAAATTATCCCTTAGGATCTGGTTAGTACCTCCCTTTAAGTAAATCTGAGAATCACAGGGTGTTTAGTTTAGTTTAGTTTAGTTTAGTTTAGTTTAATTTAGGTTAGGTTAGGTTAGGTTAGGTTAGGTTAGGTTAGGTTAGGTTAGGTTAGGTTAGGTTAGGTTAGGTTAGGTTAGGTCAGGTTAAGTCAGGTCAGGTCAGGTTAAGGGAATTTTTTCATACCACCACAAAGCTTCGGGGAGTGTGCAAAGGAAGAGAGGTACAGGCAGGGTAAGGAAGCACAATGGGGCTGGTCCAGGCTTAGAGTGGCTCACATAGGGGAGGATGAGCTCGGCACAGTGCAGACAGAGCCACCCGAGTCCCACTCCCTGTGGGATGCCTGTCATTGCTGGAGGAGAAAAGGAACCTCGTTAAAGTGCAAGAACTGAGTAGTATAAAAGACCTGTGCTATGAGATTTACTCTCTTTTGCTTCCTGGCTATGAACACACTAGGATGTAGTCGCTCTGCCACACATCTAACGTCCCCCATTTTCCAACTCTCACCCACAGCTACCACACAGCCACATGCCCAGCCCAGCTCTGCTGCCACTGCCACGTCCTCAGACATCACCGCCAGTGCCAGAATGGGCAGCTGCCTGCACAGCCACCGTTCTGGGATCACCGCGCCACCCTGACAGCCAGGGGGAAACTACTGATCACAAGCCACAAGTCACAAGCCGACATCATCAGTCTCAAGCTGTGATCCAACATCTTTGGCGTCACCTTCTGGCCGCAGTAATTGCACCAAAGACAATCCCGTTTTTACTTTCCCTGAAGGGAGAGTGATTTTTGGGTGATATTTATCCTTTGTTATTGTTTGATTATTGTCTTGTTCTGTTCTTCATTTTTAGTAAAAAACGTTATTTGTTTTTAATACCTTTTTCTTGAAAGCCTCAAATTTCAAAGTCACAGAAATTTGGAGGGAGCAGTTTCTGTTCCAAGAGGTTCTGTCTCCTGGCATACATTGTCCTAAACCACGACACAGGGCTTAAATTCATGCATAGTGTTTCTACAGCTAAACTGACAGACCTACATTTAAGATGAATTTGATTCTTATCCAAAATGTATTTCTTTGAATATACTGCTTTTGGAAGAATATGCACGGTTAGATTCAAGATTGCAACAAAAATTTGACTGAAGATCTGTGTGAATCTGTTAAAAGATGCCCTCTTATATTATCACATCTTATTTTCATGATAGGACCTACATAGACTTATCATTTTGTCTCATATACAGTTTTGTTACAGTTAAAAAGTAGCTTTCTAAAACCATGTTGAAGTAGACCTGAAAATAACTGTAGAGCAGAAAGAGGCCCTGGAGAAATTTGAAATAGATATGAAATAGGAACAAAGTAAATGGCACTTGCTGTTTCCACCTAAATGTTTATAAAAAAGACAGCAGCTCCCATTTTCGTCATCCCGATCTCATTTAATTAGATCAATATGGATCTGTTCTGAACTTCATGGTAACCATAATTCTGTGAATTCCCCCAATCTTAATTCTTAGTCTCAAGATTTTCTTACTAAAGCCAAAGAATGTCTCAAGAGAGAAATTTCTGTAAGGTGTCTAGGGATGATGGTGAATTTTCAATATCAAAGATGAATCGGAAGTTCAGGCCTTAAAATCCATGCCACGGCTCCAGAATTCATATTTGTAAGTGCCCTATGGTGTTACATTTTCTCTTGTCAGTCTCCCATTTTCTTGACAGCTGCTGTGATTTGCTTTCAGTGGGAGTATGTTAGCATTTAACCAGTAATTTAGTGTCATCTGAGGACTCCCTGATAAGAAAAAGATCTTTCTTTTTATACTGCACTAACTTAATGGGAAAAACTGCACAGGATAATGCTCAGGTTCTAGCCCACAAATGATGGTGTAGTGGTTTGACCCTGTCTGGATGTCAGGTACCCACTAAAGCCGTGCAAACTCCCTCCCCCTGCAAATGAGCAAAGGAGAGAAAATATAATGAAGAGTTAAATGAGTTGAGATAAGGCCCATAAGAGATTTCTTACTGATCACTGTCATGGGCGAAAGATTCCAAGTGGGGATATTGATTGAACTTATTGCTAACAGGGTCAGACCCTAAGAATGGGACACGTTCTACCCAGCCCCCTCCTCCCACCAGTGATGCAGAGAGATGGGGAATTTGGGTTATGGTCAGTTGTTGTTTCTGCTGCTCCTCAAAGAAAGAAGTCCTTCCCCTGCTTCCTGTGGGGTCTCTCCCATGGCAGACAGTCCTTCATGAACTGCTCTGGTGTGAGTCCATACCGTGGACAACAGTTCTTAAGACATTGCTGCCACATGGGTCACTTTTCCATAGGGTGGCCTTCAGGCACAGACTGCTCCAGCATGGGATGTCCACAAGTCCTACCAGGAAAATCCTGCTCCAGCGTGGGCTCCTCTCCTCATGGGTTGGCAGGTCCTTGACAGGAACCTGCTACAACATGGGCCTCCCACAGGGTCACAACCTCCTTCTGGAATCCACCTGCTCCAGCGTGGGCTCCTCCATTGGCTGCAAGTGTAAAGAGCTAGAAAACTGTAAAATCTTTCTTCAACATTTTGTCTTTACAGACCTGTGGAATGGCTTATTGAAGATTCTACACAAATATGTTAAAAAATATTATTTTGTGAATGGCTCAGTTATTTGGAATCACTGATTAATAGCGGGGAAACAATTAGATCTGGTCATAAACTAGAAAAGGAAGCATAACCACTAAATCTATTCTTTTTAATTTCATAAATGATATAAAATTTAAAAAGTTGCCTAGTATGACAAAATACAAGTTCAGGGTATGTTATCATTCACTTGAGATATACTGCTTCCATTTAATGTTTTACAAGCCATCTTTATTATCCTCTCATACAATATCAGAACAAATCTGCATCTGTTAAGGGGAATTTTATTTGTCATTCTTGAGGCTAACTATTCCCCAGTTCTTTTCTTTTATTGAAAAAAAATCATTGCAAAACACATGGCAAGTACTTTTTAAGATTTATTTTATTTTTTACTGCCTTTGTAACATTTGCTTTTAAGCTTTGGTTATAAAACCTTCAAATCTTCTTTAGTTTGGTACTTTATATCTATCAATAAAAGGACAAAATGAAATACAAACTACTAAGGAATAAAGTTTATGTTAGCTCATGTTTTCTGAAAAATTACACAACTGCAAATATTTCAAGGCATCACTGAATTTTCTAGGCCATATAATTTGCCATTTAATTAAGAGTTGGACTTGATGATCTTTGTGAGTCCTTCCAAACTACAAATATTCAGTGAAATCCGTGAATAATACAATTGTAATTATTCTCAATTGATAGATGGACACTTACCTATATGTATGCTGGAAAGAATGTACACAGAAATGAACATTCTTATTATGAGCAGACAACTGTATGTTAATGTATACTCATGAACATTTCCAAACTCAAATACTTTTGATTTATGGAACTAATTGCTCAAACTGTGTGTGTGTAACTGTAGTGTACAGTAGACATGCAATCTATCTATTATGCCCTAGAGAAGTATTAATATGATGTGGATGTTCATACACTCTTCTGTGTGCTAGTTTAGTGTATGCTTTTTTGGGGGAAAAACAAAGGTTCAGAAGTATAAATTCCTTTTATAGTCAATATAGAGAGGTTGGCATCTGCAAACAGCCAGATAAAATTATTTTCTTCTAGAGTTATCCAGATTGAAGCTGCCAAAATTAGAAACTACTATAAAACTGTATGCTTCTCAATTTATGACACTGACTTAATTTTGTACTTTTTCTGTAAAAAGGTCCACAGAGGTATCTGTTTGGTGGGGTTTTCTTCTAAGTATTTGGCATTTACATTTCACTCCTAGGACTGTTGGAAGTAGTCCATTGTGCTGACTGTAGTGTTGACTTCATTAGTGTTGATTTTGTTAGTACTGTAATAAGAAAGCCAGATAATAATGTACCTGACTAATTATGCCTGCAAATTATCAAGAGCAGAAAACTGAAACTACTTCCCAAAATCAAGCTCTAAGGAAAAAAAGGAGTAGTTTTCTTAACTGCTTCTCAGTGTTGTATATGCTTGCTCTTTTGCTAGTCCATGATGATAAGAAAGCTATCTGTAACAATCAGAATATTCATGCAGAACTTAAACACTCACACATTGTCTCAAACACTGAAGTCACTCAAAATAAAATACTGAATGAAGAAAGAAAATCATCATTCTACTAGAAACTACTGAATATTTTCAGTGTTAGAAACAAGAAGAATAAAAATTCTATCATCAGGATCATTTTAGCTAGAAGATAATGAGAATAGAAAATAGCACAACATTAATCCATTCTTGTGACAAACCTTACAATATAAATGGCAGCTGGTACAAGCTGATCTATTTTTGCTATTCTTTTCTTGTAATGCCACGATCCTCTGTAGCTACCTGAGTGCAGTCATATAAACTACTAGTTTTGAACTCAAATTTTACTGTTGGCAGTGGGTCCAGTTATCTGAAAGTGCAGTTTGTATTTCACTAAAAATAAGCAAATAATGAGATACAATGTGCTGAGCCATTTGAATTCACACAGAATTACACACAGAATTAATAAGGTTGGAAAAGACCATAGATATCATCAAGTCCAAACTTTACCTAGGTTAACAACCTATCCAACATCAGTCTAACATCTATACCATCTAAACCATGTCACTAAGTTCATCATGTAACCTATCCTCAAACACATCCAGGGACAGTGACTCCACCACCTCCCTGGGAAGCCCATTCCAGTGGGAAATCACTCTCACTGTGAAAAAGTTCCTCCTGATATCCAACCTAAACCTCCCCTAACGCAGCCTAAGACTGTGTCCTCTTATTCTGTCATTGGGAGCCTGAGAGAAGAGACTGACCCCCGCCTGACTACAACCTCCTTTCAGGTAGTTATAGACAGCGATAAGGTCACCCCTGAGCCTCCTCTTCTCCAGGCTGAACAACCCCAGCTCCCTCAGCCATTCCTCATAGGGCTTGTGCTCCAGCCCCTTCA